>BLKR01002677.1:12500-183310 GCA_011170035.1 Teleogryllus occipitalis
CCCATCCCCAGAAGCTACTACTCATGTATTACTGAAGAGACTACAATTTATGTACATAAAAGTAGCGAGAGTTTTTCGAAGTTATTTAATTTTGATAGATCAAGTAATTGCTGAACGTTTTCTCGTTAAAATTAAAATATTACAACAATACCCTACTGACTAAGATAAATATACGTAAAGGTATATTAATAAAGTACAAATAAAAATTACACGTTCATGATGCTTGTGGTCACCCCCCCCCCCCCCGACGGTTTAAGAAGACTACATAAGCGCTTACGGCCCCAAAGTTTGTAAAAAAAAGCCAAAATTTCGAATTACTTCACAAATACCTAAACTTGTAAAAGTGCATTTTAAAATTCCGAAGATTGCAGTTTGTTCTCGTGTTCCTTTTAATTACTTCCGTTCGATATTTCAAGACGTTTCCAAAGAGTCGTCTCGCTTAGGACCCTTTTGTTATCAACCCAGCGCTGACGGCGTTCGCCCGGAGACGGCAAAACGGAATGAATCCGCATCCCGCGCGCGTACAGTGAGCCCTTGAGCGGGAGAGCGGCGAAGGAGCCGCGAGCGCCGGCCGGCGCCGCCCCGCGTCAAAGCCGCATTGTTTTACGCCGCCGCCGCCCCGCCGCCTGCGCCAACTGCTAATGAGCTGCCCGGAGGCGGCGGCGGCGGCGCGCTCTCGTAAATCCCCACGCAACTTCATCGTCAACGCTACGGAAGGAGCTTTCTAGTCGTGGTAGAGGCACTCCGCACCCCAAGTATCCAATCCAATTCTACCATACTCTATTGTTTTATTATTATTATTATTATTATTATTATTATTATTATTATTATTATTATTATTATTATTATTATTGTATATGTTTACAAATTCCAGGTCATAGTACCGTTAGGAAGAACACAAAACGAAAGTAAATGATTGGAATTGTTATATATGTGCAGGTGATGTGATTAGATTTCATTCATTTTACTAAGAGATACAAAACGAAAAAAGAAAAACCACACGCACAGTAAAAATTTATGTGGGGGATAATCTGACCGCTCTCCAGAATGTGTGTCCATCTTCACTTTTATTTCCGCACTATTCCACATTTCGTTATCTATTTATCTCGACATACTGAAATTGTTTGGGCTAGCCGAAATTGGGAGGAAAATGCTATGCATGTGCGTTTGTTTGCAGTGTCTGTATTGCAGTACAAAGGTAACATGCTGACACTAACTATTTGCCTCACGATCTAATACTTTGTTATAATACGTGTTGAAAAGCTGGAAAACACTAATCAACCAAATACTGTTGCCTGGCGTAATAAATCGAGCTTTCCTTCAAACCGTCACCACCTGCACGCGATATTCCCCTACCACCCCCAATATCCCCCCTCGTCACTTATCGAGAGACCTGTTGAGTGCGCGCGCGAGTCCACAAGCACTTGTCGGCGTGTGCCACATACGCCGATCACCTGGCGAGCCGAGTCAGGCCGGGCCGGGGCGGCGCGGCGCTTGTTTGTAAACAATCGCGCAGCGGCGGCGGCGGCCTGCGCAGCCGGGCGGGCACGTGCTGATCACGCAATCGGCCGCCAAAGCACTCGAGCTTCGCCGCGCAGGCACACGAGCGCGCCACCGGGCGTTCGGGGGGCGTCGCGTCGAGTCGATGTGGAGCGCGAGGTTTTGCGGGATACACCAGGTGAAAATTAAGAGCATTTTCGCGCTTTACGACTATTTTTACGAACGATGTGCACGAGAGAAAGTTCTATTCGAAGCACGTGCTTAAGATATCTGATGGGGACAGGATTCCTATGAAGTTTCAAAATGGTATGTTACATTAGTTTACAACTATTTAAAAGTAGAGGAATCCCGTCAAAATCTCGAGACAAACTGCAACCCTAATAACTCATTGTAAGTAGAGACCGGGACTTTAGGTACCATAAACGTTTAAAACAGAGGCAAAAAATACTTCTAAAACTGCTAAAATATCCATTCTTTTCAATAATTAATTCACTATTACTGTTTAACAACGGTATAAAACCTACTTCACAAACGTATTAATAAAAAAGAAAAAAATGACAATTTTAGGAGAATGGATCATTAGAGAGGATCTTTGCAATTATGTAAATCTTACTATAACAAGTAAAGAAGTTGACAAAATGGTGGTCAGGCTGGTCAACATTTAAATTAAAAGGGAGGGCATTGTTCGGCGTACCAACACAAACGGGTTATCACTATTGCAATACGTTTATACATGTAAAAATTTAAAAAATACATTTTATTATAATTTAACATATTTAATATGTAAACATTTTCAAAAGTCAAATGTATAACTAACTTCAAATTAGTAGCAAACCATGATAACTTTCTAACTGCCAGCTGCACAGGGTGCCAACCCATTCAGTTAAACGTTGGTCACTAGACCTACTTTCATTTGTTTAAAGATGCCTAGAATAGCAAATTCGTTTATGTGCAGCATTCCCCCAAAATCAATACCTCCCCTTCCGCCAGCGCACCGGCACCCCTCGTGGGGAGCCACAGCGCCCCCGCACAAAGTCACTTATTTACGGGCGCGGCGGCGTAAATCTCTGCGCGAGGCGTGGACGCGGGCGTGGACGCGGCGCGGCGGTCGCCAAGTACGACAGCGTGAATGGCCCGGCCCCGCCCTCCTCCACGCCATCGCACCGTGCGCCGCGACGGTCGCGGCCAACCTTTATTCCGCGCACCACCCGAGGCGGCTCAGGGCATCGCATTCGTTACATGGCTACTACCGAGAGAGGTGATTCATGGTATTGATGTCGCTGCAGTGCCCTCTGGGCTGAGGGTCCTAGAGTTCAAGTTCTGACAGCAGGATTTTCGGCACTACATACATGACCGGGTCGAGTCCAGCGACTGTCCGGAGGAGAATCCTAGTGGGTGATTGCTCTGATCGGTAGTTTTCTGTGGTTTCTCCGATAAACACCACGTGAATGAAATATCTCTACACTGACAAACAGGCTATGGATCGCGCAGGATCTTTCCGTCCTCTTCCTTGTCCTATCCCCACCCCCATAGACACACACACTAACATGCACTACAGTACCACACATGCCGGGAGACCAGACTGGAACTTCGAGCTTGTCTCGGTTGGGACGGTGCCTCGCTGGTGGCAGATACCTGGATAGGGTAAGACTGAGACCCCGCAAGACTAGGAGCTTGACGCCAGGTCTCGCCATCCAAAGGGCAAAGATCACAGCCATTTCCCGAGATAAAAATACACTACACTTACGGGACTAATGACCTTAGCAGTTGACACGCCCGGAATCACAGTCAATCATTTATTCTGTGCGTTTTTGGTGTCGGCACAGGGCGCGGTAGAACATCGCGGCCTCAGAACAACGTTCTCACGGGTGAATTTCCTTGTGTTTCCGGGCGCATCAAGTGCTATCTCGTCAGTCTCGTAAGTGAAGTACATGCTACATCTCACGAGGCGACAATGTTCCTTCCCTTCATGTGGAAAGGGAGATTCGTCGCCGACCTACACGGCTAATTGCGGGGGTTTCTTCCTCCAGTGATCTCCACAAGCGAGACACTGTCCCAGCTGGGACGAGTTCTCAGCTCCTGACATGTGTGGTGTTATAAAGTGTAAATGTAGAGTGTGTGTGTGTGTTTAAGGGGAGAAGAGAAAACAACAATGAGGAAGGAGATTTTTTTAGAACAATGTGTTCCATAGCAACATGTGAACTTAATAAATCATTTTTAAGCCTGGAACCAGGAGGCAAAGATGTCTACAAGGAAAGTCACCAGGACAATTGCGGATGTTGTCACTTGCCAAGAATTCTCTTAAACGCATCGAACTGCCTACCTCTCACGCGCTGCACTCATTTGAACACTAAACGTTCTACGAGAGCTGGTTATATACCGTCATCGAAGAATCCCTTACAAACTCTGAAACGTTTCCATACGTTACTTGCCAACAAGCACTGTGACATTTCCGAGTTAAACTGATGCGAAGGGACAAAGAGACACGTGACTCTACACTTGGGTTACAATATCTGTGAATGTAAAATATACGTTAATAAAAATTTAAGAACCCTCGAGGACGGGATTTGCCTCGCGGGGTGTAGGCAATGTCTTACGACCATCACATTTCCTACGCCCGTCGCTCGTCAACGAGTTGGTTGGCAGGTGGGGGCGTTAGGAGCAATGTAGCGGTCAACCCGATTCCAGAACTTTGGCATAGGCCATCTGCATGTGCAATGAATAAGTGGTTAAGGGTTTCGGCTTCACCGACAGCGAGTGAACTCTAACTCGAGAGTACGCTTTACTATCACTTCTTGAGGATTATCTCACTCTCGAGTACACACTCCCGGCTTACTCCAACCAGTTGCACGAGCAATGTTTCACACATTGTACAAGGCGATTCCAGGAGCCGCGAGCGACAGTAATAAGTGCGGCCGATCCATGGCACCCAAATGTTTTGTTTCGGTTTCCCGACCAGCAGTAAACTGCGGTGTCGTCATAGAATATTCTTGTGTTGGATTAAGGAAATAACACGATATAAAGCCGTCTGCTGAGAGACTACGAATCATTTTTATTTCGGAAGATTTTTCTTTGGTGCAGACAGCTAGCGAGCACATGGCGCAGTGGTACCCAACCCACAAGCCTTGGGATAAAGTCACTGCAATAAGATATTTTTATCAGAAATTTTAATTATTTATAGTTTATGAAGCAGTTGTTTCATCCGAATCCAAGACACCAATGTACGGCGACTGCCGAACATTGATCTTTTACGTTCCATTTACGCTGGTCGGCGGGGGCTCTGATGTCTCATACCCTATTGGGCCGGCTCCTGCCGTCACCATTCAACCAGAGTGGGTGTGGGGTGGAGAGGGCGAGGAACTGCTCGTTACCAAGAAAATCCTTCGAGGAAGAGCTGTGGGGACTGGGCACTGGGGAGCAGATGTCCCCACAAATTTCCTTAGACAATTTTCCTGCCAGTTTCAAGAGTTTCAAGACGAGACTTATTTTTGCTTTTTTTAAAGCATAAATACATTTTTTTTAGAATTATTGGACACTTTTTGCCTTTATGTATTTTGTTTGTATACAATGCTAAGATATCAGAAAAATCAGCGATGGTCCAACATGAGCATTCATTATGAAAACTTCAATTCACATCTTTGTATCTTAAAATACGAGAGAAATCCTGAAAGTATACCGACAGAATTTTCTCCATTTCCCTATTTCATAAATATCAGACATGTTCTGAAAACATGGTCGATTGACAATACACCAAGCACAGAAATTTTAAGTGGAAATAAATGTAAATTTTCAGAAGGTTTCAATGTTGCTAATGTTGGACTTCTAAAATATGTCAGTCACATCAGTAGATGTTGAGAGATCCTTCTCCGTATTCAAACTGATTTTGTCTCGCAATCTTCGCAAATTTGAAATTGTGATCCTTGAAATGTTACTGGTAATACATTGCAATGCACACTATTAAGAATAAAATTTAGAAGAGTTATAAATATGTAAATCTAGTTTTACATTAAAATGTACGTACTTGTTTTGTGCATTAAAGTTTGCAAAATAATCTAGACAAAAAATTTTTAAAAAATTCATTTTATTGTGTATATAACTTATGACGGTGCATTTTTTCTCCTCATTCTTAACATTTTTAGCGCCTTTTTAGACATTAAAAGACGATTTTTTAATGCCCAAACATCCGATGTCTAATAATATTCAAAGGAAGCAGTTTATATTTTTTTTATCCAATACATGTAGTCTATAATAATATTTGATGATTGATAATTGGATTTGAGTATTCATCAAGCAATGCGTACCGTTATTTGTTTACTTTTACCTGACATTGCTAGAGTATATTAGAACTAGAATTTTTAGATAAATATGAATCTTACTGTTCTGAGGTATACAACCGATACTTACCCCAATCTACCCATCGCTTACATTCGCATTTCGTTGTACAAATTCCACAAGTATAAACAAGGAGGCGATAGCTTAAAATTCAGGGCGAGGCGATTCATTCTTATATAGGCTTATACATCTTCCATTCATGTCCGCCATGGATTACCATACAATCAAGACACATTCACATTCAAAATCTCTCCATAGTCATACATATAATTTATTCGACTGTTTTCTTATTGTCCGAAAGTATTAAGCAATTCTTTGAGTAGATTATAGGGAGTTATTTTCTTATCTCTTTCGTTTTATTCAGTTTAGGAATACGGACGCAGCGAATGAATGAATGAATGAATGAATGAAAGAAACCAAGACAAATGGAATATGCCACCATTCACATTTTTAATATTCACGGTAGCGTCAGATTAGATTTATGAAACAAAGGAGTAATGAAATACAAATTAAGAGCAACCTTGTGCTCTCTTCGAAACACTTTTCATTTCACACACACTCGTCACAAATTTATAAATCTGAATCGCGGCAACACAGCAACTGAAAACATTTAATACTTCACTTTCACTTTGACAGGCTCGCCCTTCCATATTCGGAAAGTTGCGATTCTACTTCTGATGCTTTCCTCTTCCGTCATCGCCCCACCACCCCAATATCAAATTTCCAAACGGGTCTAAGAACTACGAACACTTATTGTGACACCATTAATTGGTATGCGAAGATAAGTTCAGGACCGGCGCAGTCCTCAAATTTAAACACGGAAAGGACTTCAGTAAGTCGATGGAGATTGGAAGTATAGCTCTTGCCAATCAGATAATCTTTTAATCGTTTCATGTACATGCAAGTAAAAATGCAAGGAAATATTGCAAGAGCATATAGTTTTAGTATCCTTTCCGGAATCAATGTACGATTAATACTCTAACAAATCGTAAACTCACTAATACGCAGCATACGGCTTGAAAATTATTCAAAATACTAGCAAATAATTTACTCTTATTCACCAAATTCGTACTCACTTTACAAACAGGACCATATTCCTGATTTCTTAGCTCACCTGAAACAAAAATACATATGTTAGGACATTACAAAAGAGAGACCCTAAAGAAAAAAACACAAATTTGTGTGGTATATTAGGACATCAAAAGACCCGAAGTTGTTGAAAATAAACCAACTACACGCTGAAAACGAACTACTGAAAGACGTGATGTATAAATGGTAGAGAAGATTTATAAGATCGCTTCCCGAGTTCTGTTTTCCTTTTGTACAATTACATTATCTGAATAAGAACTGCCTGGACACTACCAAATTCTGGCCACGTCACAGAGCATTGGCGCACCGAGCGTGTACCCGTCGCAAACCAGCGGCTGCAGAAAGCAGGTCTGCCAACCAACAAGACACTTGAAATTAATCACACTCTTGACCGGCTTCCTGTACAGCCTTTTTTTCTCTCCCAAATCAGAAAAAACTCTGATCGAATGTCAGCATAGCGGTTTGCCGCACTGCACAACGGCAAGACCCATGAATTATTAATATCCGCGCGAATTTCCACGTGACGGGTGTAATTCTGATATGTAGTCCAGTCAACAAAAAACCCCACACTCGATCCTCTCTGATTGATTTACACGACACTGCTTTCAGAATCCGTGTCATCTCCCATTTATAACGTAGATACACCGAGCTTGATCTCCGCCACAAACATGCTACGCGAGATTGACGTTTTATCGCCGCTGACTCACGAGTCAAACAGACGCGGGGTCTCGTCTTCCGGTCGAGTGTCTCACTAGACGAAAAGAGTGCTTGTAGCATTCATCTACATGTGGCATTAACTGAGTAACGAGAATAAGGATTGAATTTCCACCACGCAAAACGCTTCTATAAATTGATTTCCTGAGGTTTCGTCATTTTAATGATTAGGACCGTGAAAGATCTTCCATCATTGTTTAAAATAGTACATTCATGAAACCGAAACCTAAAACCACTTCTTAAAATAGAAACTTGAAAATAGAGCTAGTTGTAACGAAGACACCTCATGCAAGAGGGTGAAAACAAGAGCCAGGAACCGAACATTGCTTTTACTCGCGGTTGCTGGATTTATTCCAGTAATTTTTGCCTTTGATAAGAAATTCGCCTCCGATTCTCTACGTCTTTGTAAACAGATTAGGTTCCTTTAATTGATCTGGTATCAATCCACCTTTCTCCCCGAACCTCTGAGTTCATTCGAACAATCACGTTGTGTCACTAGATTTTTCAGAAGGTAACCACTTCAGGAATTGCATGGACAAATGGCTGAATCAATGCAGCCTTTTTTTCGTTTCTGCCTAATCTATATCAAGAGACGGGTTAATGAACATAGGGTCGGGTCGGGTGGGATAGCAGAAGGTCGTCGTTTCGGGTCAAGCCAAAGCACGTCGGAAAGATGTCTGGTGTGTCATTTCGAAGCACGGCGGGACGGATTGGGAAGACGTGACTGGGCGATTGAGACGAAACATGATGAGATGGTGAGGGATCGGATCGGGTAGGGTAGGGTAGGGTAGGGTAGCGTAAGGTCGAGTCGGGGAAGGGTAGAGCTAGGGTAGGGGTAGGGTAGGGCTAGGGTAGGGCAGGGCTAGGGTAGGGTAGGGTCGGATAGGGAGAGCACCGACGATCAGGCGTGTGTATGTAGAGTGGTGGATGTCGCACGCGTTTGGAGGGGAAGCGGGTAGGTCCGGCGGGCTGAAAGGTCTCGCGGGAGAGGGTCGATCGAACCCCGGATGCCTGGGGCGGGGTTGGGACCTGCCGAGGGGCAGCGGCTCTGCCGGAGTGTAACGCCAGGGGAATTATCGGCTCTTGACGCCGGACGATATTTTCTCAATGGCAGGAAGCATGTACACAAGTGACTTCACAACAAGGAAGCCTTGTCTTCCTAAAGGTGGCATACCGACACGCATCATACGATTCAGCTCTGGATAATTTATACAATTTTTAAATAAACCTTAATACTTGCGACTAATCCCGGCCCTTGAGATTTTGCGAGGTACTGACCCAAAATACAGTAACCTAAAAGGATCATAGTGGAGCATCAACACAACGGGGCTTCGTGAATCAGACACACGCCGCTAGACAAGCAGCAAAAATGCGACACTCTAGGAATATCATACAACAAAATCGTAGACGTTTACTTAGTTTTTTTCCTTTCTCGCATACTACTAACGTATTAAAGAACAAATTATATAATTGTGCGAGGAAAAACTGCGATTTTTGCCAGAAAAGTATTGTAGGTCCTCGATTCAGAAAAAGTGGATTATATTTGTTACTATACGCATGTAACACGATGTGTTGTCAATATACACACTTTATGGATCCTTGGTACTGAAAAAATGTGTTTACGGTAAAACGCCCGTCCACGAAGACCAGCGGTTAAACCATTGGCATAATTTTCACCAAAATGGATATTCCACCATGCATCTGGTTGACCGGATCTGCACGCTTGATTCCGAACTGTCTCTCTAATTTGAAATGTGGATTTTGTTTTTGGGAGGGGGAGGTAATTTACATGATGCCCTAACGACATTTTTAAAATGAGACGAGGCGAGGCGGACGTGGTGGTGGTGGTGGTGGTGGTGGTGGTGGTGGTCACTTCGATTTATAGTTCCGCTCTCGGCCGCCGCACAATGCGCTCCCATTCAATCTGCCCGCCGCGCCGCCCGCCCGCTGCGCCCAGCTCCCCGCCCTTCGCCCGCAGGGCGACACAAAGGCTCCACGGGAGCCTCGGCCCACGGCAGCGGCCGAACGCACATTTCAGAAAATACACGTCATATTTATTTGAATATTCCTGACAAATTTACGACATACTAAAATCCGGGGCCATAAAAAAGTAGTTCATGTCAAAACTATTACAATGGAACTGATATCACAAAGTCAAATTCATTTTAAACATACTTCACTACGTTTTTAATATACTTTTATGACTTCTGAGAAATGTTCACGTTATTCGATACCTTTTCTTCATTTAAAGTCAGTAAAAAAACACTTTAATGGAGATAAATTGAACACAGGAGCTAAATTTCGGAATCCAAGTGGAAGATAAACAAAATTACTTATTCGTTGATAGAATCTGAATATCCAATGTTTTCTGTCCAAGACTGCATTTGTTTAAGATGCATTGACAGTCTGCTAACTGATGGTTACATTTGAGTGACATTTAATGCCGTTGTGAAAATAGCGTTGCTGGTTCGGACAAAACGCTATCCTTATGCAGCAGTGGATCATTGGATTTTCACAATTTAACATTTGTATCCGAGTCAACGTCAAATAAGTTAAGGGAGAACAGCCTATACCGGGTGACGCCGTGAGACAATATGCAAACTAGCAAGACTGGTTGCGTGCATTTCAAAAAATTATAGGGAGGGGGCAACAGCTAACGTTAAGTGAATCGACCTAAGCGCCAACAAGTACAGAACTCAAGGGGCTCAAGACCGTAGTTTAAGTACAACAACCGAACTTTTATCATGCCGCCGCCGTTGCGAGTGGGAACCTAGGACCTCCCGGCCAGAGGCGCTGCAGTGACATCAGTCGATGCACTGAGCTACCGCTCCCGGTTTGAACATCGACATTTTGAAACATGGATGTTTTGAGCTCGATGTCGCATCACCACTCCCCGCGAAGAGCTGCTGCTCGTGGCGCCAGCGAGCGTCCAGTGGCCCGTCGCTGCTAATGCCTCACGCCCACGCCACGCATTCCTCCGCGCGCCGCCCGCGCCGCTGGCGGACGCCAATTGCATCACAAAGAGCCACAAGCGCAATTACCAGCGGCGGCTCTCGCCTCGCCTCGTTGAGTTATTGCATTCGTTATCACTGGACCCAACTAATTATTTGCGCTTTGTGCGTATGCTCTGTTTGACCCAATGGCATTTCAACCAAAACCACCAAAACCGTTGGTTGTACACAAAAGTTTATTTTCACTAGGTGGCCAATGGATTAATTTTGGATGAATACTCCTGAAAGCGGCAGCCCTGATGCGTTTACAGACTGCTCTTTGAGGGATTTCATTCAATTAAATGTATACGTAAGTGAAACTGACAAACAAAATTAATTAGTGATATTAAGCCCGTCCATGTTGAATAAATTTCACGCTACATTTCCACAAATCTATACCACAATGAATATTCCACACCACAGCGTTTATCTACTAACAGGTTCGAAACGATTGCACATAAAGACTCATTTAAAGTGGGTCATCCCCGTAAAGGAAAATACAACTCAAAACGGACAGTCCAGTTCCTGAATTACATTTAGGTCATCGGCAACTACTTCAATGGAACTAAAAATACAATTTATTTTATTTTATTTTATAAGTTGTTCAGTCCACTCAAAACTAATGAATGTTACAAAATATAAATCACCCACTACAAAAAAGTTAAAAAATTTTAAAAATGACCTAAACCACTCAAAAAAGAAAGAAACTAATTATTTAAAAGTCTTGCTTCTTGGGGATCATGCTCGATACTATTTAGAAATCTAAGATTAACCTTCAATAATAAAGAAACATGCTCCCTCCTGAATGTAACGGGAAACTCATAACATGGCAACATCGAACAGATCTTAACTTCTGACTTTTTATGACACCCGTAATAAAGCACTTCGCCTGAAACGATTGGCGAAGTTCTGCTACAATCCTTTCCGTTACTTCCAGATCTTTTGTCCTCGTTTGGAATATTCCACAGCCCAAAAGTCACCGCAAGGGAAATTGCAAATTTACTTTTCCTTGAAATAATATTTTTGTTTTGCACTTTAGGATCTAATGGAGCTACCTGGTACCTTTATATCGTATGGATATTAAAACTAAAGTGTGTATATATATATATATATATATATATATATATATATATATATATATATATATATATATATACACACACACACACATATACATACATACACGGCTTTCGACATTTAAATTGCCTTGTAAATACTTTCAGCCAGTTCATTTTCCTATCGACATTTTTTAGAAACCGTGTAAAGAATTAATATACTTTTTTCCGTTGAAGTAAACTCCCTCCTGTTTAAACGAATGAAGTGTAAGATTCATGAATTGGTTATCATCATCATTATTATTATCATTATTATCATCATCTAAAGTATCTTTATAACTAAAAAAATCATTAAAACTAAAATATTTGAATCTTTAAAAATACATAATTTTCCCCACAAAAACAACACTTTCAAATTTAAATGATTTATCTCTTGATGTAAAAAATAATTGTGCTTGAGGTTCCGTAATATCGACGCATCGTATGGGTACAACAACAGCCGCCATCACGGGAGCGCTCCCTTTGGGGAGGGACACCGAGAAGAAAAGAGGCGATGAACCGTTACGGCGCGCCGCCGGGGGCCTCGCAACAGCGCGAATTTTGGATTCCACGAGCGCACGCCTCGCCCAGCGGCCGCCGACATCCAAAATTTACATTTTAATCCCTGTTCCTGCGCGCCCCGCCGTGCTGCGCCGTTATGATTCGTGTTGGCCGGCATCGCTCCACGTCCCGAAGCACGCATCGCCGAACGGCGGGAGCAATCTCAAGTGAGCAGCGCTCACGGCGAATCTACAAGAACGAATCTTTTTGTTTACGTACGTGCTATTTTTTTCTAGATTTTTTTATATTACAAAGAAATCTTGTGAAAAAGATTAGAGGTTCTACTGATATTTCAGTACAATGGAGCTTTATTAATATTTACTTTATATCAATAATTAATACTTTTTGCCATGTGAACGAATAAAATGTTTACTAGTTACAGGTATCCCAGAACTCAAGAAGGACGTACAGCAACAACAAAGTTACAATACATTTATAATACTGTAGTCAATGTTCAATTATTAAAATAATTAATATAACCTAGAAGTTCTCGAGTTTTGTTTAAATTAAAACGAGAGGACAGCACTTCAGAGGTAATTGAGTTTGAAAACCACATTCTGAATGTAGAATATGATTGTTCATTATAATTAGTTTTTGTTCATTCCTGAATAAATTGCTTACTGGGGTAGTTCATGCTTTATCGAAGTAAAAAATATTAAAATATAGAGACGGCGATGTGGAAATTTACAGAATGATTAAGCGTTCAACTCCCGAAGTTGATCTTTTCTCTGTTTAAAACTCTGAATTCAATTTCGTTATAGTTCAATTTAGCAAAACCTATTCAACATCCAACTGCACTCCAACGACAGAACAAAAATAGTGCAAAATTTAACTTAAAGGTTCTTTCTGAAACATTTCCCGCTCACTTCTGTTTTTTAAAACCTAATCGAACCAATAATAGAAAACAAAATCGGTCTACTGGAATAACAAAATTTTTCAAGTGCCATTAACGGTTTGGCGATAAATGGATGATTCTCAGAATCGTGTGGAAAACATCACGCGAGGAATCTGAACAAGGCTGACATCACAGAGGAGGGGAGGGCTACACTGAAATCCGTCTCAAAAGCATTCTAGCTTTTTGACTAGTACCGTCGGCACAAAACATTATCACATTTTGTATAAGAAAGAATACAAGAAAACCAGTGTAAGAAATTCCAATCTAAGCCAAAACAAATTTCTGGACGATTACAATCCCTATAATTGGATTTACCTAGAGCTGCACTTTACGTAAATCAGCTGTTACGGTGTCATTCAATCGGGAAGTTTAATGTCACCACTGAAGTCACTGTAGTGACGAAAAAGGTTCCGATTGGATGATACCGTAACAGGTGGTTTACGTCAAGTGCAGCTCTAGATAATTCGAAGTAGAGCTCGCAATTCGCTGCCCGATGTCTTCTGAACAGAGACAGTATGCAAGGTATAGCAAATCTTACTTTCTCTTGCGTCTCGTTTGCGCTTGAACGGTCGTTGACAGCACAGATTTTGCACGAACTCTCACAATATTACCGTATTTAAAAGCGGAAATGGTTCCTAAATGAGCCTGAACTGACTTCCTCCAGACCCGTCTCTATTTTTAATTTTACAGATCTGATTTTCTAAACAATTAAGGCAGTTTTTATTTTACAACAATCCTTTAATTTGGTAGTATTTTTTCCAGTTACAACGGTCTAGAGTTAAACATTCCGCCATCAGGGAATTTAACCATCTTCAATTTTCCACGTGATCCCATTTTTTGTCGTCGAGTTGTTGTTTTAGAAGGCGAATCAGTAGCCATTTATAGACTGAATTGAGCGAATTAAGTATGCCTTGTAGGACCAGTGGTACGTACTGTTTAAATGTAGTAATCTCGTGGCTAATTGAAATTTGAATGCAAATGGACGATGGAAACAGCCTGAAAATTTTGTCGACAATTGGAATCTTCTTGCAATTTTCCACCTCTGGGTACTGGAATTCTGATCATGTTCATTACTCATACGGGATTTGAAATGATCAACTAGAGTTCGCAGCAGGTATTTTCACATTTTCCTGAGTTCCGTTGCCTTTCATTCCGTGATAAAACCCGTATATGTCACCACAGTTATTACCATATTTTCGTGATAACTAGTCATCCTTGAGCAAGTTCAGGTTCGTCACTTTAATAAGAATGGATACATTGTATCTCAGAATAAATTTTGGAAGCGTGAACGGAGGAGGGGGGTGTGCCGATTAATATTTGAAGAAAATTTCAAATGACTTACACATCTGACCTTTGTTGTTTTAGAGTAGTTGATAAACCTTAAAGCGCTGGTATTGGCAGGTCTTCTGACAAAGTGATTTCGAGTACCTGCCGAACACCAATGATTGATGGGCTGCCTACCAATCAGGGGCAAATGTCGCGCGTGAAACTTCGTTTTATCAAATTCCTCACTTTAGTTCATTGGCAAAATTAATCATCGTGTCCCTTACATTTTCTAGAAGTGTGGAACATTCTCAGATATTTTAAATAGTGAAAGGGAACTAATAAGCGGCCATTAATGGTGGCGTTAAGAAGAATTTAAATCAGATTTTGTTAGGGCATTTTTGAATTAAATTATTCTACCGATTTTTCGAAAGCGGACTATTCCATGCCTGCCGTTGCACACCAGATTACCAGGAGTAAGTTCATATCGACGTGCTCAAAGCAGCGAGGTTTCTGCGATTTCCCCACTGCTGAAACACTTGTCGGCTGCAGATTTGCAGCAGAATAAAACTAGTTATGTCCTCCACCACTTTCGCCTTTGCACTCTTCTTTTCAGCACTGAAATTGGGCCGTCAGACGAATGACCTTCCAACTGAAGTGCTAAGCGCACGCGGCGTGTTCGGCAAGTCGTTGACAAGTTGCCTCCAACAGAGAAGAAGCAGGAGTTAGCAACTTGCACGAAATTTGTGGAACGGGCGAAGCGACAGCGACGTTATTTTATGAAGATACATTTGTGAAATTCATGTTATTTAATTTGATTGATTATTTTGTGTTCCCGGGCGCGTCAACTGCTTTGGTCATCAGTCCCGTTAGTGAAGTGCATGTTTTTTTGGGAGATATCGGTGATCTTCCCCCGCTGGATGGCGAGATCCGGCGCCGACCTCCCGTCGGCTAGTGGGGTTTCCCCCTAACCAGGACTCTCCCACCAGCGGGGCACCGCCTCAGCCAGGACAAGCTCTAAGCTCCCGACCGGTCTCCCGGAATATGTGGTTGTGTAGTGCATGTTAGTGTAAGTGTGTGTGTGTAAGGGGAGAGGATAGGACAAGGAAGTTTGGTCCTGGCCCGTTTGTTAGGGTATTGCTCCGGCATTCGCCTGGTGTTGATCGGAGAAACCACGGAAAACTACCAATCAGAGCAGCCGGCCGCTAGAATTCTCCTCCAGACAGCAACTGAACTCTACCTAGCTGAAACGCTAGGGTTGAAAATCCTGCCACCGTCAGGACTCGAACCTAGGACCTCCCGGTCATAGGATCTGCAGTGACATCAGTTGATTTCATGTTATTTGAAACAAAAATTAATCCCTCTGATACATAAGCGACTTTACATGACGCTTTTTAGAAGCAACTGTCTCCCGACTCAGAATATTCTGTACCAACATTAATTTCAATCGCTCTTCCGTTTCTCATTCTATTACATTTAAAAATTGCCAGAGGTGAAAATGATAGGGTAAATCCACAAAATGTGTTTCGCCGCTCCCATACTAGAATTATTTCCTGGAGACCTATAAGATAGTAAATTTTATCTATGCAAAAATTGGCCAAAAGTGGGGGTGGCCGCTCTGTCTTTTGTTTTGTTTGAGCAGGTTTCTTTTGATTAATCTGAAGGTTTAGATTTCTTTTGAGCAGGTTTCAAGGAAATTATAGTAGCAACTTTATTTTACATACTATTAATATACACTCGAGAAATCAGATTAAATTCGCGAGACGGAGTCGATAACAATTTTATTCTCCTATAATTCTGTCTTTACTGCATTACACATTTACACTTCCAAGATATAATGAAGTTTTCCTGGAAGGCCTTGTGTATCATTGTCCATCCTGCTCTGCCCGCGTGTTGGATCGCTCCCGTCGTTGGCGGGCATCCGACACATTTACAAGGCGGTGCGCGATGGTCAAGGGTGCACTGCGTTCATCCACCACCTCCTAGAGTTATAACTCTAGGAGGTGGTGGTTCATCCTTTTGTTTCCGTGCAGGGGGCACTGAAGGAGAACACCAGAGATATTGGAAAGGGAATTCAAGGTTGAGGTAGGACGTTCCAGAAATTTAATTCTGGCTCTACTCAAACTTGCAAAATATATTTTTAAGATTATACTGCCTACAATAAATCTGACTGAGGAAATGTTTGTATGTACACTGAAGAAATGTTTGTGTAATGTAACTTAACACATTAGAAAATATTTACCCACGCATATTCCAAGCTATAGGCACAAGTTATGGCCACATGCAAAAACAAAGCCAGAATTGGTAAAATTTTCATGAAGTGTTGGATTAAAAATTTAATATATTTCCAACACTGTTCTTGAATCTGTTTGATTGTCATTTCTTATCCTAACAGTCTCAGATTGACCACATCAGCAGGGAAATTAAAAAAGGCATGTTCCTGTACTAAGTATAAAAAGAATTATTCACGATTGTACAACATCGAATTGTCCAACAAGATATAATACAGTCCCAAGGTCACTAATCTGTTCCCTACGAATTTTCACACTAGAAGGGCGTTGTGTACGATTATGTACGTACAATATATTTTCAACAAAGAACAAGTGGCCAAAGAAAAATTAAATATTTTCATTAAAAAAGTATTATTTAAAGCTATGCCAGATATTTCATCTTTTATGTCTTAAATCCTTTCTACATACGCTCACTCTAGCCACTCTCGCCACGTAAAATAAGGCATTAACTAACTCACTCTAGCTTTTGTATACCCTTCTTACAAAGCAAGAAGCTATAAAACAATTAAATTCTAAGTAAACAAAACTGATTAAAGTGGCCATAGCTGGTGCTTCTGTTCTAATACGAGTTAGATGAAACTGTGAAACAAGGACAAACTATCTTAAAACGCCGACTCTTCACGAGACAGATCGAAAAAAGTGACCGATCTCCAAAACTTTGCTTCATAGGAAGAACCATGAGACGGTAAACTTTGAATAATTTTTTTTTTTACATTTGGCTCCTTTCCGTCACAATGGGACTACAACGCGTTGGCACCTTAATACAGTTGTTTCCCCACCAATATTTGCCCCAAAGCATTTTCCTTACGTTTGACGTTCGCAAACAGAAGGAACGTACATAGTGTCCGGACAGACATAAAAATGCAACCTTCATATTAATTCACACAGAACAGTATCTAGCCAATCTACTCTTTGTCCAGTCAGTCATATCCTGCCACTGTGCGGTTTCGCAAAAGGTAAACCACAACTTGTCTTTTACATATGCGTACTAGCGATGGCGCAACCTGCGAATGAGACAGGAATATTTCGTGGGCTGCCTCTCCTCTCCCACATTTCATCGCTCAAGGACTTCCGGAGAGGCATTGTTTGTTTCGCGGGGAAGTGTCGACCAAAGGTCTCGACGCAACTTCTCGGAAAGGCGACATCGAGATGAACCTCTCCACCTTGAACGGATGTACGCCTCTCGACGAATAATTCACTTTTCTTATTTCAAACTTGTTTCACACAGTACTGGAGAGTTGGGCCGTATATATGAAAATGCATTCATGTTCAGACATGATAAAACAATATCCATGAGAATTATGATCTCGTGAATTTAAAACAGTCCTTGTAAAGCAAACTATTAATAAATTGTATTTTAAATAATAAATGTTTTGTTATGTATTCTTTGCTCACTTTAATTGAAAACTTATCACTGATTTCCGACTCCAGTCCATTCTTCCCGCATTCATGAGAGGTCAAGGAGGATATTTCCAATTAGAAGTATTTATATTACTGATTTCCAATGTGCCCAGAAATTTAAAACTATGCAGACCCCGGCCATGTGGCTATGATTTCGTTAGATATCCATGAACTCAAGAAAAATCCAAAATCGATGAAACTGTTTAGATGATTGAAAATACAAATACATGTGTTATTACCGCTATTCCCACACTACGGGTACCGACTGAGTACTCATACTAGAAAGGGAACTTTTTTGGTACTCTTTGTATGTAAAGAGTTGTACTTTCATATACTATAATATGTTATTACAGTATTCGTGAAGACTGACTGTTACAATATTTAATTTCTTGTAGTGTTATCTGCCACTAGTTTATTATAATTCATTTTTGATTTCCATGAAGTCATTCCCTCAAATAATATGAAGAAACACTTCTCTCTTATTTTCCCACTCGTTTTATATTACCCTCCGACAGTGTTTTAAAGAATCCTTCCGAGACCGTGAACGCAAGAAAAAGACAAACGAGTTAAGAAATCAGTATCAATTTATCATAAACCGATGTTTTTTAGTAGTTCAATCTTAATTATCATATTAGGCTTAGTGAACTACGGAACAATTTTATCAGCAGGACACACATTTCGTGATGAAGACAGGTATTCATCGGTTGTCTTTTGTCACTTTTCGTAAGCACTAATTATTTAAAAACAATTTTAATAGCTAAGTACATAATAATAATAATAAATAATAATAATAATAATAATAATAATAATAATATACTTCCAGAATATTGCGTGACCATTAAAGACCCATTCTCCTTCATGGCCTACACAAATATTTGTAGCTGGCAGTTGCCTAGACAGTGGCACGTTACACTCTCCTCCTTATATCACTGACTGAACCAGCTCAGCCCGTGAGTTGGGATCGGAGACCCTACATGTACTATTACACTAGTCCAGCTTGTAGCAATACATGTACTATTACATTAGTCCAGCACTCGCGGCTTCCTCGCAAGTTTCTTAAAAGGAAGTCAACAGCATCAACTACTTCAAATGAAACAAATTTGAATTCCAAGAGTGAACTTGCGATGGTACAAGAGAACTTTCGGTTCGGAGTTTCTCTTCAACCAGACCATGTAAAGATCACACCAAGCGCCAGCCTCTGTTCTTGACCCATCGCAACGCAACCCCCAAGCAAGCGTTGATGTAGTTGAAAGAGAGATTGCTAGATCGCTATTCAATTTAAAAATGAAATGTTCATTTCAACGCGTCAGGGTCCATTAACGTTTCCTCTTCTGAGAGAAGCTGTTCCGAGAGATGTGATCCATTAATCCAGGACAAAACTAATATCTGCGAGCTCCATCTAACAGTCAGAGCGATTTCCATAGATTTCGCGTGACTTAAAACTGCGCGTAATTTAAAACTATCAAAATAAATTCCTCGTAGCTATGAACTTAAACGTATATTTTCCTCAAACATCAAAGCAAATATTTAATTTATTCGGAAATTAAATTTAGAAGAAAAATATGCTTTTTTCCTTTCTCTACCCTAAAAAACCTTCACTGTACTCCAGCTCTGAGCACAGAAGGCAAAATGCCTCGCCACCGACCACCACCGCGCACAACACAACGGCAGAGGCAATTTAGCGCCATAAAACAATGAACGAGGGAAAAGCCTAATTGGCAGGAGCACACTTTGGAGAGCAGAGGGATGTTACGTCACCGTTAGCACACAACGCACAGCTCCCAGATCTGCGAGGCAAAACAAGAGCCAGCGGGCGGGGCGGGGCGAGGCGGCACTTTCTCTGCGGGTGAAGGCACGGGGGGCGTTCACACGTCGCTGGTTCGAGCCCGCGCAGGTGCAGCGCGCGACGCCAGCGCCGCCGCGCCAAGCCAACGCCCCGTGCCACGCCTTGTGGACAGGCGACAGCTGCAGCCCCAGAGCGATTGACAGCTGCAGCGGCATCCCAGCGGAGTAATTAGCTAAGGGCTAAGCCTCTTCACGGGCCTTTCTTCTCAGTTATCGTAGCAAAGTGTTTCATCTGCGGTGTGCAAACACTTGCTATTTAATAATATCAGCGTAAATATACATTTAATCTTCATTTTATTCGCAAATAATTAGAACTCAAAAACGTTGCCAAGTTGCAAGTAACGTTTTTGTATGAAAATAGGAAGTATCAGACTGAACTAATGCATCATCAAGCAATTTCCACGCGCGTGTGCGTGTGCTGTAATATCTTTGATCCCGGTGAATAAGCTGATAAGTCATAAACACTTAATTTTATAGGAGAGGAAAAAAACGTTTAAGTTAATTAAATCAGGGATTAATGATATTCAAACGAAGATAATATTCAAACAAAACTATTTTTGTGTAGGTTTTGTTTGAATGTCATTAATTCCTTATTTTTTAGCATTAGTTTAAAGTGGTTTTTTGCTCCTCTGCAAAATTAAGTGTTTTTGACTTAGCTTATTCACCGGGGTCAAAGATATAACGTATGTGTTACTACAGCACACTGAATATATGTTTGTCCCGTTTTCCACAAACCGCCTGTATGTAGCGTACACGAATAGCAAACAAATAATTTTCTCAGTACAAAGTCTAAAAACATGGTCGGGTCTTGGATCTCTTATCGGATCGATTGGATTACGAGGCGGGAGTTCAGGGAACAAAAGCGACGAACGAATGGTGTCGTACGAAGTCAAGGGAATTCTGTAAATCCTCAAATAAGAATGGCATTTGAGGATAGCATGCGCTGGAAATTATATGGCGACCTTGCAGCCCAAGAGCATGTAGTGACCTCCTTCAGGAATCGCCATATCACAGACTATTAAATGATGAACACAGATGAAAACAAATGAAGTTCGGAATATGAAAAACGCGCAGTAATTTTTTGACTTCTTGGCGATGGTGTCAAATCCCTTTTAGGTTATAATCTATTTACATTTCTTTATTTATCCTACTCTTGGGGAAAATTATATTTAGTGCTAGGCGGTACTAATAGTACGCATATTTAAATTAAATTTTAAATAAACATGCAATCAACTTCAAATAAAAAATATGAAAGCAAAATAATTTTTCCCCCAAATAAGTACGAGTATTAATAAACATTTACGAACAAAAATTGTTTTTCGAGAAATGTCTTTACCAAAGTACATTTGCATATAATTTTGGGGATGAGGAATGTAATATGCAAATTGCGGCTCTGGTGATGACTAGTGATCTCTTGATGTCGGTAGAAACGACAGTCAAGATGAATGACATGTTCTCCACTTCATCCACTAACCAACCACGTCACTTCGCAGGGCGGCTACGACTCGCAGGAAACTCCGCCTGAGGCATATGTTATAAAGGATGCCCCTTCTCTGAGAAGAGATTTCTAACTTGGTGAGATGTATACACCTAATAAATATGTGAAACACAAGAGAAGAGCCATGCGAGAACCATTTTGAAAGTACAAGACTTGAACGACTAATACAGCGAACATTTGAAGTTGAGAATGGCCTATTTATTGAAAATACAGACTGTTTCGAAACAACTGACAGCATTTTTAAGTGTTGCAAATAAAGATCTGCAACCGTACGAGTGTGCACGGACGGGGGGAAGGTGCCCCTGAAATTTTTTAAGGGGGGGAGGGGGGCTATAACAGTAATAAGTCATTTTAAATCAATTCCTTAATTTCCCCGTTTTTAAAGCTGACAATTTCGGAAATTGATACACCACTTTCGGGGAAGAAACTCGGCTATCTGGCAATGGTAAATGGATAAACATAAAATCAATTTATTTATTGCATCATTAAAGACACTTTCATTCTCCATATTTACTTCCTAGTAACATACGTCGTGTACTTAAAAACGTTTGAGGAAAAAAAAAGTCATTTTATGTAGATACCCCTTTTTGTAGGTTGCACACGCCTATTTTTGCAACGAATTTCCGCTGAAAGATTTTACAGTTTGGAAGTTGGCTGCTTGTATAATTGACGTCAGTTACCCATCACCTGTAAATAAGAACCCTAGACAGCAGCTGCGACATTGTTTTCTCATGCTGACTAAATATTGAATCAGCTGTGCCAAAATTATAAGCACTTCAATATCTTTTTTGTCACAGAACAAAAGCATTTATTGTGATATGAAATTGGTGCAAGGAAACTGGTAAATGACATTTATTCTCAGGTACACTTTGGAATTACAGAAAACAGCGCGTACAGAGTAATTGCGCCGTCGACAAATTTACTGAGCTGCAAGTCCTGTGACGCGATATGCCATCTGCACGATTCGTCTCGTGTTTTCGTGTTCTGCAGTGTTGCTACATTTAAGAAAGAGTATAAAAGGGAATCAGAATATCTGGTGATTTTCCACGTCCGTCTTGGCCCGTCGATGTCTTCAATTATTTGTTTCCCAGAACCGATCTTTTGACAGATGTCACGTCCTTGAGCCTTAAGGAGGAAGCTTCATGAGAGGAAGGACATTATTTAGTAACATTTATGTGAATTCATTCCACATCCTTAACATATTTAATTGACCGGGAATAATTATTAGCAAATAAAACTACTTCTCAACTTAAGAGACATTATTTCAAGAAGATTACAATGGTCACTAAGGTGTTTTTGGCAATATACTGTCCATTCCTTATTATGTGATGAAGGTATCTATTGTAACTACCGATTGGAAGTCTACCCCTTTACCCAAGATTCCAAAATATGCGAATAATATTTTTTTTTTATTTGAAAATTAGAACTGCTTTTTTGGTATATGTCTCCTGTTCTGAAATTACTCTTCCCTTTTATAAAGAAAGGAATGCAATAAAGAGATGGCTTGGTAATCACTTCAATTTTGATTTGGACGAATTGAGTAAATATAAAATGCAAGATTGAATGGACAACTTTTTCAGCAACTTAAGCTTTTTATTTTCGCACAAAATCTTCATTACGTTTGATGGTATGCAAGCGTATTCCTTACATCAGCCATCCGAATTCATGAACGTCTATAAGGAGAAAATCAAATAAGCTGCCATTTCCTATATTTTATCACATGGCAAATTGAGCACGTGTCGGAGAAGTCAAGTATTTACTAGATACTATAAAGAAACTGGATACTTAAATTCCGAACGCAACACAGGGAAAGGCGTGTTGAGAAAGATCAATCATTAATCGGTACGAACACATTGACCCACATCCTCGAACAGTAAAACGACGAATTACGCACACGCCGTCTATGACTAATAGGCTAAGACCAAAGGTCACTCCCACATTCTCCTAAAGCCACGCAGTTATGAAGTTGGTCCCCTTAAAATGCAGGTCGGCGGCGAACAGCCGCGAAGGGCGCTCTCTCGTGCCCAGGGCTCTGATGACATCTCGTGCGGGGGAAGGGGCAGGGCCGGAGGGGGGCGTAGTGACCCGCTTAGCGCCAATTCTTCCACTTCAGCGCCGCGGGGGCGGAGGTCTTTCAGAGATAACGCGCCGCGCCGCCGCCACGCCACGCGTCGGTCGCTCGAAACAGCGCAAAGGCTATTATCCCTGCACGTTTTCTTGAGCCCTCATTTCGCTAGATGCGAGGGAAGCAAGTATATGTATATATGTATATATGTATGTATGTATATATGTATGTATGTACGTATGTATATATATATGTGTGTGTATGTGTGTATGTGTGTGTGTGTGTGTGTGTGTGTGTGTGTGTGTGTGTGTGTGTGTGTGTGTGTGTGTGTGTGTGTGTGGCTTGATTATTCTGTTGACAGTACTGTTATATGAAATCTGTAGCTCGTTTTTTGATACAAAATAGTTTCTGTTACCTGCGAGCAAACATTTCTGGTTATCAGAATTTGTCAACAAAGCTTGTTGCTATCATTTATTCTGAATTCATCTAATATTGGTAAAGGAAGGGGGTAAGTAAGCCGGTGCTCAAGAAAACTTGCGATATAATACTATACTTCGATTAAAGCATGAAGTCCGTTGACACTTTAACAGCTTGACACTGGCATCCAATCGGGAGATTTAACGTCATCATAATGACTTTCAAGCTCCCGATCGAAGTGTAGGCGTTTTCAAAACATTCAAAATTCCATAATCCCAATTGTGTAAAAGTTAAAATATGATATAACTAATGGTACCATTGTCAGTTTACATGTACGAACCAAACGAACGCTGTTTGTACCATCTTCATCGAGCATCCATTGTTATTTTTTTAAAATTTTGTTTTCTGTTAAATTTTAATTATAAATTAATAAACACTGCCATTGTGAAATTATTTTTTTTGCGCCCGAATGTAATGTTAGAGGGTATTAAAGAATCTTTAAAACATCATGTTTAAAACCATCGATGGTATTGGTCGATTTTTAACAATGGCAGTTTAATGTTAAAAATCGATATTTAGTTATCGACTTCTCATATCTAGTCGGGTCTGTCAGAACAGCTTAGTGGCTAAGGGAACGGCACGCGACCCGTGCAGTGGGTCCTGTGCTGCGACGCTCCAAAATACATGCCTGGACCATGCAACGACGCAGAAGCTTCCACCACCCGACTTCCGTCTTTGGTTAATGCCAAAAACGAAACTTTTGTCTTCTTGGAAGGATCAAAAGTTGGACGTTGGACATTTTCTTTTTTTATCATTGCCCTTTACTTTTTAAACTTTTTTCCATTTTTTTTTAAAGATAGGCCAATGATTTGTTTTTAAAATGTATTATCGACACGTATGATTTAGTTTGAGCTACACGAGTTCGAATTGAAGGATCTCTTGATGGGGGACGGGGTGTCTCAGAATAAATGTTTCAAACTTCTAAAACATGGAGAGGGATCGTAAATGACTCTTTGCAAATGAACATGAAGATAGAAATTTTATACAACGCAGTTACATATGTTGCATTTGCCTTCTTATTCGACAACTGCTTGTGCACGGTGTTAGGTAGGACCCGTTCTGCCGCTGTAAACGTGTTCATGGATCTACCGAACACCCGCGCTTACGAAGTTCGCTACTTACGAGGAGAAATTTCCGTAGATGTGAAATACTTTCTCTTTATTTCTTAACTCGTTATGCAATGAAAAACAATCTTATCATTTCAGAAACCCGTCAAATGCCAAAATCTACAAAGACCGTTAGCGGCGGAATATTGTTCCTTGAGGATAGACGCATCGTTTAGAGCGAATTTACATGAAAAATCTTTATCAACTGCTTTAATATAATATTATAAAATATTTTTGAAATAAAAAATGGGGACATTTTCTCAGTTTACCCGAAATAAGGAATTTGTCGCTTGACGGGTTTCTGAAATAAACGATTCAATTACGATTACAGATGAATGTTACAGACTTACAAAACTTAATTAAGTTTATGGAAAGAAGCAACTTCCAGGGAATTTCGTTAACAAAAAGTTAGGAATGCAGTGGTCACGGCATTACACTGCTAATCGTCTAGGATTGATCGACAACATACATGGATGGTCAAAACAGCAGATAAGACTGATTAGACCAACCGGGCTAGAATTAATCTCATCCAGGCAGATGTCGGGCTTCGACCAGTTTGGCGCCGATGGGAGCCTCCAACCCCCGGTGCCGAAGCCATAGCAGCTAATCCCGTTCATCAAGAATATATTTTTGCCCATTTTCCCCCAAATCTGAACCATAGTGCGCCGGCGGACACGCACCACGGGACTATCTTAAGCGTTTTAACACCAGGCGGAGCCACGCGGCCCCCGTCTCTTGATCACCGCCCACGCGGCGGATGACGCGATGTGCGGTTCTGCTCGCAACGCGAAGCAGATACGGCGCCCAGCTGCACAGTTCTCTCTGTAAGGCCTCCACTACACTAATGGAACAATTGCACAGATTTCTAAAGCCATATTATAGTTTATATTATATTATCTACTAATATCTTAAATATAAACTAAAAATAAAATATTTTATTCCTAGAGAGATGTTTGTTTTTTCAAGGGCTTTTATCCAGCCAACAGCTGGTTACCCTTTACGTTCCGATGGGACACATATTCGACCACACACTAGACCAACCCACTTGCGGGCTCCTCTGATCTGGGGTCAGCAGAACGCGAGGCCCTCCGCGACAACACATACAAACTCAAGGGACAAACAACCATGCCCAAGGCGGGACTAACACCGCGACCCTTCGGAACGAAGCGCTCAGTCGGTTTAATTTTTACTACGTGACTAATTTTTCCTCTGAATACTATAGTACAGGGAAGAAAACTACTATTTTCCTTGTTAATTCGAAATTGCATCTTCATGTGATTCCAATAATTTCTGGAATCACATCAACAATACAATTTTGAATTCTCAGTCATAAAATCCATCTTGACTGTATCTTCGCATACATGCCACAAGTACGGTATTTAGATCTGTTCCACAGATGGTTAAGATTTACACAGGTGGAGAGGAAGTCGCACAAATTTAATTCTGTAACAGACATCGGAATGGATGGATTGATGAACAGGTTTTATAGTCTAAACCCTAAATGTTAATAAAAGAATAAATCTAATACAATGGCTGCTTCGGAAATATGTGCAATTATGTGTGATTTTATTGATCTAAAATTTGTAATCCTCCCTCATTTTAATGACTTCGGCACTTAATACTGAACGACATTAAACCATGTTATTGGAGTTTTCTATTCTCCTTCTGGTGAATATGTGAAGCTTTTCTTCAGCCATATTCTACTTATATTTTTCGATGGGAATCCTCGCCGCTCGAAATTTTAAGTACGTCACAACTTTTCAATTTTTCAACCATTTTGATTCTTGTGGTTTTTACGTTTTCTGCATAAATCCACACATTTGTAAACCTCTAAATGATGTCGTGCACTTCTAAAAAAACCAGTACCGGTTTCGGTATGCCATGCATTTCCATTAATTTTATTTAGGATAAAAATAAAAACATTGCAATTAAAACAATTCGTATCAATTACTGAGCGATAATATAAACCAATAATAAGCAATTGAGATTTTTGATACTTCGAATGGTACATACTAAGACCTCCTTTTGGTCTCGAATTACACGAAGTTCACTTGACAACGGTTTTTCCGTTTTACTAATCAAAACGCGATTTCCAGGGATTTCTATACTAGGTTATTTGATATCCAAGGAATCTAAAATCTGGGAATTGGGCCCTTGAATTCAATGGATTCTGTTTTTCGAAGCTTTTTAACGTATCGCAAATATTTATTTTCTCCTCTCAATTTACAAATCAAGCTGCTTGATCAACTTCCAAGCCATGAATGTGTCTTCGAGAAGACCGCATGTATTACGTAAGTAGTCATTTCCCAGAAGATGGTTTCTGTTACAGCAGCACGTTATGCAGGCCCGATGCGAATAGGAACATCTTGCATCTTGATTCCTAACGTTCTCCAGTCGCTACACACTTCTCAGGCTAAAGCATGCCCAAACTACTTTCACGCTCTTCGTGAAAGCCTAAGTGGATGCGGAAATCTTTATGCAAATCACGCTCGTAATTTCTGCTCTGAATCAAGAGCTGGAACCTACTTCCTCGCTCGCTTGATTATACTTTTAAACGCACAGCCACTGAAGTTATTCATGTTGTAAAATGAATCAATCATACCTAACGATTGATGAGCAATGATTGTTTTCTAAAGTGTCCTACTCGCTAGAGAATTATGAAGGATCTGACATTTATAGTAGACTAAAACACAAGAATACACGCACAAAGTTCGCATTACAACCAGTAACATTTTTTCTACAAATGAGTATGTGATTGTACAATGCCACAATCACTGAAACATTTTAAACAAATAATTTCCAAGTCGACAAAGTTACTTACACAGGCGACAAAGTTGAAACGTACATTAACGTCAACAAGTTATGAACATTTGATGGATGAAGTATTACTTAACACACTTGTGAAGAAAGTGGAAATATGTATTCTGTGAATTCTCGGAATCAACAATTATAGTTGAAATCAGTAGAAGCACACCTTTTATGTACGGTACACTGATGTGCAATAATCTGTTTTCTTCACTTCAAGTACTGAGTGTAATTTATTTCTATTACTAGTTTCCTGAATAAACAAAATATACATGCAGAAATAATTAAGTGACAGGCCTCGCAGCCTCCTACATGAAGATTTGAATATGAATATACAATGCTGTTTTCATGCCTTGTTTATTTTTGTAAACTAGCCCTGATGATGGAATTACAAGATTTCGAAACGTTGGAAAACTAATTGTTTAATTGTTAATACTCCGACCAAATCCCGTGAACTACACCCCTCGTTACATCATTGTAATGAATTCTACAATGGAAAAATTATTTGTAATTTATCCCTATAATTTTTTCAGTGCACTAAAAACCAGCCACTTAAGCCAAGAGCTCCATGACACAGTCAGTCACCCATTTACCTTGAAAGCAATCCATTGAGACCACTGTTCCCAACTTCGTGTGTAGGAAGGGTGAGGCTGTTACACCCTCTCGGCTTTGAGTAGTAAAGTAAGAATAAAGGTAACTCTGGTTATAGTGAACCTCCGGGGACTAACACTTTTGGATCAGTAAATCTGATAATACCAAAATAAAAGTTTTTCTTCACAATGACTTATTCCAGGGGTGCAGTAAATTCTTAAAACTTCGTAATTCAAATTTAGAACCATCCCGACCAGCACTGAAACCATCTTATTTGTAACTGCATTTTGTGTAGATTATTAATAATGTGTCTATAGTCCGTATGTCAAATGGGGTCCAATCGAAAGAGAGACTATATATTTAAAATCTTCAGAATGTTCAGGCAGCGATGTAAAATGAATTTTCAATCGCCTGCAAAACATTACCCGCTTTTCTTTCTGGGCAATCAGGTAAAACAATCTACAATAAAAACTTCACTTCAAGTCCCACGAAGTAGGCGGATTTATCTCGTTACTTGCTAGCTTCTTCAAACAAGCAATTAATAGTTTCTTTAAAGTATTGGACAATTTAATTGAATCTGTTATTTAGAAAAAACCACGTCTCCATCAGCTGTTCACTGTGCGCACGTTGTTGGTAAATGCATCGTTTCCAGAGAAGTGGCCTGTTGGAGGCAAACAGAACCACACCTGTTTAGCAAACAGTGAACAACTGGCGTTTCCACATATGCATTCCAAATCAAATGGCGAGCACGACTCATTTTCGCAGATTGGAGACCTATCTTTTCTCAAATGCACGATTAATTTAATCGAAACGCTCCCCAGTGGGAACGCGACATCAACATAAATCGACGTTTCAAAATACATTAATTACAATGACTCAAAAATATCAATAAATTTAAAACATCGAAGTTTATGATTTATGTAACTGACAAAAAGTAAAAAGTAAAAAATTAACAAAACTGAGCCTATTGAACGCGTAGGCTCATCTCGAGGCTCACAGCTTCCAACGTTCAGCGTAGAAAGGTACGGCAAGCAGAAGGCCCTACGCTTACGGCGCATTTCCCGCCCTCCCGCGTGGGAAATGAGAAAATGAATTGAAAATGCCACGGCATCGGGGTCATCTCTCGGTCGAGAGATAGTCCACGGGATGAAAATACTTCGAACAGCGTTTGCTTCGATTGAACACGAACAGACAATAGTATTTTAAGATTTTATTTTAACCCACAAAATTGCAAGGGCTAATGGGACTTTTTTCCATTCCCATACAAAACCTCGAAAACGTAATAATAATAATAATAATAATAATAATAATAATAATAATAATAATAATAATAATAATAATAATAGCCAATCCGGATAGCCGAGATCGCTAAGGCAGTAATGCCGTGGCGATCTCGGACAGAAGGATCGCGGGTTCGAGTTCCGCCTCGGGCATGGGTGTGTTTGTGTATGCCTGTTTGTGTGTGCCGTCCATTCATCCTTCATTATCATCATCATTTCATCTTCCATCCCCCAGGACTAACAACCTTGGGGTATAAAAATCGGATTCAGCCTAATGCTGATACCCCTAATTAGTTACATGCAAGACTTGCAACTTGATAAAATGATACTGAGCCCGTGCAAGTGAATGTCCGGCGTGGTCCAAGATGGCCTATTCGCGAGCAAATAATAATTCGATGTTAAAAAACATTGGGTTGAATAAATCGATTTTTAAAACATGTATGTTTCTATAAAAATATCAACATCGATTGTCGCATCCCTTGTGTCCTTCCCTGTCCGCCGCCGTCGCAGCTGCAGGCACGAGCCCCTCCCACCTGCGCCCGCGGCGGACGGCGGGCGCCTCCTCGCTCCGCAGCTCGCGCATGCGCACACGCGCGCGCGCCGGCGCGGGCGGGCGGGAGCGGGGGCGGCGGGGCTCCAGAGAGAGCCGACGACCGTGTCGGCGGCCTCGCTCCGCCGCGAGTGACTCACACGGGCGTTACGCAACGCGAGAGGCGGCCGCAGCAGCCGAGGCGCGAGCGCTAGCGCTAGAGCGCGCACTCGCCGCCCGCCGCGCCACCGCTGCACGTCGCTCTAGGAGCCACGCACGCGGACGACTCAAACAAACGTGTATAAACAACATGTAACAACTATTGTACTACAGCCTCCGGGTTAATGACCCCCATCTCGATCAGGTTTTTCGTCCAGTTTCCCTGATCCATTGGGCAAATGCTGAGATGGCACCTTGTATTGCTTCTGGACATAAACGTAACTTCATTTTCTGTGCACGTCTTCTAGAATTTAGTGGGAAATACAATTATTCAAATTATCGTTTCCATGTTGTCGCGGCAGGAAGTATTATTCCGAAGGACAACATTGATAAGAACCAAAATTTATTGCTTATTTATCCTTGAAAATAGATTTTATTACATGGGAGTTTTTTTAAATTTAAGTAGTATATGACAGTGTAGGGATCACAGAATTTTGAAAATGTGCACACAATGCACTTTTCCCCGTAGCACGTCATACGCAGTTTGAACTGTTTTTTGACGTAAAATAAATAAATAAATAAATAAATAAAAAGACTCTACCCCCGCGTTTTTGGGGATACAGAAAGAGCTATAACAATACGGTAAAGAGGTCATTTTTGTTTTGGAGTTTCTGCACGGCGAAACGTTAAAGCGATCGACTGCACGATCGATCTTCCACGCATGCGCGGAAGCAGTGATGAGAAACTTCAACTGCGCATGCGCAGAAGATACGGTAAAGAGGTAGTTTTTATTAGGGAGTTTCTGCACGGCGAAAGGTTAAAGCGAACGACTGCACTATTGATCTTCCACGCATGCGCGGAAGCACAGTGATGCGAAACTTCAACTGCGCATGCGCAGAAGATCGACAGTGCTTTATCGTTCTAGGGTCTACAAACTCCTTACTTTTTGCACGCCTTAGCAAACAGCAATCGACTGCAATCTCGATCTTCTGCGCATTCACAGATGGACAAAATTATCGCGAAACTTGAACTGCGCATGCGCAGAAGATCCATAGTGCTGTCCGCTATAGCGTGCAAAAACTTCCTATTAACATCTGATGCTGTTAATAGGGAGATTTTGCACCCACGAACGTTAAAACAATCGACAGCGTTATCGATCTCAGTTCAAGTTTCGCCTGCAGAGTTCACCTTTCGCATCATTTTTGTCCATATCTGCATGCGCAGAAGATCGAGATAGCAGTGGCAGAGTTCACCTTTCGCATCATTTTTGTCCATATCTGCATGCGCAGAAGATCGAGATAGCAGTGGATTGCTGCACGCTAAGGCGTGCAAAAACTAGGGAGTTTGTGGACCCTCAGGCGTTAAATGACTATCGATCTTCTGCGTAGTTCAAGTTCCGAATCGCTTTTTTGCATCTGCTCAGACGACTGATAGTACTGTCCACTAATGCGTGCACAAACTCCCTGTTGACTCATCACCGCGAATCGCTGTCATCTGCCATTTGTTTCATTTCATTAGGCTACCCGCTTGACACTCCTGTATTATATGCTTCCGGATAGCAGCGACCCCCTGCAATTCACCGAACACGTCAATATCATCAAGAACAACGGGAAAGCAATGTAATCTTCATTCACCACACATTTCCGACAAACGTGTGCATTGATTGGGATATCATCAACTCACCGGAAAAAGGGTTGGAATTTCATGGATTACTTTACATTCGCTTGATCAAGACCAGACCACGCCACCAATGATGACTGTCGGCGCACTAAGTGGCCACTTCCAGAGGATTTTAATCTGCTACCCCATGCGGGATGCGTGGTCAACAAGCTGTTGAGTTCATCCATATTCCTGGCCTCTCTTCATCATGTAATGCATCTCCATACTCATTACCCTACACATCACCTGCCATTAAGTTTTCATCACATGCCCAAGCACTTGCTACTCGAGGGAGACCAAACGGCAGCTGTGATGAGGCTTTGGCTGCGGAACTTCGGAGACTATCATCTATTTCGCAACTCGAGCCAGATGAAAGGCATTCCACACAAACCATTAAACAGATTCATCTGCGAGAACGAAACAGAATCAAACCGTTTTTGTTTTTTAATTTCTTCCCAATTTCGTGAGAGTTGTAACGTTGGGTTCACGTTTCGAGAATTGACTCATCGTAAATTTTATTCAACTCACAAATAACCAACATGTGTCCTAAAATTCGACTTAGACCGAGCGCGTGTTGCCATGACACCGATAATGACTTAACGCAAAAGATGAATCGGATAGTAGAGTGAATCATTTACAACATATGTTTTCAAAAAAAAGATGGGGAATACTATGAAAACCGAAACGAGAAACGTTTTGTAATCAAAAAGTGAAATCAAATCCAAAATATATTTACAAGAGAAACCGGAACATTTTTTTGAAACATTCGTTGAAATGAATAACCCGCTTTTGAGACCTTGCCGCTGCAGTCACTCCGAGAATCCGCGGCGAAGCGCGACAGATGTACGCCAGGTAGGGGTATGAATAAAATAAATTGAAAATGTAGGATTCTCGGAAATGCACAGAGCAAGCCAACGAACTTGACCAGGCAAAGCTCTGCGTTGTTTCAGAAGTATAGCACTGCGCAGTATTGTGTTAATTCCCATGCTAGTTAAGAGAGATTCGAATCCTTTATTCGGAAAAGGCTTTAAACTTACGAGTGAGAGACACAAAACAAAAAAAGCAACACACGGTGCCGCCTGTAGCGTCCTCACTTTTGTTGATCTAGTAATTTTTCTGTATGGACAATCATGTCTGAATTGCGCGCCAGAATGTAAAAATTGCTCAAACGACACCATTTCCAAACCTACTATACTCCAATTAATATCTTCCAGTCTTTTGACATTTGCGAAGCACAGGGCTGAGTTGAATAACCTGAGGTAGCAATTTGAAAAGTGATTAATGAAGTGATGTCATAGTAAATGGACAAGAGTCAAACAATGACTTCAGGAGCCAGAAAAAAATTTAAAGAATTATTTTTTTTTAAAAAGGTAACGAAAACCAAAAGAAAGTTTGACATCCTTGATGAAAGAATTAAGACATCTTTGACGGCACGCAATAATATTATACTGGTTTTCTCTTTAGGACACGGTCTCTCCATTTGGTAATCAAGGTACGCCCACACAATCTTGGGGCAGACTCATCGATTCAACACAAAAACTAATCTTACTTGACAGTGATCTGAATCCTAATCCTGGTATGCTGACAACCTCTGCCAACCCACGACTGTCAGACCTAACAGAACCACAACACTCCTTCAGACCTTCCACCACCTTCTTTTCCTGTGAATCACCCACCGGTGACGTCATTCCACGTTCTCTCTCTCAGCTGGCTACCTGGCTGTCAGTTGTGAGAGGGAACAGCCGATTCTGAGAATGGTAGTTCCATTGGAACTTCAACTACACGAGTTGTGAGCATGCTGCCAATGAGCTCTCGTACACGCCAATCACGAGGAGGCGACGCATTGAAGTCACCGAGGTGAAGAAGTGAGGATACGGATTGAGCTAAGAGTAAGAGTGAGGGTGAAAGCGAGAGCTGAAGTGGATCGTTGAGAGTGGGTGAAAGTCAGGCTCATAATACGTCACGCCCCCATCATCGCGTAACGCTAGACTACCGTCGCCAAAATACTCCCCTCACTCATACATTACGTCATTTAGAAACAGTCTCTTCACAGATTCGCTTTTTGTGATTCTCAGAGCGCAATGGGTGGCAGAGTGACTCCGAGAACTCTACAAGATCTAACATCAGCGCGAGACAGACGGGACGGGACGGGACGGGACGGGACGGGACGGGACGGGACGGGACGGGACGGGACGGGACGGGACGGGGCGGAGCGGGGCGGGGCGGGGCTGGGCGGGACGGGGCGAAGCGGAGCGGGGCTGGGCGGGACGGGGCGGAGCGGGGCTGGGCGGGGCGAGGCGAGGGTCAGCGCGTGCGCCCGTGGGCGGCCGCGGGCCTGGGCGAGTCCAAGCCCGCCCGTCGGCTGGCTGTCCAGCCATCGCCCCTGTGACTCAGCGCAGCCGTGATCCGAGACAGTCTTGTGCAGCGCTCTGGAGCTTCCACGAAATAAAGAACGAGGAGCTGAATAAATCATGGAGGGGGTGGATACCGTAACGTGCAAAATTCTAAAAAATATTACGCTTCTACAGAAAATGTATGATACTTGAAGTTGTGAAGTGAGGGACAATGCCATTCTGTACGTGCAATGTATTCAATGAAAAAATTATAATTTCGGTAAGAACACACTTTATTATTACTATTATTATCATTATCATCATTATCATTATTATTCATCTCACCACTAAAAATGTTATGAATCTGTTTAACAAAATCTACTCCAAGTTGCAACCAGCTTCCTTTAGGAGCAGATTTGTAGAGACTGTCGATGTCTCTACAATACTTCACGTAAAATGCGGGTTGTTCCCAATAAAGCAAGGTCTTGCACATCCCAGACTTTTGAATGACGCGAGTTTAACCGAGTTCTTACACAAATTATGCAGAACAAATCCCAGAGCTACGATATCTATCGGGACGACCTGTGCTTTGACGGTCCGTATTCGGCTGATCTCGATTTCCAAACCTTTAAGACGTTTCTCTGCCTCATTGGTTACATTTCGATCACACGGCACATTACAAGTAGACACGTTTTTCCTCCAAATCCCAGATAACAATATCCGGTTTGTTAGCCGCTATCGCGCGGTTAGTTTCAATGTGGTCGTACAGTATTGTGCACAGTCCAAAAGACTCACCGGTTTTGGTGAGTGTTCGTACCACTGAGTATGTGTTTGGGACTTCCGGGGCGGGACAGATCTCCCAGTGGAAATAACTTCACACCCTGACGTGTCATTTCATGCATTCGGTCTTTGCTAGAATTGGACAAGCTGAGACGATACGATCGAGCGGGGTGAGGCGCTATCTCTTGAGTTCATGCACCTTAACATTTAGGAGGTTCTGAAAGGTCACGTCCACGACCTCTGGAGAATGATCGAACAACTCCACATGCGCCATATGCCACCGACCTCGCTTTAAGGGGCCATGAGCAGCTGCAAAACAAAGGGCCACTGTTTGGGTTATCTCTTGTCAAACAACGTTCAGCTGAAATTAATAAACTACTGAACATTTAATGAATCGCGCATTATACATATAAAACACCAATTTTCGGAATTTTGTAAAGTTTTTTGTCCAGAAATATTCTATCGTGAACTACTGTATTGTTTTAGGATATCCAACCACATACCTGAAAGGCCTGTCTTATTTCTTATGTCGAATCTGTGGTAACACTGCGTACAATTTCTAAACGTTAACGATTCGTCGACATTAAATTTATTCATCATACTTAGCCAGAGGGGTTATGTATTGTGCATGAATTCGGCTGAATCAATCAGCAGGGATTAACAATTCAAAGGTTTTCCTCTTAGATATTCAAATAGTATTTAAATTCTTACTAATTGGTGTATCAAAATCAATACTCCCACCATAGCATGAAATTACTTGCACATCAAACAATTTCCTAAAACACAGTGCGTTTAAATATGAAACCTAAATACACATTCAAACAACACGCCAATAATATCTACACTTTTTTGTAAATATTAATAATTTTTTTACTGAATTTCGATTGAAATATGGACAACATTAAAAGCATTAAAAATATGATTTTCTCAAACGCTGTTCAATTTTTTTCACTTTTCGTCCGTACAGTGGTATATGCACCGTATAAGATAAACGCCATTATGGTGTATTTTGATTTTTCAAAAATGTTTCATTTTCTAAAATTTTTAAAACAATTATTTTATAAAAAACTTATTTTTTTCTTGAAATTTTTTCTTCGCATGTAAAAAATATCGGTGCAGAAAATGTTGCCGATTCCAATTAGGGCAAACGCAGTATTTTCGGAAATTGCAAAAAATAAAATTTCAAAAGTAAATATTGATAGAATTTTTGTTCAATGAAGTTTATTAAAAAAAAATAAGTTCTCTAAAAATTCATGTAGAAAAATTGTATGTACACGACTTTTATCCAACATTAACTTTTACATTGTTTGAAAATGTGAGTAGCGCAATTTTGTAAATTTTTGAATTTGCAAATTCGAATTTCTTGCACTTTTATTATAATCTTTCAAGACGTATCCTGTCGCAAAACAATGGGAACGCTGCGTCACGGCAGTTTGAAATTCTCAGAATTACTTCTTTGTTGGTCGGTGGTTTCCGGAGTACGGAACCGAGTTTTGGATTGTCAACTTTATGTGGATGTATTACCTTTAAATGAATAAAATATCCGCGCCTATGATTGGATTTGACAAGTGATGGCCGAGATGTATTTATATAGGGAGAAACTACAGTATTACCATTTTACATAACCGTTTCTGATGCGAGGAAGTATGTGTTGTTGTAGCACTTCTCGTGTGATGTGCATTTTATTAGACAATTTGGATGTGCCAATTTAAATGGACACACGGCTAATGTTTGCAACACCTCAGTACTCGAGCGTACCAGTGACTGGAAGGTCGCTGTTTCTATACTCTCCAGGTTCCGGAAACGTCCCTTTTTTTTTAACTTCTGCTAGTTTGTGGCACAACCGGAATCTCATTTTTAGGCCCACTGCTTACAGCGACTTCCAGACCTCTTCCAGGCGAATACCAGAGAACCAACCTGGTATTCGTGCAATGGACAATGCGGTATCTTTCTCTATCCTGTCCCTTTCCTCATTCTTTAGAGCCGATCTCAGATCCTCGAGTTGCCCATCCCACTGATCTAGAAAATCTACAAGCGACAAAGATCAGGAACACAGTAAAGACCATGTATAATGTAGAAAGCGTTTAGGAAAGGTCAATAAAAGTCAAGTTGTTCTTTACAATGCCAACGTTTCGTCTATTTATTTGGCCTGCTTCAGTGCTGTAAATATACAAAACAATATAAGAAAAATATACAGGCAGTGCAATTTTACATGATGTATTATTACATACGAAAACCAACAATGTTTCAACCATAACTTGTTATGCAACTGGGCAAAAATAACAACAACTAATTACCTGTAATTACGGATATGTTAGGCAACGTGTTAAATTGGTGTCATTTTGTATGGTACGTTGCTCTCGCAGACGGGAATCAGCGGTGTCTATTCGTCATTGCCAACTGTAATGTTGTTTAATTGGGTGTGTACATACGATATATTGCCACATTTATTTTTATATAGTTGTATTAATATTATACCATTATTAATTCGAAACAAGTAAAGACCATGTGAATTCCATGCGACCATGTGAGTTTATCAGCTACGTGGGATACAATTTCAGTACGTCAATCAACGAAAGTTTTTCAGAAATTACATCACGAAAAATGAAACGCGTCACAAATTATACACCGAAGCGCCGTTCTTTGAACCCTTCATTCCCCTGCAGATCCTCGAGGCGCGGCCGTCTCCGCACTCGTGAGTCAGCGGGCCGCCCGGCCGGCAGCCGTTCGGCCGCGCCTGCGCGTCCCCCCCCTTCCCGCGCTCAACGGCGACAGCGCTGCGCCATCGATATTTTCAGCAGCGCTCACCGCTGCCCCCCCCCCCACGCGTACCAATTACCTAATCGTAATTCGCTGACGTCAGCCCCCGCGGATCCCCCACGGGCCCGGGATGAAAACCCTCTCGCCCGGGGCGACGACACGCACGGCGGGCGGGCGCTCCTGGCGAGGGCGGACACACCCCTCTCCCGCCCCCGCGCACCAAACAAGACGGCGCGGGATTCTTTTCACAGGTTGCGCCGACGAAACAGCACTAACGTCGCTGCCACGTAACCCTACACAGTTACACACTTCAAACTTCTTACAATGAAACTCAATGGACAGTACTGTTTTTCAGTACACGGTTTCCATTCGAGATTGAAGGCAAACATGCATTATACGGTAAACCAATCTTACACCAGCAATATATACATTTTAGGGTGGTTGGTGGTTTTTATTTTTTTTTTTAATTTTGCATTCATAGGTTAATATACACATAATTATGTTTATACATCAATATATTTTTATTTTTTAAAAGTTTTGCATTCATAGGTTAATATATAAATAATGCATACTCCATATACTTCGTGTATCGCTCACTCCGCATTGATGAAATTTATATACACATGTTTTCTCAACTGTGTTCACTTAAGCTTCAACCATAGCGTAGGTAATTCAGGAGAGGAATCGAGGGCACGGCAAACGCAAGCACAAAATGTCACTCTAATCGTGGCGGTTTCGCCCTGTCAATTTCTGGCCAGCGGCCGTCCGACAAATAATTTTAAAATAATTTTTATTTTCAAACATCAAACTTTATTTGAAACTAACAGAGTTCGTGCCTAACATTTATTTTGTTATTCTAAATTATGAGACCTGCTTTGATATTGAAAGTTTGTCATGAGCTTTGAAATATTTCAATCATTTTATTACGATGCAATTCCCTATATATAGCCTCAAAATAAACGCAATCTCAAATCAGAATGTTTGCCTTCTATCCACGCGTCTGTCTTACAGTCTGAATGAGCTGTTCTGAATTATCGCCGTTGGCAAGGTCAGTTTGCGGCACCACATGTGTAGCCGAGTCGAGTGCGAACGTATGCGTCCAGGCTTCCTGAAGAGCTGCTCCGCTCTAGTGGAATGTGTCGGATGAGTTTCCTCTAACACTCAGGACTGGCCAACTCACCAAGGGGGGAGTGGTTCGTATGTAGGACGATAAATAAATTCCAAGTTCTAGGAAGTCGCGCCCTTATGTAGGGTGTCTATTTAAGAACTGTGCCGTTCGACGGACGTGTGGTTCTATGAAGTGGCACCGGTCATTGAAAAACATGTGGCCGGGCGGCTTATAGCGTTTTCCATTCGTTGCACTGAAACCCACCCTAGTGCAGAGCAAAGCAAAAACGTCATCGCTCCGCAACAGTGCTGCCCCACACGCGTGAAGGGCAGCCACGAATGAAACGGATTCCGGCACTGAGTCAGGGCTTATGCGCTACGCAGTGAAATTATACACAGCTGTTCTTGGTCAGTCACATTGATGGAATTCGAAAAATAATAATTTTGAATTATGATCGTCTTTATAATTTTTATGAAGTCTTTTGGTAATTCCTACTTCTTAATTCATAAATTATTATTACGTGTGATTTCTTTATTTAAAAACTACGAAAACTTCAAAAGTGTGAGTGTCGTAATTTCATTTTTCGTGATTTGCCAGTGATCGATAAAGAACACAAGATTTTGAACCGAAAGGCTTCTACAGAATTGTTTGGTTATTGAAAACGATAAAAAATATTAACATGAGTATTTCCGCTGATATATGTATGGGCGTGCGAGAAACCTTTCTTGGCACATGTATTTGAATGATTTTGTGAGGGTCAGTAGTTTTATTTTCACTTTATTTAGCGTTTCTAAATTGAGACATAGCTATACTTTGGTTTCTAAATAGCACTGTTTTTTTTACATTAAGTTATTCAAGGTTAAAATTTAGGAAAACACGAACGGATTTTCGGAACTTCGCGAGTCACAAAAATTATTTGAAGACATTTCTTGCAAAACATAATATACTCGTTCATTATTCGAAGTATCCCTGCGTGACAGAAGATCCTCAATTACCTTCACAATTTCGCCACGAATCCAAATCAGCATGGATAACTTCCGTACCTAACCTCACAATGGCCCGGTGCACTGGACTGCACTGACGCGATCGTGTATTTGCTAACCACTTTTCCGAAATTTAATACCACCACGATACCAACAACAAGTAGCTTGCCATCTGTTGAGACTATGTATTTGCATCAGACGGTAGCTGCAAAGGCGCAATCTCGGAGACGTCTAGTATGAACGCGGATCGATGAATGCCGGGGCCGATGCTGAGACAGCCGCCCCCGCACGGGCGGGTGCAGCTGCTGCGAGATTTATCACTCCGCTCTCCCTTGCCGCCTTCGAGAGCCCTCGCACCCCTCGCCCACGCATCGGAATCCCCCGAGCAGCTCCAGCAAGGAAGAAGTTTTTAATATCGCACCGAACGCTGTTTTCGAAAGCAAAGGGAACGGGACATATCACCCAGATTACCAAGAGGCTTCTGCAATACGTCTTAAAAGATCTCTAGGCTTCGTATTTGTTTAACGATTTGTTATCCGGCCGTTTTCCCTAATTTCACGTTGAACTGGAATAACAAATGCTTTTCAAAATTTGCATTAATGATATAGCACACGATAAACAAGAACAATTTTAATTGTATTCTTTCATGGCTGAAATTTTCTTCCGTCGCGTAAATAGGACTGCCTCCTTCACAACTAATGCTGCTATGAAAATCAGGGCCTTCGAAACTTACTTGTCTGTTAAAATGTGGTTAATCGTATTCAAAATTATTTTCTTCGCATGTCTTTCTCCAATAATTAATTTAAACTATTTCACAAGCCATTATATTTATTTGTACACTATTGAATGTAAAATTCACGAAGGAGTAAATGAGGGAGGGAGGTTAAGTGAAGTTTAATTTTTACACTAACGGCGATGCCATTGATTCAAAAAAAAGCTATATTAAGATAATGTGGGCAATTCCCTTTTTTTATGTGTAGTAACTATTCAGTATATCACCAAATTTCGCGGTGCTCTCACGGATAAACCGTTATTTGGACAAAAAGGGTTAATGATATATGCAAGTAATTTTGTTTTCTTTTATTTCATGAATGACCATTATTTACACACACAAACCAAGCGTTCTTTATATTTTTTTAAATAAATGCTTAATTTTTACATTTTTTTGCTTAAAAACTTGATTTCCGGCAACATTCTTGTTGACGAACCTGACAATCGTCAACGGCGACTCAAAAAACATATATAAACCACTTATCAAAACTATAGCAAAACTTCCCGCTATTTGCCATTTTTGAAGACCATTTGAGTGGACTAGAATAGTAGCCCCCGCGTCGCCATCCGGTTCGGGCGGGTGCAGGGCGGGGCGAGGCGGGGAGGGGGTGGGCAGGGCAGGGCGGTGCGGTGCGGGGGCGGAGTTGCGGTGGGGATGGGGGCGGGGTGTCGTTAGCGGCGTGGGAACGCGCGCGCCGCCCTCGCTCGGGGGAAGAGCAGCTCTGCGCCGCTGGGACAAGCGGCGGACGCGTTGCGCAATGCGCCGCGGGCCGGGGCTGGTGAGAACTGGCTGGGGGGCGGTGGAGGCAGGTGATGAGATGTGACCAACGGGAAAGGAGGCACGTTGAGGGCATGCCAAGGGTGATCATGATGGGTAGCACTGATGCAATTTCAAACTAATGAAAGTTAATTGTGCATTCATTAAATAACACATTTTCAAACATATTTACTAAAATGTATGGATATAATTCCCTAAGTTACCTTTGCGGATTATACCGTCCATACACGCAATTCGTTTATAGCGACGCCGGTTATCACGGAACATTACGTTCTACGACGATTACGAGCCGTACCCAATGGGGCGATTGTGTGGAGTGTTGTGATGGTTGGAGAGGGATGGTGGTGATAGAACTACAACATTTTCCTTTCGCGTTCTTTCTCTTTCTATTAAGACGAATGTCGGCGCCAGTGGATCCAAGGAGACGGGAAGAACCACGGCCAACATGTTTGTAATTTTACTTCATTTATTCAAAACCGTTACCATACACTGATTGCATCACATCCAAAGGCAAACATTCTTCACATTTCAGGGCTAGTCAAAAATAGTATTTAAAAAATAAATGTGCGAATGAGGCAAATTTAAAAGGATTTCTCAATAAGCCGTTCGATACTGATACCAAAAGCGACGGCGACGATTTCGCCCAATTTAAATATAGGGACTTGTGACAGAGTTATCCAATCGGAAGTTTCAATGCCAAAAAATGAAGTCTTAACGAATCTCCTCATTGCTTCCAGCTGATAGTTCGTGTTTTTTGCCTATTAACAACAAAAAACTGTGCCGTATGGGGGAGAGGCACATTCTACTCACGTTTTCTTGAGCTCTGGAATCCTTTCCCCACCGTTTAGCCCTAAAGAGTTGAATGATGAATAAAAGTGCCAACAAAGCAAGTGGCTACTTTTTCAATGCACAATACAAGTAAATTACACCAAAGCGAGCATTTCTGGATATCAGATTATATCAACTCTTCCAAATTATTCCGAATTCAACTAATGTTAGTCAAATAATGGGAGTAGGTCTTCCAGGGCTCAAGAAAACTTGCACGAATAATACATTGATCTGTCATAAGTAGGGACGAAAAAAAAAAGAAAGAAAAAAAAATTATGAAACATTGATGTTCTCCACCAGAAACATCTTAGTTTTTGAAACGTCGATGTTCTCACCAGAAACATCTTAGTTTTTGAAACATCGATGCTTTAGAATTTTAATTTTTTTAAATAAAGGGGTTCAGGCACGTTGTAGAGTATCAGCAATCCACAGCAATATCGTTGTTTTGCGTCATCCTCTTTATCACCCTGCACATTTCGCGTTGCAATCTGAGGGAGTTTTAGGTGGTTTTACTTCGATGGTGTATAAAAGAAAGTGCTTTACATTCGATAATTTGTATTAACTACTACTAACATGTTGGTAACCAAACAATAAAATATATCCCTTTACGTACTGTAATTAAAAATGGATAGGAAATAGCATGTTTATAAGTCTATAATTAAAACATCGACGTTTGAAACATATTTTTTTCGACTTTGTTTTCATCGGCATCAAAACCCTTTAGCGATGTATCGTGACAGATTTATAGATGTTTTAATCAAATTTGCTATCACTAGTCACTATATTTTTATCGTACACAAGTTCTGCTGATTGACTGCGGCGGCGCCTTCGCGCCGGAAACCCCGGCGTGCCAAGTCCTCGAAGAAAAAACAACAAGGAATTACCTAACCTCCATTAGGTTCCGGCGTGGAAACAGGTCCCCGGCCGGACGCAGCCGGCCTCGCTTAAAACCAGCTTTAAAAAACGGAGTCGTTTAAAACCCGATTTAAAAAACGCGCGCGTCTCACTATCGTGGGCCACTCCAAGGAACTTTCGCTTCGGAATATTTTCTCCGGACGCGATTCTCTTTCACATTCGCTTGTTTAGCGGAATCGATTCACATGTAATCCGTTATGTAATTCACATTTCACATTCCAAGGCCAAGGCCAGCTGAAAATGTTCCTTTGTTTGATGGTCTTTTCAATGCCAACAATCGCATTTGCTCGATAGATATTCTTTACATTTAAAACACGAAGGGAAACAGTACGACATCTCGTACATAGGTACAAGGATAATTTGACGGGTAAATGCATGCATTTCCTTATAAAATCAGATTCAAGAACCGTTCAATTAATAAAAAACCTGTTCTAAAAAGGTTTGTGTCTAACAATAGTTTAAACACACTACTGGATAAACGCTTTTACAATTCTACCCTGTACGAAAAAATATACCTTTTTCCTCGCAATTGATTCAGTAATTAAGATGAACTTAAGTGAACAGGACACCACCATGCGATCACGGTCTGGTAAAAAATATTAAAACTACGTAGCTTAGAAGATGAGCAATATCACTTTCATTACATCCCTGTTTGTACGCTGCGGTGTGAGGATTGTTGCAACCAGAACTGCATTTGCATGCGCAGCTCTATCGCAACAGCCTCCGCTGCCCAGGAGAGGCTGCTTTGCATTCGCGTGCGCCTTAAGAGTTAAGAACTTCAGCTGAGCCCTTGCGATTATAAAAAACTACAGACAGATCTGCAGAAAAGTTGCGACAGAAAAGCACTAGTACATATATACTATGTAAGGGGCCATCCATAAATTACGTGAGGTCTTTGGAGGGGGGTCAGCGAATCTCACCTAATCTTACGTGGGGGAGGGGGAGGGATCTCGTCAAATATCACGTATTTTTTTTCGCTAAACACACTGCTCTGCATATGATTCTTCACGACCGTTTTCTGCCACCGCCATATCCTATCACTTAGGTTGATGATCCCCGACTTTGAAAAGCATGAAGGAAAATCATTTACTCCCTTATTCGCCACTGCCCATCCAATCAACCTTCGCACGCCTTCATCAACATGCCCTAAGACCTCCATTGCTAAAGTGTACGTGGTGATCCAAAGAAGATGCTGCAGTACATGCGGTATCTACTTTTCGTCCATCACAAGAGCTGTAGAGCACCGACATGCGGTCCACACTGCACTAGATGCACCAGTACGCCAAGTGCGACCCTCACGGTTTGTAACAAATCGAGCTACTGAGCTTCTGTGTGCGACAACGGTTAAGATTGGTTGAATCACAGCGAAGTTGAAGGAGCAGCAATCAATCACAAATTAACGTATTTACATTAAAAATACGCATTTTGAAAAATCTCACGTGATATTAGAAGGGAGGGGGAGATCAAGTCGAATCTCACGAAGCGGGCGAGGGAGTCGAAAAATCGCCAAAATCGACTTGAGTAATTTATGGACGGCCCCTAAGGAAAATCTAAAACATCCAAAATTTTGTTTCATGTCCTTCAGTACTTATTCTTCTCAACTAATATGAGGAGGAAAGTTTACATATTCTAGTACAATACAATTACTACTCACTGCCAACACAAACATGTTTCTGAAAATGCAATTTAAATTGTTTCATAATTACCAAGTTCTGTACGTACTACATCCTCGTCTTGGACAAAATCAGAAAATGCTAAACAATCCTACGTACCATCTTAACTTAAAAACATAATGCACTACGTAACTATGATTTCTGTTTATTTTTTGAAGACATGTCAGACGACTGCTGGACTTCGCATTGATAGTCACACACTCATCTTTGTACCGCTCATTCATCTTTGAACTTAAAAAACTGTCTTGTTAACCACAACCTCTCTCTCACACGCCTCCACGTGCTTCACGACGGCCTTCATTCTATTATTTTTATGCTATTATTAAATTTGGTGTATTCCATAAAACCGATTAAGACTCGTAAGAGCACGAGGTAGTATGTATGGGGTCCACCACTTTTAAAGCAAAAAATTACCAAATTTAACTGAGCAGGAAGATCAAGCTTGTTCTAAACAAAATGATTAGAAATGTTTTAAATAACCAGCGAAAATGAATTATCTCGAATAAGGGCCCTATTTGGCAAAGTCAGCAATGAAGCAAACTTTTCAAGAGACCCGGAACATTTGTCCTAATTTACAATGATCAATATTTTTAATACCATTTGCTAAATTAATTATTTCTTTCGAAAAAAATATAAAAAATTGTATGTGCTCAGTCGGACGTTCATCACAACTAACATACAAGTATCATATATTTGTATTTCAAGGAAATACGAATTTACATCAGAAGAGACCTAGTACGCTCTAGGACGGCTGCTACAAAAATGAGGGAAATTATCTCTATACCTGTTTGCTCGGGACGAGTTTTTAAGTTGTATCGTTTCCCAGATTTCACAGAATTATACATTTTAAACACACGTAGTCGAAACTCCTACAATCATAAAATTAATTCTTAAAAAAATATTTAACATTCCATAACACTTTAGGTTAAAAAACCGAGGAAAAGCGTAACACGTCACCATTTTGAGGGTTTATTGATTAAAAAAAAAATAATCCACATTGAACTGCGTGAGGTGCTGGTGCTTTGGTTCCAGTCCTTACCTGATCGCAGATGATGTCCCATTTCTTTTCGTCGTCGTATTGCTTCAGTAGCTTCGCCTTGTCTGGAGGGAGGTCCATGGACGCCTGCGAACAAGGGAAGAAAAGAATGTTAAACTTGAAAGCGACGCAGTCATTAGTGCGTATTACATCACGTATTATCCTTTCCCAAATACTTATTCGGAGAAAGAGCTGCAATTAGGGACGCAAAGAGGTCATTAAAACCACCAGACACGGACGCTGGTTGATAATCGGTGGTTACGGCACTTAAGCCTCAATCCACAGACGTAGGCTGATTCCAAAACGGGACACTGTGGTTTCAATTATTCTGCTTCTCAAAACAACGGAATGTTTTGAGTGTAGACCATGTTTAGTCTTCAGTTGCTGGTTGTTCGTTATGGTCACAATTTGAGTCTTGTTTATGACATTGCGGCATGCAAAAAGACTAACCCATGCCAAGGGATTTTAACAAATAATGCTAATTACTTTTTTTATGGCATTAAACTTTCCAATTATGATTTAATGCTTATTATGATTTAAATCTTTTGAGAATATACAAAGAATTTGTTCATTTTCAATGACCTAAATCCACAATTACAGACATACGACATACTCTTATCATTAATTTAGAGAATTATTAGCATCTTTGGACATTCGTTACCAATTGAGTTAACATCTTTCTAATAAAATTGCCGTATTACGAAAGCCAAAGCCGGGTCGAAAAAACTAAATGTATGTTTGAATTAGGGATTTCATTTTAAGGGCGTTTTTCAAGCCTACATTTCAGCACTTGTGGAAGTTGAACTATTCACGAGTCTATTTTTATTGAAATTTGGATGGCGGCTTACATGTATTTTGCTGGGAGGTATTTATTGCAAAGTGGTAAAAAAAAACTCCTGAATATTCAGTGTATCTGGAACATATTTCAAAAGTTTTCCCTCGACAAAGTTTTCAGTTATCCACAATGTGGCCATATCTTATTATTTCCCTTCCTACATGCCCATCTGTTCCGTAAGTAGGGCGAGTGTGTTGCAGAATTTCAGTGCAGAGGCGCCTCGAGATCAGCGTGGCAGTGCGGCCACCAACGCCACCTAAAGCGGCACCGCATTGAACAGTCGCATATCAAAGCCATCCCCTACGCAAACCCGAAGCACGACAATGGAAAACAATTGCACGAAAAAGTACACTTCTAAAACTCGACCAAGCGAAGCATAAAGGAGGCGATTGCGACGCGTCCTGGAACTAACCAAGTAAACGCAGGTCTATACAGTCAGTTTCGCTAAGGAAAGTCGCGCGCACCGTAAAGCTAGTTCAGAGACTGTTACTGCATTTGCGGAATCAGCAGATAAAAATAATTTCAGACACATTTTGCACGATTTGCATTCACTATTTCCATTTTGTCACGTGAAGTTTCTTTTTTTCCTTTTACAGTTCTAGTACAAGAATACAATCAAAAATGTTTCTTTTTATATCGAATTTTTAGTACTTATTCCTAGAATTTAAACATTTTTATTCTTTATCTTTTTTTTAGAAGACTTTATACGATTTGTTGGGTATGCAATAAAGTACCGAAGCATTATACTTTCTCTAAAGAATTTACAATATATACCGAGAAACTACCCAAGTTATATTAAACGATTTATGAATGTTACAGTACAAATTTTCTGCTCATCGATGGAATTCGATCAAAATTTTGAATCTTTCGTCCAATATAAGATTCCCAGACAAAAGTTTTATAGGGAAGATACTAGATGTGAAGAAATCGCACTTTATTCCCGCAACAATTTGGCTTGGTCCCATTTTAATTTTGAATTGAGTATTCTTATATCCCCGTCTTTCTTGTTTGAGCTTTAAACATACAGTGCCGGGATCCTGAAAACATTACTGGCATAAATTATCTTTAACTTGTTAGTATACTAATACTTACATTTTATAACATATTACAATGACTTTCGGCAATTTTTTGTTTAAGTATTTTCAGTTTTTGAGATATAGCAAAGGCATCTATACTTAGAATGGTTTCTGCATTTGCGGTTTTTTCCGTGGAGACAAAGCAAAATCCTTTTCTGTAGAAGTTCAACAACTTATTTTTTCCCCGATTGTACAACTTATCTATATTCACAGATACGTACATACGATTCCCGTGTGTTAAGAGGCCAGGTTTAGAAAACACCGAAAATTCCATGAAGCGTTTCGATTTTTTTTGTCAACATCCGACATGTATTGAAAGTCGCAACTATAAATTTAAGAAAGGTTTTAATAATAAAAATCCGAAACTACGGAACAGTAAGCCTTAACTGAAATAAAGAATACGAAATTAACCACTCTGGGATTCCATCTTGCTCCCTTCCCGCACACCCACACATATTCGCTATGCAAATGTTAATATCGTATCGCTACCCCCCCCCCCGCCGCCCAAACAGTATATATGAGTAGCAGGCAGATATTTCCAAGTATCATTATTGCAGTTTTATTTAGTATGTGGGTCCCCAATCAACACCCTCAATACTTCACAACGCAACTGGAATGAGCGTCGCAAAGGAACACGCTGCTCTCTAGGCGCATTCCGACGCAGGGGAGCGCCGCGGCGCGATGTGGCCCTCTCCGCAGCGGAGCGCGGGGGCGGGGGAGAGGGAGAGGGGGGCGTGGCTGAATGGCAGGCAGCTGCGCCCCGCCCGCCGACAGAGGGCGTTGCCGCTCCACACGCACCGCCACGGCGCTTCGTGCCCCATTCGCGCCGCCTAATGACCCGCCGCGTGGCGCTGGGAGGCCACACGCGGTTATCCGGAGACGCGCCGGTTATCCGTACGGGTAGGCAACAGCGACTGTGCCGGCGAGGAAAACTTGTCTCTTTAGGCGTGCGCTAAAAAAAAGGGGATGTTTAAAAGAGCTCCATAACCTTACTATTTTATTTCCGTAAATATGTTCCAGCCGACCTGGATGGCCGAGGTGGCTAAGAGCGAGTACCCACTCAGCGCTTCGGTCCGAAGGGTCGCGGGTTCGAGTCCCGCCTTGGGCATGGTTGTTTGTCCCTTGACTTTGTAAGTGTTGTCGCGGAGGGCCTCGCGTTCTGCTGACTCCAGATCAGAGGAGCCCGCAAGTGTTTGTCTAGTGTACGGTCGAATATGTGTCCCTTCGGGACGTAAAGGGCAACCGGCTGGATAAAAGCCCTAGGGGAAAACAAATATGTTCCAACCCTAATTTTCCCTCTTTATTAACCTGAAAAATTGGAGAATTATTATATCTGTGGCTTGATGTAAAAGGGGCCAATGTCAAAAAATACAAACAATTAACATTCAATACAAATGTATAGGCCAATATAAAAGTAGCGATATACAACTTTAAAAACCTAACCAGAAATAGAATTTTTAACATATATGCAATGTTCTGTCAAAAGAACAAACAACGATGCATTCCGTAGAACTTTGAATATTGACTTTTGCCCTTCTTCCACCAAGCCACAGATATATTTGGAGAAAAAGCTCTCCAAACTATATGGCAACCTGTATAAGTGGTTCACCACGAAGCCAAATGTATTATTCATTGTATAATGTTATAATTTCATTCTCTTGCAGAATGTTATGATTAATTTCAAGTAAAAAATACTTAAATAAAAAGTTCAATAGAAGGATATAATCATATGACTTGTATCGCGTACGATGTCTCATGTCGATGACTTGTCACAATTTTTTTTAAGAATTGGCGGGGGAGTATTATTCGTAGTAAAACTACATTTTCACGATGCAACATGTTCGTGGGCAGCTCTAGCGAACAAATATCAATCGAGATTGTGGCATTTTGGGAATTTAGCGTTAGCAGAGAAACCCGTCGTCTCGGTAAGAAATTACTTTCATTTATTGTAGTACCTATTAGAACGATCGTTGTGCAACCTGCTTTCAAAATTTCAAACGATGCAGCAGATCACGTGGTTGCCTCTTTTTAGTACCACATATCGTTTTACGATACGCGCTATTCTGAATTTCAGGTATCGGTGTCTGCGATGATGGCGTCGGTGAGGATATCTGATTGCTAGAAGTCCCTGTGACTGAATGACAAAAATCAATTGCGACACAGTTAAACGCCAAGTGCTATAGACAAGACGATTGGGTTTTTTCCTTCATTAGTCCCGTAAGTGTAGTGCAAGTTTTTTTTTATAGCGGGAGGTGGTAGTGATATTCCCCTGCTCGATGGCGAGATCCTACAGTCGGCTTGTGGGACTTTCCTCGTCCAAGTATCTCCTACTAGCGGAGCAAGCCCTCAACTCCCGACATGTGTAGTAGTGTAGTGCATTTAAGTGTGTGTACGTAAGGAGAGTGATGATACGGCAACGAAGAGGATGGAAAGATAGCTCGCGGTCCATGGATAATGTATCAGGGTACTGCTTTGACATTCACCTGGTGTCGATGGGAGAAACCACAAAACTACCGACCAGAGCAGCCGGCCGCTATAATTCCAACAGCAGCTGAACTCGATGTAGCCATGCAGCTAGTGACAAAAATTATGTTACCGTTAAGACTCGAACGCTACGATCTCCGAGTTCGAGGCATTGCAGGACATCAAATGATACCCTGAGTCATCTTGGCCGGTGAGACGATTTGGATTAAAGTTTGATCATAATAACGGAAGGGAATCTGAATCAGCAAAGGAATACAATCCCATTGGTAAATCAGCGGTAACGAATGTCGTATCCCGTATATTACTAAAGAAAAGATCGATCATTTACAGATGACAGGTTTTAACAGGATGTTTCAAAAAGCGCGAAATCTTGGAAAGTTAAGTTGAAGTTCGACAGAAGTTGCGAAAATAGCGAAACGGAGAGAACATCGAGGACACGGAAAGTTTCAGAAAATGTGTTTTCTATAGTTTCATTTCTTGGTAGCAATCAAACCTGTTTATCGAGCTGATTCTGTAGTTTACGCTCCTTCTGTGGGTTATAATGCATCCCTTTTTCGTTGTAGTTGCGATGGTCCCAGATTCATAAAAGTGACATTCTCTCGCAGATTGTCGCAGTTGGGCTGTAATTTAGCCCATGGATTAATCAAAGAGAAAAATAGCTGACGTGTGAAAGGTTCACAATGTTATGAAACGATATTACGAACACGCAGAAAATTGTGAGGCTCAAAGACGCATCAGTATTTATCGAATGTTTGGGGTTACATGTAAAAAGAAACCTTAAAGCCCTGTCACAAGTGATGAATGTGGCTCTGAGGTTGCAAGCGGACATGGAATACCGGTCGAGTGGTATTGTCGCGAGGCGCAAACGAGCAGTCGAGGGACGCGGTGGATGAGTAGGGGAGAGCGCAGAAGAGAAGAGTAGAGGAAGGGGGGGGCAGAGAAGATGAGACGAGAGTAGAGTAAGGAAGGAAAGAAAAGAGAAGAGACGAGAGTAGAGTAAGGAAGGGAAGAGAAGAGGAGACGAGAGTAGAGGAAGGAAGGGAAGAGAAGAGGAGACGAGAGTAGAGGAAGGAAGGGAAGAGAAGAGGAGACGAGAGTAGAGGAAGGAAGGGAAGAGAAGAGGAGATGAGAGTAGAGAAAGGAAGGGAAGAGAAGAGGAGACGAGAGTAGAAGAAGGAAGGGAAGGGAAGAGGAGACGAGAGTAGAGGAAGGAAGGGAAGAGAAGACGAGAGTAGAGGAAGGAAGGGAAGAGAAGACGAGAGTAGAGGAAGGAAGGGAAGAGAAGAGAAGACGAGAGTAGAGAAAGGAAGGGAAGAGAAGAGAAGACGAGAGTAGAGAAAGGAAGGGAAGAGAAGAGGAGACGAGAGTAGAAGAAGGAAGGGAAGGGAAGAGGAGACGAGAGTGGAAGAAGGAAGGGAAGAGAAGAGGAGACGAGAGTAGAGGAAGGGAGAAGAAAGAAGAGGAAGGGAAAAGAGCAAGGGGAAGGGAGAAGAGAAGAGGGGCACAGAGGAGAGAGGAAGGAAGGATAGGACGTGACGGAGAGGCAGAGGTACGTCGCGGCAGAGAGCGAGAGCGACAGAGTCGCGGAGAGAAAGGGATGCGGCGGGGCGCGAGCCAAGGCTGCACATCCGCCATGTGCACACCACCGGCCGCGGCGTCGCTCTGTGTGCCGAGCGTTCACGAGTGGGCGACTGCGCAGCTTGTGTGCAACAGCCCTCTGCGTCTGGTGCCGCATAAAAGGAGCCTCAGTTTGCGAACGTTGCTGAATCCTCACCGAGCGCTGATCGATATCTAACCCTAACAGCAAACTAACAATTTCACAGAGAAGACGTTTTGAAAAATCTAAAATCATCCCCTTGAAATGTTCGAAAACGTTACGCCGCCGATCCGAAAACTCGTGAAAACCATTTCTATTCTATTCTTTAGGATACGTAGTTTGTTTTTGAAGTTTTTTTTGTCTGAAAATTCTGTTAGAAACACGTGTGCAGTGCGTCATACCTTGTAAAAAGTTACAGTAAATGATTTCTAAGAACGATAATCAGAGCGTTTCTCATAACTCGAAAAAGCTAACGAGCTCGCTCGACGCGTGGATGTCATCGCCATTTTCGGAACGCGCGGCTCAGCGCACGAGCATGCGTAACGCACGCCGCAACTTTTCATTGTCTCTTGCGACTGAGCACACGGCCGAGGCAAAGCGCACTCGACACCGTCGCCGTGGCCCGAAAAAGGACAACGCACGCGCCCGATGCGAGCGAAAACCGGCCCCCCTTTGAAGATGTGCTCAATGCCAGCGGCTGTGAATGACGCACTGAGACCGTATGTACACAGCACACAACACTCGGCGAACTGTCCTATCCGTTTCTCGTTCAACATCTGGCCACTCGCTCGGACAAGCGGCATCGCGTGCGTTCCTGGTCGAGATGAAAGCGAAGGTCTTGCGGCACTGGACCAATTTTTTGGCGGGGGAGGGAGGAGGTAATTCCTGTGTGTATGTAAACATTTCAACAATAAAACTTCTAAAAGCAGGTTCTAATTCACAGAAACAAGAAAAAATGTAGGGCGTTCGAGGGCATTTTTTTTTCTAAAATTCTATATACCAGGAAAACTTGTATATACCATTCTGAATTACATCCAGGTCATCGAAACATGAAATTTCAATATTTTCAAGAAACCATGAATAGCTATTAGAATTACACAGAACATTCCCTTTATTTACTGTTTGATCCGAATGCTTTCCACGTTCCCTATTACATTGCCAAAAATCATCACTTGCCACAAATAACATTTTCATTATCAATGCATCAATATGCAGTCAAAATCCATTAGCATAGTATGAGAATAGACCGAATAATACAACCAAATATTTGAATTTTTTTAGTCAAAATCGAAACTTGCATGTTTTTTGAATTTCCCCCTAGTTCCTGGAATTTATAACAAAAACCAACAACTCCCCAAAATGCTGGAGACAGTTTTCTTTTAATTTTTGCGCGCATTGGAAACGATTTAGAAATGATAGATAACTATCAAAAAGGAGAGCGAGTTTCCAAATTCCGAGTAACATCTCTCTAAGCCTTTCACTTATAAGGAAAACGTTTACGTCTGAAAACTGAACAATCATATTTCTTCTGAGATGCTCGACATTGTAGTCCACGCGAAAGTGCACATCGCGTAACATTCTCACGAATTCCGCACGACACACACACTCGCCAAAACAAAAACAAAAGAGAAATCGCATCCTCGGCTCTATTATCTAGTACACGCGAGGTTGACTATTTTACCATAGAAACAGAGCGAGGTCACAGTTACGCTCAAATTCACTATGCAGAGTCATCCAGCGTGCCGAAGTGTACCACTCACATTTTTATAATCAAATCGAGATTCAATTTGTTTGAACGCATTTGTAATACACCCTATAACCATTTATTTAACGAAATGTAAATAGGTTATGAATATTTTAGTACAGAAAACCCTCATTAACACGAATTCAAGGGACAGATAATCTGAGTTCGTGTTATCCCAGTATTATAAATGTTCGTATTACCGTAATGCCTTGCCAGTTTTGTGTTAAGCCAGTTCGTGCTAACGAGGGTTTACAGTGAGTCATTAAGGCCGACACACTGTATCGTTACCTCGATATCGAATGATATCGAGGTAAACGACTAAAAATGAAATACAAGTATCATGAAGAATCGAAATATTTTTCATATTTTGACTACCTGCACCCTACTACCTGATTCCCCAGCCGTGCTTCCCCATTTATTTGCCTTCCCGCCGCGTTTCCCCTGCTACTGCACGCGTTGTCCGACAACAGTACCATCTAGGTGCTCTTCAGAGTGCATTCAACTAAACTGTATAGAAAACATCACATTTTAGGCTCTTGAATTACCCCCTCAACATCCTTTCCTCGATTGCTCAAAAGTATTCAGGCAAAACCTAAGAAACTGGTTCGAAAATGTGTTTCACACTCTTACACCTTCCCTCTCATAAAGTTGTTCGGATTGCACACGCATTTTATTTTAAATACTCACGAATCATTATTTCACTGATACAGTTAATATGATTGTAACTTCAGTTTTAGATACCGCCACTAAACTTTTGTCATCGACAGGGAGTTTTTGCTCGGCGAAGCGTTGCAGCAACCGACAGCACTATCGATCTTCCGCGCATGCGCCTTTCGAGTTTCGCATTACTTTTGTACATCAGCGCATACACGGACGATCGAGATTGCAGTCGATTGCTCTAAGGCTTCGCCGTGCAAAAACTCCGTATTATCAGGAAATTGAAAGGCTAGAATCGAGCTAAAGAGTATCGATCCTATTCCTGAAGTACCGCAGAATCAGCAATTCAACGCAGCAGAAGCATCTGCGCTTTCGCCCCCTCGGCCTGGTCGCTGTCTGGAGAAGAATTCTAGCGGCCGGCTGCTCTGATCGGTAGTTTTCCGTGGTTTCTCCGATCAACACCATGCGAATGCCGGAGCAGTACCCTAACAAACGGGCCACGGACCGCGCGCGATCTTTCCTTCCTCTTCCTTGTCCTATCCTCTCCCCTCACATACACACACTTACACTAACATGCACTACACTACCACATATCCCGGGAGATCGGTCGGGAGCTTAAAGATTGTCTCGACTGGGGCGGTGCCCCGCTGGTGGGAGAGTCTTGGTTAGGGGGAACCCCACGAGCCGCCGGTAGGTCGGCGCCGGATCTCGCCATTCAGCGGGGGAAGATCACCGCCATCTCCCGAGAAAAAAACATGCACTACACTAACGGGACTAATGACCACAGTAGTTGACGCGCCCGGAAACACGAAAAAATCAATCAATCTGTCTGTCCGCGGGCGGAGGCCGTGAAATCGCAAGTGCGCATGCGCGCGCCTGGCTGCGATTGGAGAGATTGTGGGCGCTGCGCTCGCCGCGTGGCGCGGCGTCGCGTCGCGTGCGGGGCCTTTGTTTCCTGCCCGCGCCACGTGTGGCGGCGTCTCGCGAGCGAGCGACTGTCAGCGGCAGAGGGCGGGGCCGCATGCGACGCGCCCCTCTCCGCCCTGCCCGTCGCTGCTCCGCGCGCACCCCGCTTCGTCCTGCCTCACTCCGGTTCCCGCCCTGCACCGCCCCGCATTATGCGCTACGGCTCCGCCCCGCTCCGCCCCGCTCAGTCCCGCTCCGCCCCGCTCCGCCCCGCTCCGCCCCGCTCAGTCCCGCTCCGCCCCGCTCAGTCCCGCTCCGCCCCGCTCAGTCCCGCTCAGTCCCGCTCAGTCCCGCTCCGCCCCGCTCAGTCCCGCTCCGCCCCGCTCAGTCCGCTCCGCGCGCTCCCCGCAATACCTCGCCACGCCTTATTGCAGCTCCGGTCCGACGGCCCCGCCTACCACTTTGTGCTCCGCCCCGCGCCGAAGTGTTTTGTGACGAACAGCTCAAGCACATGAATAAATGTAACAGTGTGGAGCACGCTCCACAGATGACGGAATTCACAAGGTTGCAGGTACTCAGGTACTTCGTTTAGACGTGCTGACAAGACAGAAATAGTGCGAATTAGATGGAGGCAATTTGAATGGCTTGGTACGCGCATTTTCAAGAGAACGGCGAGTCTCCGACCTTCGAAAGAGGCCTTTCACGTAAAACAGCATGTGGTTCATTCAATGCCCACAATGCAGCCAAAATACGACAAGACTCAAACGACAAAATAGACAAGACTCAAACGACGTACTAGTATCAACTTTTTGAATCACTAACAACCGTCCAGCGAAATTCACCCGCGTTCGTTTACCTAGAGTTCAGTGGTTGGGGAAACAAACACGACTACTCGCGCCCAGCTCCGCTGCCCACTACTCCGCACCCGCTCGTCACATTCCCCCGCCCTGCCCTATCCCGGCTCCTCCCTGCTGCAGCTGAGCGCATCACCCGCTCCACTCAACATCGCTCTCCGCTGCGCCTCGCCTTCCCACACCGCGACCCTCCACTGCTCTCCAGCCCCCCCCCCCCGCCCCAAACCACTCCGCGCCACGCGCCGGGGGGACGGCCCCTTCTAATGGGAGGCGCGAGGACAAAGGGAGCGAAGGTCGAGGGGTTACACCAAAAGGTAAATGAAGGAGTACGTTAGACGATACCCTGCCGCCATTAGATACTCTTACACGAGAGATGTTACAGCAATGAAACTCTTCGAGCCCATCTTGTTGAAGAGTAACATGCAGATGCTAAGTTCGAGGAAGTAAACCACAAAAAATAAGATTAGATGTGTTTCGATTCTATGAAATTTACTCATTTACATGTTAATTATAATGCAAATATAAAGTGGGGTAATAAATGGAAACGTTATTTGCTGATATGGATGAGATCCGAGAAATTATATTTGAGCTCTGACACTGGAATTAACGTACACTTCACAATTATCTCATATCAGTGGTATCAACATTACACCACAGAATTTCATTTTCCCAATGGATAATTCACACTCGTTGCCTTTTAAAAATCTCGCTGTTTTGAGTTATGATTAGGGTGCAGATTTTGATGACCTAAACATCGCCAAAAATTATCAATAAAATGTTCTTAAATTGCTTTAAAATTGACCAAAAATCAAAGAAAAATGACGTAAAAATTTATCAAAACCAGTTCGGATGAACAACTCAAGCTGTTGGATACGTTACTGATGTAATCGAGGCTTCCTCCATTCGTTCGAGCGAACCCAACTTGCAAACTTTTGGTTTGGACAGTTCTTTACCACGAAATCTCCATCTGTAATTATCCCGATATCGGTGGAACCGGCAATGGCGTTGATATAGTCACAAGAATTACACACAACGGCTGTCAAAACAATTTCTGAGCGAATAAATCGAGTGAAGAACATTTTTTGCATCTCGTAAATACTATTTGAAGCAAGTACCATTAAAAATGACATTGAAATCAATAGAAAAAAACCATTAAAAATGACGGGAAAATGTAAAAAAAAATGACTTAGCCGAAATTGACAAAAAATGCAAAATAATGACCTAAAAATGGCTCATTCCTTTTGTCACAACATAAAATGAATTGATATACTAAACGGCATTGCCCTGAAGTGAAAAAAGAAAAAAGACATTTCATTAAAATCCGCCCCCCTAGTTGCAGCAAACGAGAGATATGAAGAGTAAGCGCACAGGGGCAAGTAATTGAACGTTACACCACCGTCGTCGCCCCTCCCCCCGGGGACGATTGTCTGCGACCGCGGGGCGTCGCCCATTGTGGCGGGCGACGCGGCGCATTGTCGCTGGAGGACCACGCGAGCGCGACGCCACATGACGCGTCGCGACGCCCGGAGGAAGAATAGGAGGGGGCGAGGACAAAGCGCGACGCGCACGCGGATTCCACCTTCCAGAGGCGGCTCGCGAGACACTCGCGCGAGGAGCAACTAGTTTACGTTTTCTTTTTAGAATTTCACTGGGAGAGTTAAAGAAAAACCGCCGGGCAAGAAATGCATGCATGAAACCACGTGTGGTCTACAACACCGCAACATTTCGCTTCATCAGGGGGACAAGTCCCCGGGGTGGGCACCTTGGCCTCTTTGGGCTCTAATTCGCACCCCCCCCCGCCGACGCGCTAACGCCGACAGGCTGATCCGATACAGGCTGTCCGGATACAGGCGGAACCCAGTTCGCCCTCGCGGCAACCTTCCCACACAATGCCTGGGTATGAGCCGCCCTGCTAGCTCAGAGCTCCTATCTATCCAGGCTAGTACCGGAGTCTCAACAATGCGCCACTCACATGCGGGAACAAGTTTCCTCCTCTTCGCCCGGAGTATCGGGCCACTGCCACGACGAATCCGAAGGGGCCACCTGAACGTCCAGGCGGCTCGGAGCCTCTCCCCAATGCTTACTGTCAGCTCACGACGTGGGTAACGCCGGTACCGGAGCAACCTGACGGGTGGTTACTGGATTTCTCGCTGAATCATAAAGTGGGATCCGGAGTACTCATCACGAAAAGCATCCTTCGCCCAATCCTGCTCCAAGGTCGACGCGCCATAGGCCCAACTGGTGGGCGGCTGGTCGAACCCGGCCATCAGGAGCTTATTATCTCCTCACTGCCTGCACCTTCAAGCTAACGACGTGAGCGGCGCCGGGTGGTCGTCTACGACACTACCAGAGATCACGACAACCTACGTCATAGTGATCCCCCCCCCCTGCGGGGAAAGCAAGAAATGTAGAAGGATAATTTTACTTCGCGAAGTAGGTAGCATAGAGCGCAAATCTCGAGCTTTCATAAATGGAAACGTTCCCTAACCCGGCCTTCTACTCTTCAAATTCATGATATACTATACCAATGCTCGGTTGACTTTATCACTTTTTAGATACAATAGGTCCGCATGTACCCTTTAATGTATGCCTACATGTCTAAACAAAATAAAACTGAATATTTCCGACCACACGACGTACCTAACATTACGCACAGTATATTATAACCAGGGAACGGATTTATACGAACTAAAATATATGAAATATGTAAATATACGTAATTATTTTTATCAAAATATAAAGTTAAATATGGAATTAATATGATAAAAAAATGACTATGGTAAAATAATATTTTCTTGTCAGTCGATAAACCATCTTTAAATTCTGAAATGTAACTTCTAATTTTTCATTGGCTATTGTGCTACTTTAACACGTTACACTGGCTTAATAGAGATATTATTATAACTGAACCAACACACAGTCCTGACTGGATTGTAGCTGACAATGACAAGCTGCATAATATGTATTCTGATGACAAAGTTTCTGTGACGTTATGCGATATCCGGGTGGCAGCCTCAGGGGGAAGGAGAGGGGGTTAGTGTGGGTACTGAAACGAGGTGCGTTTTCCACAGACCCTCGAAGTCTCTCAATGTCATCGGTCAAACAAATCAACAGTTTATCGCCTCCCCGCCTTCACTTCGCGTGACACTCAGTACCGTCAGACAGGGCCTCATGGCCGGTAGGTTGATCTACTCTTCACATAAATCAAAACATCAACGGATTTTAAACTTACTTTCCCACTGTCATTTCTCCCTAATAAAAAAACCAAAAACTATGATTAAGACATTACTGAAAATTTCCAGCTATTTTGGTTGAGATTCATTTTTTGTTTAACTTTCAGTGTCTTCACATAAATTAAAACATCAACGGATTTTAAACTAACTTTCCCCATTGTCATTTCTCCCTAATAAAAAAACAAAAAAATATAAAAAAATATAACTATGATTAAGAAATTACTGAAAATTTCAAGCCATTTTGGTTGAGATGCATTTTTTTGTTTAACTTTCAGTGTTAAGCTTAATATGCAATATGCACTGATTTTATCAGAAATATGGAAAATATAACGACTTTTATTCAAATATGTACCAAAACCCAAAATATGGATATAAAAGCGGCATTTTGAACTCTACACGTTGTGAGAAAGATAATGCAAATTAGTATCGATAATGGCTTATTTAGTAAATGTATATTTACATAGAAATCCGTTCCGTGGTTATAACTTATAACCGAATGCACATAATGGTTTTTGTATACCAGCATCGTTAACTACCTTTTCTGTTGCGAGAAATATTCCATAAAAGGGCATTTTACGGCAAAAATGACGTATTAGCATTTTATAGCAAGAATGATTGCGGCATCACACATTAAGCCAATCGCAGCGAGAGAACTGTGGGGAGATAGCTGTAAACGGAACAGCCGACCACCGTTTTCTCACGCACATCTCTGGTATTTACCCGAGACGTCAAAAGAAAGTAGTTTCGCAAAAGTGTTAAGATTCTCTCATGAACTTAAGTCGATCCTAACGTCACTCGTTTTCAAAACTTACTCTTGCAATAAAGCTTAACATTAAAAAGTAATTGCACAAACTATTATTCTGTTTAACTTTCAGTAAATTTGAATCCAGATTTTAAGCAGCCCATTCGACTAATCTCTTGGTTATATCGATAAACATATGCTCTTCTGTCACAAAGCAAATAAAGCTGTGATTTTGTGCAATTGTTCTCATTACTATCTTTGAACATCTAAATCTCAGCGTCTCAGCTTCAGTTTAACAATAACAATCACAGGAAACAGGGTTCTCCGAGTACTTCACACGATTTCCAAAGGCGAAAATTGTTTTTCTGTTATATGAACGAGAGAACACTGGAAAGTTGCTCTTCCACACGAGGTAACTTTCCTTAACCGAATGCAATACGATCCCCACACATTAAAGAGTGTCACAAAAAAACAGCGAATTATTCGAAAACATGTGGTTGAGAACGAAAAAAACGAGAACGATACTTGAAACTTCATTTGGAAGCGACGAAGTTGCGTAGTTGGGAATCTCATCGCTATTCTGATCGTCCTCCTGGCGTAGCAGACAGGAGAGAGCAGACAGCGTCTTGCGTGCATTTCCAAGGAGCCGAATTAACGTTGCGATGGTGGAATTATGAAAACAAAACCATCCAAGGACACACACACAGGCACACACACACACAGGCACACGAGACACACACACGCACACACCGGAGATAATACCCGGACACACACACATAGACACACACGCACAGCGGACGTCACGTACCCTAATAATTCACGAGGTTCGTGCCTAATTCTGCAAATCCTAAAAGCCTCTTTTGGGTACTCAGCACACGTAGATGGCGCCCCGGGCTACTAACAAAAGGAAGGGCGTTGCCCCGCCGATGCCAGGGAATTAAGTGGCGAGGCTGGGGTCGACTCACGCTCTCCCTTACGGGGCAGTAATTCCGTCTGTTAGTGATGCTTACCGCCTCGGACAAGGCGTCGTAAACACGACACGAGTAATCCCGTAGTGTATCTACGGCCTCGGAAGGGCGGTTTCACGAGGTAACTGAAAACCCACCGGTTCATTTTCATCGTGGGTACTATGCTGACCATCCGTAACTGAACATTTATTGATGAATTTTATTAAAAATTAACATTCATTGATATTTTGAAGATTGGGGATTCTAACTAATATTTAATCTTCAGAGAGAAAAATTTTTAAAAATCCAGCTATCGTGAGAGGAGACGTCCTCCGCTGGATGGCGGGATCCAGCGCCGACCTACATGCTGGCTAACAGGGGTTTCCCCAACCAGGTATCTTCCACCAAGACAACGCCCCTGCCGGAACAAGCTCTAAGCTCCCGACACGTGTGGTAGATGAGCATGATGAAGATTAGGAACCCGATGCAAGACCTTACGGCAGTGCCGGTGCAGTGCATGGGCAGATCGGGCGATCGCCCGGGACCCGATGATGGGACAGACGGGAGAAAGAAATTAGAACTCGAGGAAATCGTTATCGTAATTTTATAAGTCGCGGGACAGTCTGACATTTCATAAAGTTTTCAATTATTTTTTTACCTTAAATAGAGGAAGTCATTACTTATAAGGACTATGATGTGAATCAAATGACGCTAACATTAAAATAGATTGTATTGAAATTCCTGTTTATTATTTCATGTAGTATTTAACAGGAGATTTTATTAAACACTCACTAAACAATAACATTTTTCGTATACCCCCACAACACAATGAAATTTTTCGTAAGACCACTAAATACTTTCACTTGAAAACTATTATTTAAAATGTAATTCCAAAAACTTTTTCTAGCTTAAACGTAACTTTTGGCATTGAATGCAGAAGGCTTTCAAATCTTTCTACCACCGGCACAGGCTTACGGACCCCAGCGCCGTATAGGAGAGTCCAAAGAGTCTAACTAGGTGTAGCCTGGATCACTTCCATTGACACAGCATAACCGCGAAGGGCCAACACTCCTAGGAGATATCCACGGCGTTGAATGGGCTCACAAGTACCGCTTGATCAAAAACAATATTGCATAGGTCCGTCAAAGGAAATGCCTCCTAATTTTTTCTACTTATATAATATTAGTGAAGTGAATTTGACAGTATTCCTAAAACTTTTTTCTACAATCCACTGTAATAGCAACTTTCTGCGTTATCCTGCGGCAGTACAGCAGTCGCTTAAAAAATGACTGACATCGATGTTCGTGTAGTCTCATACGTTAACTCATTGTCTCATGCGATACGCGATTGATGTCTTGAACGCAGAAGGTGAAACGCCCATTCGTATGGACGCGTCAGTGGATGTCCGCCCTGTTGGACGCTGGGTTCGTCGCTGAGTGAGGGAAACATGGCTGCGCTAATGTGGCAATCCCAATTCCCAACTGCGCGAAATTCCATCCGCCAGCGCGCTCTGTGCGGGGCGGGGCGGGGGCGGGGCGGGGCGGGGTGGGGTGGGGTGGGGCTCATCTACATGCGCCGACAGCGCCTCGCCGAATATCGCGTGACACCAAGCGTGAAATGGCCGCCGCTTTGTGCGCGGGGGCGGGCAGATGGTGAGGAGGGGAGGGCGTCGGGCGCTGGGGTGGAACGCACGAGCGACGGGGTGCGGAAAGGGAGGCTGAGGGGTGGTCATGATGACTTCACGCAGCATGAACACCTATTTTGTTGTATTCCTCTAAGCTAATTTTCATGCAGGGTTGGGCAGTATTTAAATACTTTTATTTGAAATACTTGTTTTAAATCCCTTTTTATACTTGAATAACTGGATTTTTGAGTTTTTTGGACATACATTTTACAGATGTATTTAAATACATTTTTAAAATGCATGCCCAAAAAACTGTGCGCCGTGTATTTAAATGCATTTTTCACAATGATGCAGAGATGTAGGTGGTTGTCAAACTGATTTCTATCCCTGGTTTCAGACTTTTATGACGCAAGAATACAATTGTTGATCCCATGGTGTGACTAATGTTTTAGTTGTGGTAGTGGTTACGTGGAAAAATACTGCGACATGCTATATCTGCTACAATACAAGTTTTCCAGCAAGTGTTTTTTTTCATGACCTTGGAAAACTTCCTTCCTGGTCCCGCCTCGCACTTTTTCCACTGGAAGAGCCTATTTTAACAATAGTTTTTCTATGCTATTTGTTCAATAGTGAATATGAATTTAAAGAAAAAGCTAATTTTTGATAAAAATGACTTACTGTTTGTTAAACCCCGAAATTGAAGTGAAGTCGCTAAATGTCCATGAATCAATATTATTTGAAGAATTATATATAGTTCGTATCTATTTATTTCAACGTCTAACGATTGCCCTAAAAATTCGATTTTCCTCTGAAATTTCCAGTCAAAGCATTTTCCTTATTTGCCCCGGTTTTCCACAGTGTGTCCACCCTGATTAATGTATCTGGACAAGCCTCCTGTGAGGAGTGTGAAATTTCTGACGATATGCGAGCGGGGTTGGGTGAGGGGACAGGGGGGGGGTTCGCGCGTCGACACGCTAAGCACTGGGATGGAACGTGCAGGCGCTCCTGGCATGAAGGCGATTGTGTGTTTACTTTTTGGGAGTTAGAAATGCGACGAATCCTACACTGTATCTGGCATTTGAATCATCAAAGTTTCTCGAATTCTCGTTCAAATTAACTTACAGCTCATTCTTGCATCATTAAAAAATACAAGAACAATGATTGAAAACATCGTAAATTTCCCTTAATTGAAGCTAAATTATATAATGTAGTTTACATACGTACAAATACTACAATAAACTTTACATTTTATAGCCAGAACTTATTAAAGGTTAGACGCCAAACTTTTTGGTTCCAAAAGTGAAAGAGATTCCTTTCGCGGACCTTTTTTCTTAGCTAGATTCACCACATAACGATTAAAACGGCCAACCCTAAAAGTAACGCAATTCACAAGAGCATTCATAAAGCACTCCAACCACTATCGATTATCTCCATTCCCCGAGGCACAGGACACGTGCGATGCCCAGCACAAGCCAACGGGGCCGCGTGTTCCCCCTGGGGTGCTGTCTTGACGAGCGTCGAGGGAAAATAGGAGGCTCTTTTTGCGGGAGGGGAAGGGGAGGGGAGGGCGGTATACGTGTCGCACAGCGCATGTTAGCCGCATGGAAACTTCCGCCACTTCTTTAGGAGGCCGTGCTGGTGGAGAGGGGGTTGGCGGGGAGGGGGGGGGGGCAAAAAAAGCGACGGCGCGGCGCAGGCAGTGGCTGATGCTGTTGCTGCCGCCGCCGCCGCCGTCCGCACTTGCTGTGGCTCTGCAGGAAGAGGGCATGGGGCTCGGTTGTACCACTACATCACAATAAAATTTTGTAGGCGGAGACATGTTTAGCTGCGAAGGGGATGGGATTCCGTTGTTCAATTTGAAGTTCCAGTTTTTATGCCAAAACGATTGTCAAAGATCATTGAAGAACGTGCGTGAGACGTGACAATTTAAAGTAATCCCCAGCATCACTATTGTACAAGGATATTGAATCTTCGTGGAGTGTTATCAGACCTTTGGTCAGTGTTTTCATCGTGTTAAATTGTTTCTTGGTGGATCTTTGTTTTTTGTTGCCCTTGCTGTTGCTCTCGAGGTTCATCTTCTCGTTTTGAAAATAGAAAATTATAAGACAATACGATTAAGAACGTAATATTTATGCAACGGTATTTAACGAAATACATAAAATGCAATGCCTACACAAAATCTTGCATTATGCTCAGTGGCACTGGAGTAATCACGATGGGCCCTGTCAGGGTCTGGGCGCAACAGGCGCCTGTCGCGTGAGGGCGTGGCTCCAACACGAACTACCACTCCCAAATTTCATCCCTTTAATTGCACTATAGTGGCAAGGGTGGTTTCAGGAAACATTTAGGGAGAATTTAAAAAATATTTTTGAAAATTGCATTTGTAGTAAGAACTGCTTAATTTGTATATTAAGCACTTCAATACCTACATTTAATTTGTAAATAAGTGGGAATTAAAACAATGATATTTTTACTATTAACCAGAAAAAATATTTATATTATAGTACTACTTTTCCGATTAGAAAGAGTTGGTATACAAGTTCGGAGGACGTTGAAAATATATTTGATTTAATTATCAATCATATTTAACTTTGGATAACTGTTGCTATTAAAAATAATTTGACAAATACACAATTTGGGAGCACTTTTACCAATATATCTTTTACATTTTCAATGGGCAGTGGGATTTGGCCCCCACTCCCGGCGTCCTCGTCCGGAGGAGGATTCGACACGTCCAGTCGCTTTCCAGAGATTCGCGTCACATCATTAATCCTAAGGAGAGCGCATTGGGTAGATGGAGTACCCCAAGGTCCCCGAAGTTTTACTATTTTTGCAGCTCAAATTTTTCTCTGACCCCTAACCCTCACATAATGACAAAATATTTTCAATTTTCTTCTCATGTGTGTGTCGAACATTGGTCATAAATTTCGGTCCAGTTCTCTCGGAGGATTAGAAACTTCCACTAGTTTTCCTGTATTTCTTGGTGATACATGGGTCCCACTTATATAATGGCCAGTCAATTTTTATATTTATTAAGATTTTTTTGAAAGAAAAATTCTAATTCATGTTTTTACAATTCTTTAATATGTGATTATTTTTTTATTTCTAAAAACTTCCAGGACAAAATTATTTCTTAAACATCAATTTACTGTAAAATACTAATATTTTGTGAAATCATCCTTAGCAGCAATGGGAACAACGATTTTAGCAAATACTTTATATGCATTTTTTTGTTAATTATTTAACGTATGGGCTTTTCCAATCTCTATTGACTCTTTCTTGAAGAATATTCTTACTGGAAATCGTTCCTCCTTTAATAATTTCTTTCTTCGGAGCCTTCCAAATGTTCTCAATCCACGTGAACCAAATTTCGAATTTTCACGGAACACAAACCTCTTACAATGTATTTTAATGTTCTAAGAATAAATTACTTAAGAATGTGCGTGTCACCACGGCAACTGAAAAAAAGAAGGTTTCTGTTTCAAAGATGGATTTTCTTGCGTTGAGTATGATTTGGCACACCACTGCAGAATACAGATTGTCGTTTCTAGCAGGAGAGGCGTGCAACTCGGGTTGGAGAAGATCAACCCGGGCCTCAACCCCTCCCCTCTGATATCACCGATTGACGCGTGACAGTCGCAGCACACTACATGCACTTGCCGCAAAGGGGCGCCACGGGCGCACTGTTTGCTCTCGCAGCAGCAGCTCTTCCCGGGCTACCCCGCTTGGGGCAACACACAATTGACTCCACGTGTAATGACCGCTTGCGTCGGACAAGAGACCTGTGTCCCCCACACAACCCCAAGTGACGCAGGCCAGGCCGCCCGCACGCGGCCCTGCAGCCGACCGACAACCAGTGGAGTTTTCTTTGGGTGTGCAAGTCGTGGGTCAGCGCCCAAGAAAATTAAAAACATTTATTCCTTTGAATTTATTTAGATTTCTTTCATTTATTCAGTCGTCCGTGCGATAGGCGTCCTAGATCGGCACCAGCGCGTCCATGCAACGCAAGCAGGGCGCGAGCGATGCTCAGGCCGTTGGCGAATGCCTCCTGTTTGGCAGAATTTTCGTTTCCTATCGATTGGTCCTATTGGTTTTAAGAGCTCCATTCACAGGAAAAGTTTTCATCATGATCTCCATTTAATTTCATAGTTCTGGGAGTTGTATCGTAGTTTTCTTATTGCAAAATATTTGAACATAGAAGAAGAGGGAGACCAAGAATAAAATATATTAGAAGAATCTCAAAAAGAACCAAACTTAACAAACTATACAGAGACGAAGAGAGCGGAGAATAGAATGTCATGGCAGTAGCGACAAGACTAATTTTGCCTTAAGGATGATAATGATTGTAAAGCAGCAGTTTTCCTCCATTCGTGCTTCCGATGGTGCTGCCACACTGTGCGCCCTGGCGCCGACAGGGGGAGAGAGGGAGAGTGAGGGTTATTTGTGAGGAGTGGAGGGCGTCACCGTGCGCCCCCCCTCTCCCGGCTGCTGCGCCGCCCTCGCCCTTCCGCCAGCCACGCCCCCCACAGCGCCACAGGCGCTTCAGCATCACAGCTCATGAATAGTGGAGCACGGATTTGCAGACCACCGCACACTACGGGGCGGCGAGGAAATGAAAACACGGCAGACTCGCATTGCTTCAAGTGGGAAATCAAAAACGTACATTCAAGCGGTGCGAGTGCAAGTCAGAACGTGTACATGCCTCCCTCGCAGGCTGTAAACAATATTCATACCAAAACCGTCATTCATACCGTGCCGTCAGGTGATTCCAACACTGGAATCTGGGATTTGCAGTTCGTCAGGAACATACTTTTCGAATCACGCAATACTCTTATACCAGTAGAAGGAAATGTGCACATTTCCCTAACAAAATGTAATACGAACAGGTTCTGAAATATATAAAATGAATATGCCCTGGATGCCTATTTTATAGTCGTCTTTCACGCACGAAGAAAGTCCAAATACGTTTACGTATGGAAGACTTTGGCAGATATTTATTTCACGAAGGAAGGTTGGTGTATAGAACATATGCAGGCCTAGACGTTCATACACAGGTGTGTCCCAGTCTTAACACGGTATCATGAAATACCGTTGTACCAAGGGCATAAACCAGAACATTATCTTTTCCATTACAGTTACGAAAATTCTAAAATGCATTTTGCGTTTATAAAAAAATCTATTCTTTCAGCGAGTTTTTTCTTCTTTTCTTGGGCGAGTATGTTTGTGTGTACGCGTGCCTTTGTGTGCGCGCGCGCGTGCGTGTGTGAACTAGCGCGGGCACTTGATAATTCTGTCCAGCCGTGTCTCCCCGACGCGACCGGAATTTCTGCTGTTTCAGTTATCGTGTCAATGAAACAAACGCCAGGGAATTAAGCGCACAGGCATCGTACGGGCCCCTCGAGCCCTTCCCGCTCTTACACCCACATTCGAACAATCCCACCGGAACCCTGCCCCCAGCCTTCCTCCTCGTGGCCCGCTCTCCCACCCTTCCGCTCGCCGCTAATTAAGTGTATCCGCGCGGTGATCGCCACCTCGACAAATCGGGGCGCGAGGCCGCTTAACGAGGGCGTTTACAGATGGAGGCGCAGATAGTCGCAGCTGCGACGGCGAACAATCGGCTCCGTGAGAGAGGCGCGCCCGCGGGCACGTTTCGTTTGGCGTAGGGTTCACTCTCCGGTTCAACTAGCGCTGTACATTAACTTCACTTCTTGAAAGGAAGGATCAACGTAATACACGAAACATTGGAAACACACAGCTGCAACAACAACAACAACAACAACAACAACGACATTCACGATAGACGATAACAGGCTAACAAACAAAAAATTTCATGAATCTTTGGAATAACTCTAACAACCTGGGTTCACGAAGTTAAGAAAGATAAGGAAAGGAACAATGTGAGAGAAGAAAAAATGGAGATATATTTTTAAAAATAATTTGAAAATAGTGGAAGGGTACCAAGGAAGTAGAGGAAAACTGGTGCAAAATAATGCGAAGAGGAAAATGAAACAGTTTAAAAATGAAGTACTGGAGAAAAAAAATAAAAGTAAGTGTTGAAGTTCCTAGATGACCCGACCGAAGAAATAAAGAAGATTAAAATCAACAATATTTATCATTTTTTCTCGAATTCAGCCTCACCTCTTGTACAAGTCCCCATTTTTTGGATAAAAAGTTCTGTACGTTATTCGTGGAAATAATTATTTAAGACCTGATAATTCCCGGCAATTTTCATTTTCAGCAAGTGCTGTCTTAAGAAAATTACGAGCGGGATGGCGGAAATACAAACATATCTACATGTAACATTTGAAAAATTATTTCGCTTCATTTCGAGATCCTCCGTGTTAGTTCTCCGTTCACTTTTTGTTGCCAATTTTTAAAGAAAAAAAAGTTACATTCCAGAATATATCGTTAATGGTTCGAAGTTTGTAAGACTTTCAGTCATATCCGAGGTGAATGGGTGATACGATTTCACTTATGATTGAGTAATGATGGAAAGAGCCAAGAAAACTGGAAAACCCCGTGAAAACTGCTGCGAACCTGTTTTGTTCTTCACAAACTCCACTTGAATCGAGCGGAATTCGAACCTAAGTTACTTAGGGGCGGGAGGTAACCGATTGTGAGGTGTAGCCGTCTGATTAGTACAGAATTGGTTCCTGTAAATGCGAAGAGGTTGTTGGTCAACTAATTCTGCGAGACTCCCTTGTACGCTGGAATGGTGCGCGGCATGGTTCTACTTATTACTAGGGCCCGGATTTTAATGATCTAAAAATCAGCGAAATATGGAAGCATTTATGACCTAAAACCTATATAAATATGACCGTAAGAAATAAAATATGACGCTATACAAGTTTATTTTTTTAAAAATTCCTTTTGATTTTTTAAGTATAACATAAAAACAAAATTTACTCAAGAGCAAATTGTGAAGATGGTAAATGCGGTTTGCAGTCTTTGGAACTAACTAGCATTAAAAAAATGCTTGTACACGCAGCAATTTGTTGTACACTCTTTCAGCCACATAACCACGAGCTCAACCCAACTCACTCCGTTCAAATTCACTTACGTTTCAAATAATCTTGTGGTGTAATTGTTGAGTGATTTTGTGACAATATCACTTGATACATTGTCACGCGAGACATTTTCAATATTTTTATTCTTGTGTCTAAACATATGACATACGTATGCATTTTGGGCAAAATTTGATCAAAATATGACATTTTACTAAAAACCGTTTTTAAAAATATAACATAGATGCATTTATGGACAAATTTGGCCAAAATATGACCTTTTACTAAAAACGGTGTAAATATGACTTTATATGCACAATAAAATACGTTTTTCTGATCGACAATACCTGTATTCGTGCATAAATTGTTTTAAAATTCACCCGAAGGTTCAGAAAAAATATATGACTTATTAAAATCCGGGCCCTAATTATTACACGAAGGATCTTGACATTACGCGCGACCGCCAAGAACTTTACATTTCGAACGGAAGGACCATTTTAATGCAGGAACTGAAGGTGGAAAATTAAAGCAAGGTTGGTTAAAAAATGTGCCGGAACCTTTTTCACAAAGGCAATGAGAACATTAGGCCCATGAAGCACTACCTCCGCTAGGATGGGGTAGAGTGGGGTGGCGCAGGGTTCCCTCAGGTTCAACCAGCAAGCCGCGATTCGCGGACATCGGTGAGCGAACTGCCGGTTTTGAATGGAAGAAACAACACTCTACATGTCACGCGATAGGGAAATTAAAGACGTTAAAAACACTGGATAAAAAAATGAACGCTGGCACCTCTTCCATCAAGAGATGGGGAAATGAAAAAAGGATGAAGAAAGACAGGAAGTAGTAATTAAGAAAATAGCGTTTGAATGTAATTAATCCTATTTCAAAGGTAATGTTGCTCGTGTTTGTGAGTCCGTGTCAGGAATAGACCGTTCCAACTTTCGGAGCATGTGAGGTGCTCATTCGACTGATGGGGAAATCAATTACCTTTCGGATCATTCCAGATAATTCCCAGAGATTTCTTGAAATTCGAATTTTTGAGGCGGGTTGAGCGTCTTAGATGTTTTTTCTATGGCTTATGGCACTTAAGGTATTCATCATTATCTCTCTTTCTAGAATAAAATTGGTATTTAGGGGTTTCCTTCAATAAAACAACGAATTACTAAGCTGCTCACGAATTACTATTCAGGTATTTCGTGAATCATTGCAGGCGTACAACAAATTGACGGTAATTAATTTTGTATAAAACGCATGAAAACACAAAAATTCTATGGAAACTTTCTCGTGTAACTTTCTCTGGTGGAGGACGAACCGTTTACATGAACACTTTTTCACTAACAAACGATTTCATAACAGCACGAATGAAAGAACACGAATCGTTGTTCTTCTGAATGTCTGAGCGCGTAATCCCGTTTTGTTGAGGTTGCAGCTGTTCCGTTAAGCACGAGGAGCGTGAAACCCGGTGGGTGCAACAGGGCGACTTAGTCAAGAGGCGTTTAACAAAACGATTCGCACCCGTATTAATGTTATTAGTACAGCTCGAACTGTAGGTGCTAAAAAACCGGAAGATAATTTTTATGTACTTAAAAAGGGAAAAACTTGTGTTAAAACGACAAAAATATTTCCCATATGAAAACCAGTAACCAAGATTATGTTATCGCTTGGAATGTCATAGCTACGCTAGTGTTAGAAATGCCCCTCAGATGTTTTGACAGGTCGCGAACCAGACTCGCGCCAGTTAACCGAGAAGTCCTATAGTAACTTTGATGTGTGACCACCACTGCATTCTAAACTGCCACGCCTATCACCACATAAAACTTGAAAGTATTAAACTTTAAATACTCAAGATATTAATTTATTCACAAAATTTAGAGAAATATGTAATATCAGTTTAATTGAAAATATTATTATGCAACTTAATCAAAATATTTATTTTTAGGTGATATGCAATATGATCTATGGAAACAATGGGGTGCTACATTAATTTATACTACACTTTGGAAGCCCAGGATTAAGAAGAAAAAATGTATTTTTACCAAAAATTCCGAGCCCTACTTATTAGACACATAAATAGAAAAATGTCCAGTGTTTTTGTATTATCGCCCGTGTACCGTTCAACACTTTTCGTAATAACACGTTCTTATTAGAAAAAAAAACCATCAGCAAGAAATGCCATTTCTTGGAAAAATGAGTATTCATACGTATTAGAAGCTACAACTCATTTGACCCGTTTTTTCGTAACGGATGGTGGTCGCTAAGAGTTTCTGTTCCTTCTTCTGGGTGCGTTAACTCGTATAATAGAACATTATTACGCAAAAATGTTACACGTTCTAATTGCACAAGGACTCTTCAATGACAACAATACTGCCCTATAAGTCTAAAAGACTTGTATCAAGTTTTGTTCATTGTTTTCCTATGGTGTAGCATTTGTGAGGTACCGGACACTATTCATAAGCAAGGCCACACTATTTACAAATAGTCGAAAATTACAGAAAAGTCATTTCGCACGTCTTAAAAGGACGTACGTTTACTAAAATGCTCGAAGTCAATAGTTCAGTTTTTTTGACATACGTTTTTCAGGCTTGGGGTGACAAATTCTGCGAAAGACCACACACAGACGTTACGTGCAGTGCAGCTCACTGAAATCAACATTATCCACTGCACCAACCGCGGCAGATGAAAACTCCTTTTTAATGGGCCCACATTACGCTTAGATTGCAAAGGAGGGTACAAGAGGGGTTCTAGGTCCACTCTTCCACTAAGGCATCGGAGCAAGGTCCCTGTGAGGCCGCCGATTGGTGGGTCGCATGATTCACCGAGGGGTCAATTAGCGATCTCGTCGCTTCGTCGACCGCCATTCATGAAGTTACCGTTTGAATGGAAGAGGCCACGCAGTAGGGAAATTACTATGCACAAAGTTGCCTAAAGAAGATTAAATATAAAAATAAAGGTAGAATAAATCGTTGGCTTACGGGTGAGAGATGTTGGGTCGGGTTTTCGGGTCTTGGGAATACTCTAAACGGTAAAAATTTCCTAAATTCTTAAAATTTTCCAATTTTCTAGTTTGTGGAATATTTTAACAGTAAATATTTCCTAAAAATGAATTGATTATATCCACATTTTTATTTTCTTTAACTTTATTTAAGAACTAAATAGTTTTACGACACTTAATCATATAATAATAAAAATTGTTAATATTATGAAATATACGCAAAATCAGTTACCATTATCTCTTAATGCTTTCAGTTTCTCTCAGGACTTGAACTCTTGACTTGATGTGTCTTCGCTTGTATGCTGACGAGATTCCCTCCCTTTCTAGTTTTTCTAGGGGTAATTCAAAAATGCGTACGCAATTTTAGCTTCTTCAAAACCTCAATGAACCAATTAACATAACCTATTAACATTTCACTGGTTCTCTTTCTCCTTTTCTTTCTTTTTTCTTACCATTCTCTCTACCGTTCCATTCATCCCGATTCTTTCCCGATTTCCTATCAAGTTCGTCCTCTCTCGCTTTCACTCCTGTCATCCATGTGAAAATCTTGCGTGCGTATTCTTCATTGAATGACTTCCTTTATTATGTACTATTGTAATATAAATTCTGAAAGTGGTCAGGCGGAAGAGCAGGCTAAATAGCCTGAGCCTCGCCACCAATAAAGACATTTATTTATTTATTTATTTATTATTTAAATATATGCTTACATAGACCTCTTGATCAAACGGTGATTTTCGACCTCCCCCGTCCAGGAAAGGTGGAAGGTTATTTAAAAATACAATTAATGAACACCTAAATTTAATATATAAACAAAATTTCAATATTTACGAGTATACAATAATATTAAAAGTCTTTTATTTTTCAATCTTCCGCTTTACAATGAGCACTCTTCACTAACCACTCCAAAATTCACTTCTTTGATTTCCGTTCAGTTTTCCGTATTTTCTTAATTCATTCTGAAATGGGTCACCCTACCAGGCTGTGCGCCTGGTATTTTAGGGACAGGCTCTACGTGTTAGCGAAGCGTTCGTGGGAGTTCCGAGAACACGTGACTTAGGTCAATTACCGCTTCGTCCCAGCTGGGCCAGCACACGTTTTTCGGCGTCGGGCTGCACGCGGACCCGAAACCGGGTCAAGGACGCCGCAGCACCCAACTGGAATAATTCACACGAGGCAATTTCCAAATTAAAAGATTCTGAAAGTCGGTACATACGTAATTCTCGACTCTCGTTAATTGGACATGAGGTAAATCGCTGAAAAATCTGAGATTTGAAAATTGCGTATTTTGAAGCTCTTAAAAGTTAATTTTGGACCAAGATATATCGAAGACTAATATATGGTAGAATCAAAGAAATAACCATTAATATAATCCTAAGGAGCCAAATTGTGCATAATTTAAGTGTCAGATGCTATATTGCTATTGAATTGACGGTTCCAGAAAACAACTCTAGGAAGAAAGGATTCCCAATGAAACGTGTGGGTTTTATTTCTTTACTGTAACAGAATTCACTTAACACTTTTTCTAAGCATTCCTACAGTAGCTTACCCTTTTTATACAAACAAATCTCAAGAGTGTACACTCGTGGTGGAGAAAGTATCCCTTCTTGGAACGAACGGGTCTCCTCCAGAGCTTGATAGAGCATTCTTTTTCTAAGTCAATGTATAATTCAATCCAGCTGAGTAAATGCGCCAGTCTCTCTTCCACTTTGTACTCATGACGTTGCTTGCCTCGTTTCGCGCGCGCGCGCTCGTGTGTGTGTGTGTGTGTGTGTGTGTATGCGCGTGTGTGTGTGAGTGTGTGTGTGCGCGCGTGTGTATGCGCGCATGCGCGTGTGTGCGCGTGTGTGTGTGCGTGCGTGTGTGACTGCCACATTTGCAACCCAACTGAGGAGCTCATAGGTGCACGTCCCTGCTGTAGTCTGGCGATCTAGACACGCTCCTTAAAACCGGCAAACTAACCAAATTGGGTAAGAATAACTGTAAATAATTAAAAACTTTCATCGGAGACAGTTTCTGGTAGTTGCAGGTTTGAGCAAACACCGTCGATACTAAAATTTAATAACCGATTATTTTAAATCCATAGAAAAGGATATTCTCTAATAACATTTTTCTTCTTTGGGACAACTTCACGTTCGTACTTTCGCTGTCGTGCCGCGAAGACGTTTGAAGACCTGTCTGCAAACCGAGTTATCAGGTTTATTTTCGAGAGCACGTATCTCCTAAGCTTCGGCAGGGTCCCGAGGTGTACTGGAATATATGACTAACTTCCCCACTACAAGCATCGTTACTGCTGCGATTGCTACCGCACTATACGAGTATTCTATAACTAATGACAAGTCACAAAGTGGGTAAACAATTATTAGTGATTAAATAAGAGGCAGTGAATACAAATAATACATTCAGGTACTAGTATTACGCTATTTTATTTCTTTTCAAATATCCTGAACTTTAACATCTCTACATTGTTATAATTATTCGTTTGCGCTTATATTCACTGATTTTCACCGTTCTCTATCAGGACAGCAATTTTACGTAACAACCGACAAATTGAATCACGAACCCCCATCGCTTTCAATACGCCGTTTCACTCTCCGGTGAAACCATTCCGACAACTCTCGTCTTCCAAGCGGGTGAAGGCCGGCGCCACCCGCGAGCATGAAATTGTGAAGGGCGCGCGAGCGGGGAGGCGTGGCCGGGGTGGAGGGGGCCCCGAATGCTATCCGGAGGTGCGTCGCTTCGCGTTGGTGCATGAGAACGGGGCCAAGGCCTCGGGCGGAAGTGCGTAAATCTGTCAAAGCGACAAAATCTGCGAGGCCGCGGTCGCCGCCGCGTCGTTTCCTCGTGTTTTTACTCCGAGGCGCAAGGCCTCCTGGGCACATTGTCATCGGGGATCGGGGGAGGCCGAGAGCGATTTCTCTTGCACCGACACCGCCCACGCGCCATTCTGAGTCACCGGCTTTCGCGGGATTGAGGAATAATGGAGAAAGCCTGTAGTGCTGAATCGCGGAGAAAAAAAAATGGAACCAATACTATCCTGGGAATAATATTGAGTTTTATAATTGTCTCCGAAATTTCACTACTGGGCGATTCCTTTTCGAATTCTCCGATTTTCTTTTTTTATCACTGAACTTCACTGACTTTTCCAGGTTTTCAATAAAGCTCTCAGTAGAAAAAAAATCTCACAGAGCATGCGCTACAATAGCACTAGTATCCCATTCATGACTATCGGCAACTTCGTAGCAATGAGGTTTCTCCACGCGTTCGGTACTGGTGACTATGCTCTTTGACGCTCACCATTGGCACCTACGCGACGCCACACATATAGGGGCGTCAACACGTAGGCCCCAACCGCTCTCACACAAGTCTCTCGTTGACGAGCAGAGGCAAGTCTGAATGTTGGAAAGCGACTCTCTCGTTACTTTTCGCGAGGCAAGCTCCGCTCACAAAGGGTCTTCCTACGTCATACATCTATAATATGTTCTTAGATTTTCCTATGATCATTTGAAGACCGATGCAGTTACATATATGAGGCGTTAGCTACGTAGTTAACGGTCTGCAAATAAAGCTTCGTAGATCAGCAAGTCCAGAGTTCGCATAATGGCGGTGGTGGTGGTGGATTTTCGTCACCGCTCAGCAGCTGATAAGTTGCAGACACCATCTAGATGAGAATTCAAGCGACCGGATGATCACATCTGTCATCCATGGTTTCCTCCGATAATAATAATAAAAATCTCCGCCTTCAAAAACGCTTTATGCACCGAGCATGACCCTTGTTCCTCGTTCAATCCCGTTCTTACTCCTTGGGGCCAGGTGATGGTTTCAAACATTTTTTTTTTTTAATAGAGGCATCGGCCGCGCGATAGCGCGATTCTCCACCGGGAAAAGTGAGCAGCTCTCCACAATCCGATGAGGCGCATTTCAAATCGCACACTACAGTACCGGCAGCGTATAAGCGACTGACAGTTCGATGCGCTGTTGCCACACATTACTACGCTCATAACACCACCTACATGACAAATTAAATTTCAAATCATTAACACTTACTGACAGGCAACGACACGTCTTTGTTATCAAGTTGGTAACCTTCGCCACAGCCGAATCGTCTCCGTGACTTTGTGGAAGTCAGATGAGCGGCAACGCTGAACGCAAGCTGTGAGAAAGTAAACAAATCCTAGCAAGCTGATTGCTTCAGAGCAGCTCACATGACGGATCACAACACGTGGCGAGAGAAGTGTCAGAGTCGCTTCTACGCTGCCGGTTCGCTAAGATAATGCATATGCAGCGTGGGCAAGTGCGGAGGAAACCTGCATTGACGTAAGAAACTTATAATTAAAGGTAATATTGAAAACTAGTGGAAATGAAGGCAAATAAGACTGTAGGTTTGAACTTCCACTGATTCATACCTTTAGAGCAAAAAATTTCAGCCGAGTCAATCTAAATATGAGTCATTACGGTTCAATTACGCACTTGCAAAACGTTTTGTGAGATCTTCGAATTGCCCATGATAGACATGTAGGGTCCCGACATCCTTTTTAGTAGTTTTATTGGAAAATAATATCTCTGAGTTGCGGGTATTTCAGGATGGTGGTTTGCCAAAATCCTTGTCAATTTTAAGTGAAACTCTGTGAGAGACTGGGGAACTTCCGCAGTGCGCACCAACACACCTGCTGGGCTCCTCTGTACTGGGATCAGCAGAACCCGAGGTATTCCGCAGCATCAGCAAAAGAAAGGGAAGCAGAAAAACACCTGGACACAGGGCGTTCAGGTAATCCGCAGCCATTCATATCGGGGCTCTGGCTAGATGGGAAGACCACATCGTCAAACAACGCTCTCCACATTGTCATATCAATAATTATTAAAATCATTTAAATGCATTCGGATCTCGTCAGGCACGGACGTTTTCACTAGCGATTGCGGTGTGATAGAGAAAGAAATAGGCCAAGTATGTAATTAGTCATTACTAGGACCCGGAAGTTCAAGCATTTATTCTACCTAAAATAGCCATGCAAAAAGGCTTTTATTCTAGCTGAAGTACAGGGGAAAAGGCACGTAAACGTTGAAAAATTACCAATTGAAATTATAAAAATAATTAAAATTCACATTTTTATTCTAATTTTTCTTTGTAATATTTTTATAGTACGTGTACACCCAGAATTAGGACTACGAATTTTACTCGCTACGCTGTCGTTTTCAAAATGCTATTGTGGACTGCCTTTTGGAATGTTGAAATGGCATCAGTGAAAAAGGAATTAAGAGTTTTCGTTTTTCCGATTTGCGTAATCGCCCGCTCTGAGAAGGGTATGTCATATACAAAGAGCTGTCCTCAGGGATCGGAGGCCATACTCAAAGTAGGATGGGATTCCTAGTGAACGACCAAAGCCTGACAGCATCAATGAAAAGAAAAAAAACTTGACTCATCTTCCTTTCTCATTTGGATTTTTAATATTAGCTGGCTCTGGAGCCTACTCTTCAACAGTAACACTGCCAAGCCTTCGTGTTGTCCAGGCTTGCGAATATGTATCCAGCTTGGAGGGCCAGGAGAAAAAAAAATGACCAAAAAGGAAGGAAAATGCAAAATAGCAAAAATAGGCACCAGAGCTTAAAAAAGAAGGCAAAATTGAAGTGCATTAAAAATAACTCTAGAAGTAAAATTAAGCGATTCCTATTGTTAAATGTAAAATAAATAGAATTGTGGGAAGTCTGATGAGGTGGTGTTTACGTTCTTTTATGAATAAATAAAAGAGGTCATCTTCGTCAACATAATATTTTTTTATTCAGATAGCCGGCTTTCGACGGCTTTACCGTCATCAGTCTCGCTGCTTTCAGCAAACGTCGGAGTAACAGTCTACTGACTTTTGCCGAAAGCAGCGAGACTGATGACGGCAAAGCCGTCGAAAGCCGGCTATCTGAATAAAAATACTATGTTGAGCTTATTTATTCGAATAATAAATAGGCAATTTGCCACACTTCCGGTCACTCGGGAAGCAGAGAAAAGGTAGGTTTTGTAGTTTTTTCTCGTAGTCGGAGATGTCTAAAATAATACGGCCCTAGAGAGAAAAATATTTTGAAGTTTGTTCTCTTCGCAAAACTAAGTTTAATGAATTACCATGATGAAATTTCCCTTCATGGAAGATTTCGACATGGTTAGTTGGATACATTATTATGCCTTTTCGATATCTTGTCATTATCTTCGTAACATTCAGTACGCAGAATTTGATGCATTTGCAGTTTACGTCCAAAGCGAACTTCACAACCCTTAAAACCTCAACTCACGTAACAACTGCATCTCGAACGTAAAGATGCTTTTTCTGGGAATGAAATGCTGCATCAGCAACTTACCTGCAACAGAAAAGAAAAACACGAATTAGATACACGAGCATGTGCAATCAATATATTTTAATAGCGATAAGTGCATACGTTTTAAGTTTAAGTCTCGTAATTCAGTAATAAACATGTACGAAAAATTTTACATTCATTTCTGAATGGGTTAAGCTATATTTTTCCTCAAACGGACAACAAATCTTTGGGAAGTATGATAACGCTTAGGGAAAAAATAACTATAGGAAGTACATCTACTAAAATATCATACCATACGTACTTTTATCACTTTAGCTTATCAGGCCAATCAAAAATTAAAATATTAGTATATGTGAGAATAATACCATAAAAGGGTGAGGCTTAAATTCTTCTCTTGTACCATCGATAAGGCAATGACGTGATAAATATCAATGAAAGATTTATTAAGAGAGTCCTGAATTGGTTCCGCTGATACTGTAGACTTTTTTTTATGGAAGCAAAGTTCAGTCAATTAAGAGTCAGAAGTAGAACGATGAAAATATATTCCATCTATTTTTTGAAATTTGTTCAGTTGATTGCACGTGTCTAGTGATGCATTTCCCAACGTCTCAGTGTGTGTGTGTGTGTGTGTGTGTGGTGTTTGTTTTTAAGAATCTCAAAACCAGTGGTAGCTCAAATCTTCTAAATCAAATTAAAGCTATTTTACCCTCCATTGCATCCCACTTTTCAGCATCTTCATATGTGAAGATGCTGATGAATTTCGCTCTTTAGAAAGTTAACTTGGGAGAAAAAAAATACCTTTTAACTTCTGCACTGTGAATTTCTGCACAAAACAATCAGAAATATGTAATACTATAAGTTAAACATTTATTAATAAAATCGAAATGTTCAAAAATCGAATAGAACATTAATCGTCAAATAATCTTGAAAATGAGACCTGTATGACGGGCTGCAAATAACGAAAGTTGAGTCTTCGCGAGTTGGGAGCATTGTGTCGTTTGCCTTCCGTGGCATGCGCAGGACGATAAAAAGCAAAGTTGGTCCAGCCAACGCGGCAGCCGGCGCTGGGGTAGGGTGGGGTGAGATGGGATGGGGTGGGGTGGGGTATGGGGCGATGCGAGGAAACAACCGAGGAAGACGTCCCAAAGGGATCCGGAGGCGAGATAGGACGCGTCGCCTGAACGAGATTCCGTGTTGAGGGCGCAACTAACGGGCCCGCGGGGAGGAATTTGGAGGCGATAGTTTAAGGACCCAACAAAATTTATATCAACGAAGGGAAAATGTTATATTTTGAAATGTTTTACAACTGAGACGTGTCATTCACTACGATAGCAGATAGCATGAGAAGACCAGGACCTCCCTTTCCTAGCCAGGCCAACACTGGTGGCTTGTCAATGCCATCCACTGTATGGAAGGATTTTCCTAACGATGAGTCGAAGTGACAGTTCGCATAACAAGTAAACATCACAGGGAAGTATCCCTCCGCCGCGACAGCTGTTCAGCCACGCCCCCTTCGTAAAGTGCTAACGGTTCCTGTGAAAACATCCCTATGCAGAAGTCTAAGAGTTTCGCTAAGGTATATGCACGTACGAGAGTTTGGGAAATATTTAAATTCAATTACGTATGTGGAAAATCTCTTAACATGCTCTCACAATCAGTAAAGAAAACTTGTAAATAGGAAGATCTCAATCACAATTCGCCACACCACAACAGCACAATAGACGGAAACACGTACGCATCTCGGTTTTAAAATAAACGTAATATTTATCACAAAAAGTAAGTTCAATGCAATGTTATTAGAAAAACAGAATTTTTACAGAAGAGCACATAACACCGTACTTCCAAATTTTAATAATTTCTCAAAGCGCACTGTATTTTCGTCGGACGAGGACATTATAGAAGGAAGCGTCGAAGCCATTTACAAGTTAGCCAACTGCAAACGAACGAATGCATGCACGAAGGGAGACTAATGGGCTTGAGGGCATAAAGACCACAGAACCTTCAGTTATGTTGCCAGCACTAGCTGTCACTTTGGCTCATCCTTACGAAAATCCTTCTATACAAGGGATTGTATTATAGAGGCGACCATGAGACGCTGAAGGGAGGAAGGGGAACTTACGCCTTTCAGATATTATGTATTATCAATATTGTATATTATGCAATGATCCTATTTATGTAATTTAATTCTTTCGCCTCTAGTTAGCATTATTCGTACCGCATTTTACCTCAATAAATTACTATTACTTTCAAGAGAAAATGAATCGTCTCTTATCAATCAAGATCACTTTTCTTTCGAGGAAATTCAATCGTCTTATCTTAGAAGCGGAAGGAGGTTTTTCCACGAAGTCCGGAAGTAGTGGCATGGAGACTTATCGTAAGATCCTTGTCCTGTATATTCATTTCTCGCTATCTTGCAGATAAACGCAACTTAATATTAATATTATCCTTGTCTGTTGTGACGATACAGAAGAAAATAGTTTAAAGAAGCCATAGACAAAAGAAATAAGGCAAATTAGTATCATTTTAGGTTTTTAAAGTAAAATAGGTACAAATAGGCATTAATGTTGAAATAGGCTTTTTAAGTCGCAATAAAATTGACTGATTTTAGTTCAAATAAACCAAAAATGTACAATAAAACTTCACTTAGCACAAGTTACCCATGAAAAAATAAGTTTTTACCACAACATCAGCGATCTATTTATAATTTTATATTTAATCATTATTCCTACAGCTCAATGACAACAGCAGTTGCAGGGGTGCTAAACCCCAATAAATAAAGAACCGATATGCGACTAAGTCAAGATCTTCAGAGGGGGTACGTGGAATAGACGAGGAGCCAATCACACCACGGCATTGTGAAAAGAAGAAGAAGATGGAAACGCGCTACACGTGATTCGAGCCTGCAGACATCACCTGAGCGAACAAACAGCAGTGCGTCAACACTAATACCGAGGCACACATTTCATAATACGAAAGTACAATCAACTACCCGAAAAATTATGAAGAGAATTTCGTTGTTTTGTTATCGTTGCATTATCCCATTGTTTAATTATGCACCTACTTTAATTTTCCCGTTAATTTACTTTAAAAAATTGTTTAAATAGGCCAAAATATTCCGATGGCGTTTAAAAGAAGCAGCGTTTTAATACTGTTAACTGAGCTTCAAATGTGAAGTCAACAAAAATTTAAGATTGAACTGCACTGCTCTCATATGAGCGATATGCGTCTAACAAGATGGAGCGGCTCGCCGGAGAAAGGACCACACACAGCGCTGCGTTTTTTGACTCTTGGGAGAAGGAGGGGCGAAGAGAAGATTCCATCCAACAGTTCAAGAAGATACAAGGAGCAACTTATCTCAGCTCAAACTTGGTATTAGAATAGCGCTGTTTTTGCAAACTGAATTTATAAGATTCCCATTCATTTACGCACGTACGAAGTGTGAAAACTGATATTCTCGTGATGTAGGTAGCACTTCTCCAGATATGGAACACTTCGATCGAAGTTATTCCTAGATTAAGAATTGCGCTTTGCTTTCACATAGTGAATATAAAAAGACAGCGGACTACCACAAGTACTCCAAAATCCTTACTTACAGTAACCAATCTTCAAGTGCTGAATAATCTCGAGAAGAGCAACGATGATACTTATGCAAGTTCAGGAATTGAAAAACTTTCTTCCTTCAGTTTTGCGGCAGACTGCACATATTTCGCAGTTAAAAAGGAAACATTTCCACTACTGGGTGAAATAGAAAAACCTTTCTAATTTGAACACTTTGCAATGAACATTTCGGACAATTACATTTTAGGAAGAGAAGCGAAACTTTCTTTTAGAAAAGTTATGCACCAATCAAACTGCTGGGAAGCTCCTATAGATAGTATTGGTGTTGCTAATTCTGCAGAAATGCTGTCTAATACTATGTTATAATTTTTTATTATTATTGTTAATATTTTATTACTATAATAATAATTAATAACAGTTAAAATATACGACCTACGTTCATTACATCTACCTACATTCAATTTTTATTTCAAATTTCTTACCAAGTATATTAAAGATTTCTTAAAAATTAAATAATTGAAATTTTAATTTTTTTTCAAGGCTAGGAAAAAATTAAGATGCATTTTCCAACTTTGTTATTCAGCTCAGTAACATTGCGTAAAATGCGAACCTATTTCGATAATATTCCGGCAAATGTATATCGACAGCGTAGAAGATAGCGACTTTTAAATGGGCAACCATACTTCCTCATGAACAATCGCAAAAGCTCATATAACCATCTGGATCAGGCTTTTCGTCCTGTTTCCGTGACCGAATGAGCAAATGCTGGGATGGTTTGCTACTGGTTATGCTACTGGATGCCTTGTTTTGCTACTGGATGCTTCACTAGGTGCACATTTCCTTGAGCTCTCCTTTTGCTAGTTGTATTTAACGGATCCAGGGGTGTGGCTTGCTTATTTTGTTAATAGTATAATATCAAGTGTAGTTCGTTTGGCGACGTCACTGTTGACGTCGCGGGAGCGAAAATTTTTAATTGTCACTTGTTAATCTCGCTTTTTTTTATCATCTTTGATCATAATTTTTGATCATTTTTTATTCATCCTTCAACCATGTATACTAAATTAGTGGGTAAGAGCTTCAGAAGCTCAAGACAACGGGAACAAATTATACTTCTTACCCGATGTCACATTTGCTAACGTTCTTTTAATTTTTTTAAAATTTGATTTTCTACAAACAAAACTAAATACCTGAAACGTTTTCATGATTCCACAATAGCACAGCCGAGTGTCCTGCGTTTGACCAGAGCAGTAGGGAGCGTGGAGCGTGGAGGGGGGAGGGCGCGGTTGGGCAATGGCTGCGGAAACGCGAATACATCGCGTAACGTCACGTTTCCGCGACCGCACCCCCCCGCCCCGCCCCCTCCGGCCAACCGGCGCTTCCTGCCGCACGATAACGCTATCCGCCGGCGGCGTTTCCTCCGCTAACGACCGCCCGCCTTGTTTGCCCCAACAGCCGCATCGCGGCACGGCGCCTGGGGGTGATGTCACCCGGGAAGGGCTCATGGGGTCACCCTCCCCACCCACTGAACTTCTCTTCCGCCATCAGACCCTATTCCACGGCCCCACGCTCATATTAAATGAGCGATTGTTGTGACAAGAATGGCATCCTCCTATTGCGACAAGAATGACATCCAGAAAAAAAACTCAATAAATTTCAGGCAATGTGTGGAACAATTCAAAGAAATCTTTAAAAACAAAGTAAGAAAGGACACAAAAATGAAATTTTACAAGGTGATGGCGGTTCTTGTACTTGAATATGGTTGCAAAAATTGGAACACGAAACGCTCAGACAAAAGGAAAATTGAGGCTGCTGAAATGCGATATCTAAGATCTGTTGCAGGATGTACGCTTCTAGACCACATAAGAAGCGAACTAAACATATTCAACCTCAATACGAGAATCCAAGTGCAAGAAGAGAAATGGTTCCATCATATCCAACGGATGACTCCTGAGAGACTACCGAATAAGCTCCTCCACTACGCACCCGAGGGAACTCGAGATTCAGGCAGACCTAGAAGAAGATGGAGAGACGATCTCGACGGAGCAGGCCATTTGGCCTAGTCCTTTATGATGATGATGATGATTAGTGATTCCGGGCGTGTCTACTAGTCATTGGTCCCGTAAGTGCAGTGCGTGTTTTGGCTCGGGAGGTGGCGGTGATCTCCCCGCTGCATGGCGCAGCACTGACCTACCGTCGGCCATCGGGGTTTTCTCCAAAGATGTATCTCCTACCAGCGGGGCACCGCCCCAGCCGGGAGAAGTCCCCGACCGGTCTCCCGGCATGTGTGGTAGTGTACAGCATGTTCGTGTGTGTGTGTGTGTGTGTGTGTGTGTGTGTGTGTGTGTGTGTGTGTAGGGGTGAAGATAGGACAAGGAAGAGGAAGGAAAGATTGCGAGCGGCCCGTGGCCCGTTTATTAGGGCACTGCTCCGGCATTAGTCTGGCTCCTGGCTCATATTAAAGAAAAGTTGGTTCTCGCTGGGTAGGATGGTAATGAAAAAATTCTAATATAATCGTTTACATATTTATTTTTACAAAAAACGTTTCATACTCTCAACACTTACTATATTTTCCTTCCGTTTATCCAAAAAGGTTTTGAATAAAAATCATGTGAATAAATTACTCAGATGAACAAGAATTTTGTAGTCGGCACGTTCACATGTTCGCCTTAGTGTTGTTTTGCATACATAAACTTCCATTTTGCTGCTCAATAAATGAATAATTCTGTAATCTAGCTGATCCATCATCGGGCAAACGAAAGTTATATGTGAAAATTATCGATGGAAAACCTTTGTTTTCTAAATGTGTGGGTTTCGCGACAAAAAAGGTTTAATCATAGAATTTGATTAAGTCTTAATGATTCACGTCGAATCTGAAGAGCAATATAGTATTTCAGAGCTTTAAATTTTTTAGACGTCTTGATCCACCCCCCACAAAATCATTTTATTTTAATGCTAAGTAAAATAAGCATGAAAACTAGAACGTTTCGGTAAAAAAACCCAACAAAATCTAATCTCAAAACTCGTATCGCGACGATGACAACGCAATTTAAAAACAATTGCCAGTCAACCACTGAACAAGCTCATTCCTCGAAGTTTTACTAATAGAAATGCAAAACTAGAAAGAAAACTTTTCCTATCGTTTTTGCGAATCATTCAGGAATACTGGCTTTTTTAATGAGAACCTAACATTCATGATAAACGTAATAAAAATTCACAAAACACTGCCACAAAATATAACTTTTCAGCACTTGACACATGAATCAGACTCACCACTAGCGCAATTACGTTATCAAATTTCCAAATAAGTATTACAACACTCATCAGATTCTAAAATTTGGACACCATATTGATGTGCTTATTCAAGTGAGAATTCAGAGAAATTTCGTCATTTTTATCGATGCGTCATGCAACACATGAAAGATTACACTTAAGAGGTGAAAGCTCTTCGCTGGAGTTTTTCGAGTGTTTTCACGATACGCGAAGGCAGATACATCCAAGATTTGTCGTTATCTGTTTGCGTCAATCATCCTCTTCTGGGATATGAAAAGTGTGCCTAGTTCCTCTTACTGACATCGATCAGACTGCTACGTTTCTTGGGTTGATAAACATTTCTGATCGCGAAGAAACATCAGAGTGAACCTTCAATTAAATATTTCATGATCTACTAATTGAACGTACAGTATTTTGTTTATACAAATTAAATCAAATTCCGCATCGAATCTGGACAGAAAACAGAGTGAACCTTCAATTGTAGATTTCATGATCTACTGATTGAATGTACAGTATATAAACAAATGAAATCAAAATCTACATCGAATCTGGACAGTAAATTCCGAAAGGTGCAGTTCCAAGTTATGACCATTGTTTTATTTTTACACTTAGATCCTTACATATTTTTATTATGAATGCTACCAGAGGCGTGAACTGCAGTAGTTCTTTGTCCCGTTAGTGTAGAAAGGTTTTATCCTAAAATATGGCGCCGTTACCCACTGGAACGGGAAATGCGGCGCCGACATACACGTCGGCGTTTGGGTTTTCGCTCTTCAAGTATTCTTCCTCCAGTATGGAAACGTCCCAGGCGGAACAAACGCCCGACATGTGTGGTGGAATAGTGCATATAGGCATAAGGGGCAAGGGTGGGAAGATCGCTAACGGACCTTAGTCCTTTATTTATTTATTTACGTCAAAAACAGTTAAAAACTGTATGACGTGCTATGGAGGGAAACGAATATTGTGCACGTTTTCAAAATTCTGTGATCCTTACACTAAGCCATAAACTACTTCAGTTTTGAGAAAAAAAAAACCCGCTCTGACGGAATAAAATATATTTCCAAGGATAAATCAGCAATACATTTTGGGCTCTTATCCAAGTTGTCCTTCGGAATAATACTTCCTGCCGCGACATGGAGACGATAATTGGAGAAGCAAAATAAGGGGCCATCTCAGCATTTGCTCAATGGATCAGGGAAACTGGACGAAAAACCTGATCGAGATGGGGTCATTGACCCGGAGGATGCAGTACAATACTTGTTAAAGGTTGTTTACATTTATACAGTCCAAATGGTAAATAATGGATTAAATATCACTTAAAATTAATGTTACTTTCCTTGTGATGCTCAGTACAGACTAATTGTATAAAAATAGTTATGCAGCAGAAACGATTTCACTTGGGATTTAAACTTTTCTATCGAATTTAATTGCTTAATGCCATCTGGCAAAGTGTTGTAAAATAATGTACATGTATTGTATGAGAATTTTTTGTAATGAGCTGTTTATATTGTCACCTGATGAATATGATTTCTACGTCGAGTGTTATAGTAATAGACATCGGTGTTTTCTGAAAATATATTCCCGCCCTTAAGCAAATCATTTGGGACAAAAACCACCGATTCGTAAATCAAGACAAGGCAAAGGTAAAATTCCTAGTTTAATAAAGATTGTTAAGATACTGATCGGGCGCTCGCCTGGTATTGACAGGAGAAAGCACAGAAAAGTACAGATCACCGCAGATGGCTGGTAGAATTCGCCTACAATCACAGAATTCGACCTGGCTACGTAAGTGTCGAAAATTCCGCCCACCCCGTCGGTACTCGACACCCGAGACACCCCTGTCACTGGCTGCAGTTGCAACTGTTCTTAATCCGAGCTGCCTTAACCGCTGTAGTAACTTTAATATTCCACAGACAACAACAACAACGTTTCACATTTAACAACATACGTGTCATCCAATGGGAATTTTGAAAGTAGCGTATCTAAGTGGGTCAATTTTTATTTCAATCAGCAGGTAGGAGCTCACACAAATATTGATAACCTAATTCCAGAGAAATATAATGATTCTAAACTTTAAAACCAGTTGTGGTCAACAGCTGCAATGCAGGCATGCTCTTTCCCCGGATTTTCTACTGCTGGAATTACAAAACCAATAAGGAAACGCACGTTCATGCGTTGGTGGATTAAAGTGTGGTGGTTTTGGTTAAATTGCACGTATGGTATGTTTTGATTCAAGAATAATTCTTAAATACACCTCGTATGAGTAGAAGGAAAGCGACGATCTAATGAACGCTTTCTGAAGAGCGGAAGAAAAGTTGGTGTATGGGAGGTATTTCTCTTGCAAAAACTAGTTACTCCACTCTACAAACGTCCGAGCTTTCAACACGTTGAGGACTGAGGGGCTTTCGAAACGAGAATGCCTACGTTTGTATTATTACAGAATATCTGAACGCACATGTGGGAAAGGAAGCATCGATCACAGATTATTTGTACATGTTTCATACTACGGTAATATAGTATGTACCTTCACAAACATACAAGTAGATTCTTTATCTCACTATTATGTATGTATGCGTGCAGGGCTTTAATTCTGGCGCAACGCGACGGAACGGCGTACCGGTACCTTAGAAATAAAATGGAACATCATACAAAAAGCAGAGGGCAGACACTTTGCAATTTCGATTTTTTTAGTTCGACCAACTTTTGTAAATTAAAAAATAATTTTCAACTTAATAGTATCGTAACTACAAATGTAATAAACTTTAGTAAAAAAAAGTGCAATATCATTATAAATCCTATTTTATATTTCTTCTTATTCTTATATTTACCTAGAGCCAGTGTTACCACTGGTACTAATTGTTATTGAGTATGATTTATAATTATTAAATTATATTTTAAAAATATAGAAAACTTATTTCTATTAAATTAATCATTTGGGGCTCTTTCCGGGACCTAGAATCAAGCACTGTTTGTACGTATGTGTGTGTATGTGCGTATGTGTTGATCGGAGAAACCTCGGAAAACTGCCGATCAGAGCAGCCGGCCTCTAGAATTCTCCTCATAGAAACCGGCTGAATTCGATCAAGCCGACAAGCTAATGCCGAAAATCTTGCCACTGTCGGGACTAACGGAAGACCTCCCGGTCACAGGCACTGCAGTGACATCAGTTGACGCACTGAGCCACCTCTCCCGGTGTGTTTCATTGTAACAAATCAATCGATAACAGGGGGTCAGAAACCTTTGACGCCCCGCGGCAAACCCTTGGGGGCCTCCAGCCAGTGAAGGACAGGCCGTGCAGGCCGTGCGGCGAGCTCCACGTGTTTATCGGCGCTGCGCCGTCCCCCGGCGCGCAATCAGCGCTGCGGTCGCCCTTCCGCAACAGGGGCGTGGCAGGAGGGGGGGGGGAGGGAGACGTGGCGAGAGACCGCAACGACTGACGGATGGGCGGACTACCACAGTCAGAAGCTCACACTCTGCCCCTCTTCTCACAAAAGAATTTTAAATCAAGTTATCCTCAACGGGTTACTCATTTATCAATGAAGTGGGTAGGTACGTTACACACAGAAGCAGAGAATTGCGTGTCCATGATAGTAGCTACTTGCGTGAACGAAGGTTTCATCCATACCTAGCTCTGTGCTCTTAAAACAGCACGGCAGCATGTCATCCTTTACTATCGCTAGGCAATTTAGGTGCTTCACCTTCATTCTCCCGCCAACACGAGTTTGTTGGGCAAAGATAAGATTTTTGGCTCTTGTTGCCTTTTATTCCTACAAAACTCAAGCCACGAATACCATTGAAATGACAGGTCTTCCTCGACCAACATCCACAATTCTTCCCCCCCCCTACTTGAATAAAGGGAGCAGAATTTATGCATTTTAAGCATACATGCAGTTTCTTAAAATCTCTTAAATGATTATTCAGCTTTAAAATAAGTGAAAGATCTAGTAATATAAAAGTTGCGCAATTAATATTTAAGTGCATTATTAACTTCTTCCTTACAGCAGCTACAAAAACAGCTTAGTCAAAAAGGCAGATGTTGCCATGCACAATGATTTAATTTACCAAGTGCAAGCTAAATATGTAACACTGGTATCTGTTGATCTTGTGTTGAACATTTCTTTTTTCTTTATCAGTATATATAATTCTTAGTGATAGATACAATGACTTAATGTGAAATGATAAATACAATACCTAAGTGATACAATACCTAGCGATAGTGACCGGAGATGTCTCATTGAAGAAAGAAAGAAACAAAAATTGAAATGTTAAATGTTATTTGTTTCGGCTATTTTCTGTGCTAGTGACTTTTAGTAACGATGTGTTCTGGGACTTGCTTAAGGGAGAATTTTAAACCAGGTATTGAATTTTGTGTCTTTACATGCATTGTTTTTGGTTTTGGCACTATTTGTACGAATAAAAACATTTAAAATTTGTATCTTTTTCTCTAAAATAATTCCACCTTTTGCAGCTAAATTAAAGCCCCGTTCGGCTTTAATTTTGCACCTCGAATTCCTTGCTATACTCCTACACTAACGATATTTTCGTAATATTCGAGTTGGAATCAAAAACGGCAAATTTTGTACTCGAAAAAAAAAAAGGTATATTTTGTCACGGCCCAGCACATACAAAAAAAAAAAAATAAATAAATAAATAAAAAATAAAAAAATAAAAAAAATGTTTGATGGCAAGATAGTCTGACGTATGAACATTCTCGCCCGAGAGGCACCCGAGTATTATTTCCGGGATAGTACTCGGAATTTGTTAATACGAGGTAATTTGAACTATTGTATCAGATGACAAACGAACGTGCTGTTTGGCTTTTGTCACTCCGAACTGTGCCAAGGTTGCAGAGAGAGTATCTCGTTGTTTGTTGTGACTTGCCAATTTCCATCAACCTCGCAGGGTCGTCGATGAGCCCGTGAATGAGGTCCTTCCGTCCAGATCTCAAGCGGCACAAGGACTGCATTCATTTCCTCCCCAGCGAACCGGCTTTTTCGCAAGAGCTCGTTTAATGAAATAATAAACAACTTTATGGCCCAGATAAAACTTACTACTGCTCGTAATGTTCGCAGCTCATCCCAGGATAGGGGTGCTGCGCAAATAAAATTAGATGGAGCAAACTGAGTATCACAAGGAAAGTAACATTAATTTTAACAGTGATATTTAATGTATTATTTATCATTGGACTGTATAATTCTAAACAATATGTAACAAGTATTGTATCGCAGCTTCTGGGTCAATGACCCCCATCTCGATCAGGTTTTTCGTCCAGTTTCTCTGATCCATTGAGCAAATGCTGAGATGGCCCCTTGTGTTGCTTCTGGACATAAATGTAACTTCATTTTCTGTGCACGTCTTCTAGAATTCAGTGGGAAATACAATTATTCAAGTTATCGTTTCCATGTCGCGGCAGGAAGTATTATACCGAAGGACAACATGGATAAGAGCCCAAAATTTATTGCTTATTTTTCCTTGAAAATAGATTTTATTACATGGGAGCTTTTTTCTCTTTCTTGTTTTAATTCAAGTAGTATATGACTTAGTAAAGGGATCACAGAATTTTGAAAATGTGCACACAATTCACTTTTCCCCATAGCACGTCATACGCAGTTTGAACTCGTTTTTGACGTAAAATAAATTAAAAAAAAAACTTCTTTCAGGCAGTTACCACGACCAATCACCGCCCGTTCCAAATCATTCTCTTTTTTATCAGGATATATTCCACAAGTAAAATGAATTGCTGTTGCCTGCTTAAGGCAAAAACATCACAGTAACCAAAAAACCTGATTTCTGTATGACTTGAACGAAAAGAGATGCATTTAGATAAGTTAAATAAATTTCGAATTACAGAGATTTTTGCTGAATATTCAACCGTGTAGGGCAGTTAAACCTTTTTAAGCAGAAATTTATGATGGCACATCCGGAATAGAAAATGTTTGGATATTCGTCTAACTAATGCACTCCGTTTACAGATGACCAAATTCAAAAATATGGGTTCACTAAGACTCCGTTAATTATACTTCGATTTCCAGATGCCGCGTTTCTGTTATATAACCTTTATCGACCTATCCATTTTGAACAATATCATACAATATTTGAGGATTCTGTTTCCGTCAGATGGGAATACTAATTACACAAAGACGACAAATTATACAGGTTCCCCACTCACCAAGGGTTCTATTTGTCCAGGTTCTACTGCGTATACTATATTCTACCACAGACAAGCGTCAAACCACTAGAGGCCTCTGCTTCTCGCCCTGTGCATTCGTTAATGAATTAGTGCTCGGGTTCATGTATGCGTTCCGGGAGAAGGTATGACGGCCCCACAGCGACTGTTCATTGGCCTTCAACAACACCCAGAGGGCACCTGGGACTTGAGCATTCCAAGCCTCGAATTTATTGTATTAACTGTCGCGTAAAATCTTTGTACTTTATACCAAACATTGGGTGGTACATGTTTCAGTATTAAGGATATAATCTTGGCATTCGTTAATTCAAGTTAAAGTAACTTTTTTGCTTTTAAAAGTGAAGTGACATGTATCTGCTGCATATGTACTGTAGTCCAAGAATACGACACTACGTCAGAGCAGACTTATTTGGAGTGAAGGAAAAGACGGCAAGCATCTAGTACTAAAAGCAATATCAGATCAGCTTGTTTTCAGAAAGTGTATTCGAGACGAAACTGGGTGCCGGAGATAACATCTTATCACGTACGTCATGTGAGCTAATAATTCATCTTTTTCATAATTTTCATACAATTTCCGACGTAAATTATGTTGTTTTTCTGAGTATTTTATACGTTAATTCCACTTCTTTGCCCTGTACTTACAGGAAGAAAGCCTTTGCCCTCACTTATTCTTAAATTCTATTTACATAGCTAACTTGTGGCCTAGCTTACAAACTAGATACTTACAAACTCATCTAAATCTACTTTGTCTTACATCCTGACTTAATCTAACAACGAACATGATTTACATTATTTACAGTAAGCAATACATACACATACACTTATAAACATTACACATGGACTCTCAAAATCTATTTACACCATACATGCATCGACCACATTTCAACAGCGGTTGTAACTTTAACACAGTACATTATTTACATTTACACTGGGCAATGTATACAAATACACTTCGAAACACAACCGATGAAATGATTTAAACACTATTTACACTGTACATGCTTGTAGCCACCTCACTTAAACCGCAACTGTACGAACCATCCACAGACTGGAGATTACAGATTAACAATGATGTGACATAACTGCCCTATGTATAATATAATAAGCAATTGTAGGAGTGTGCAGGGGAAGAGATTATTGCGTGGGTGCGAGCGCATCGAGGGGCTGAGAGCGCCCCGCCCACGCCGCGCCGGCGCCGTAAGCAATTTTCGCGCTCGTCAAGCCGCCCCTGCGGGCGAAGGGCTGGCGAGGGCGCGCCCCTGCACGCCCACGCAACGCCGCGCACACAGTGTGCACGGCAGCCAACAGAACATCGATGGTAATAAAATATCTACCCCGTAAAAAACACCGAACATACAACATCGACATTAAAAAATATAGGCTTTCAAAATTTCCATGTTAAACACTCGGATGAGTTTATAAAAAAAAAACTGGATGTTTTGAAACCATCGCCAAGTATGTAACATCTCTAGCGCACGGCCGCATCCGCGCTCAATGGCCTTCGCTCACCAGAGGACGTCTCGCTCAAACCCTTCCGTGATTATACTCCTTTATTCGGGACAATCACGTGTTCATCGTATCACATCCCACACAAACAGAACCATTCTGAATACCTATTTCTTTTTATTTGACGCTGACATTAAAAACAGGGGGTAGGGAGGTTAGAAATTAAATCCCCTTTCCTGAGATTCTTTCTGGATACGTACCTGCTCCAAGAAAGCGTTGTTCTTTTCCGTACATCTCCCCCAAGAATTTTTTGATAACAATGTGCAAATGAAACTTGTGGAATACGCCCATTGAACCCGGACAATTCACTTAGTTACGAGAGCAATGTGGGTACTTAGAGTTATTTAAACGAACGTATAAATGTCTTACAGTATTTCAGTTAATTATTACAAATGCACTCTAAAATTACAGAAAAAATCTCATTCCGAATTACAAATTAATCAATATAGTGAGGAATCACATGAACTTGTGTATAGGTTTCGTTGTGATGAGCTTAATCTTTGGTTATGAAGTTCTAATCCAAGACGAAGCGAGAGCAGCAGAGCCGAGCCGCCTCCGCGCGGGGCCACTGTGCGTGGGGGAGCGAGGCCGAGGGGAGCCGGCGCGATGCGAGGGCAGATTCTGATGCGGCGGCGCTGGAGGGGCGGCGCGGGCCAGGGCTGGCAGGGCGGGGCGCGGGGCGCAGGCGAGCAAGCCAAGGCGAGGGCGGGCTTCGGAAGCATAGACGGCAACGGCAGTAGAGTTGGCGGGATAAGGACGAGGGCGGCGGAGGGCGAGAGAGAGAGAGAGAGAGTGAGAGTGAGAGAGAGGGCGGGGGGGCAAAGTTTGATTCATTGTTTCGTGTTTCCGGGCGCGTCAACTGTTTTGGTCATTAGTCCCGTTAGCGTAGTGCATGTTTTTTCTCGGGAGATGGCGGTGATATTCCCCCGCTGGATGGGGAGATCCGGCGCCGACGTACCGTCGGCTAGTGGGCTTTCCCCCTAAGCAGGACTCGCGGGGGAGGGCAAGGACGGCGAAGGGCAGGGGATAGAGCGGCAGTGGGACAAGAGCGAGGGCGGCGGGGGCGGACAACAGCGAGGGCGGCGGGGGCGGAGAACAGCGAGGGCGGCGAGGGCGGCGGGGGCGGAGAACAGCGAGGGCGGCGGAGGCGAGGACGTGAGTGATGGGACTCTTAGCGCGGGGGTTGGGACCCCGCCATGGAGACGTTTGCGTGGGAGCTATGGATGCCCTAGAGGGCGACTGCAGTTGGCGGGGGATAAGGACTGTGTCTGTGTGAGGGCGAGGGCGTGAGTGAGGGTTGTGAGGAAGCGAACGCCGTTCCGTGTCGTGCCGCGCCGCGCCCGCCCCAGCTTCAGCCGCCCCCGCCGCGCTTACGCACGCGCTAACATTTTATTTACGCCGCTCGATATTTTATTTCCTCCCGGGGGCTAACAACTTCTGGAGGCGTCCCCTGCCCGGGTGCAGGCAAGGGGTTGCTTCAGGCGGGCGGAGGGACCGCTCCATTCACACTCAGGGCATTTTCGAGCCGTAAATCTGGCCTGCACGTGGCTCCGGCAGAGGTCTGGAAGGCGCTCAAAGACTGAGACAGAATGGTGTCCAATTCATTCCCGTTGCTGGCCAGTTTTGGTAATGGTTATTAAATCACACAACACGCACTGAACATTTATAATGTATGTCTTCACCCGTTTACGTTCCCCTATGTCTCTCCCTCATGTTAGTATTGCCCCCAAAATACAGAAAGTACATTTACACGGTCTTGACTTATTCACATTATTATTACATTTAGGGTTGAAAAAGTAAGTATCAAAATTGATCTCAGCTTCACGTATGCCAATAAAACAGGAAACAAATGCAGCTCAGAGGAGCTCAAATCTTGAGCGTACGTGGGTGGCAAAACACTAATGCAGAACGAAGTAAGACTTACCTCTCATACAAACACTACACTGTTAGAAATTACATTAAATTTAATGGAGATTTAATGTATGACTAAATTAATTTTACTGTACCTTGTACATTAAAGGGAGATTAATGTGCATGTACATGAAATTTAATGCATAAATTAAAATCAATTTAGATTTAATGTACGACTGTTGACTTAGCTTGCTTGTCTACAATAAATCTAATGTAGGGGTACATTAAATTTTTAATTTACGTACATGATAGTTACTTTCATGTAATTTACATTAAAAGTAATACAGAAATTTCCGAGAGAGTAGCCAAACAAAATGAATCACCGGTTACACGAGATCTCTTTGGCAACGTGGACACCCATTTCACACTGCATAGACAAAAGCATCTGCACATAAATGAATGCACATCCTCTCCTACGTATGTAGATGTAGTTTCGCAACCGGGGTCAGCTGAATGAAACATGGCTAACGTCAGACGCCCCACTTAGGTGTCGCCACCCGGATGCTAACTATGGGAACGAAGTCTCGGAATCCTGCAATTGTTGTGGCGCGTATTCCTCTGCCATAACTACTTGACTATGCACAAGGGAAAACGTTGCGTCAGCTTGCGAATGGAATAACATCTCCAGCTGCGACTGAAGGAATTTTCTCACCCAAGTTGTTCTGCGGTATTTCTGAATTTCGTTGATGTATACATTCAGTGAAACTTGTCTAAGGCGACGGCTGTTTGTTCCACGGAAAAGCGGTCATTTACTGAAGTGGTTGCAAAGTGGGTGGGTTTTTTTTCTTCCAAAATGGTATATTACTAGAAAAAAATATGTTTAGGAAAGCGTAAATTTTATTCTAAGGAACATATTAAATATTTTCACTAGATGTGCACGAATCATGAAACATTTTGACGGTTTTATTTCAATTAAATACATTTCAAATTCAATTCAAGCAAATGACTATTCAGATATTTAAATCATTTTCAGTTTTATTTCCAGTAATTGTTAACCGGTAACGAAATTTTATTTTCTTGTGTAGAATCAAAGTCATTTGGGTCTGCATGACGCATTCTATTTCTTATTCTATTCTACTCTACGATGCCTTATTTTACGTTCCAGGGCTGGATCACCAGCCCTGCTTCTCCGCCTGATCACGCAAATTTGACTACGCTCATTTCGCCATTTAACAGCAAAGGAAAGTATTACTCGGGCGACGAAACAGGCAACTAGAATTTTTCACAGGGTTTTTTAGGCTTGAGGATATTTCGCATGCAGTATATCAACTACATGGGACAGCCGTCATTACTTCCTCTCCGAACGAAGGAGTACGAAGGATTTTTCTGAAAGTGGTCTCTTAAAAGGGGTAAATTAAGGTTTGCTTTTAAGGAGAAGATAGGTGGTCTCTGGGACGGGTAGTCTTCGCAGGTGCTCCATTTACATACAATTTTTGTTTCATTGTTCGTTCCAAGAAAAACCTATCGTCAGGGGGAGGAAGGGGGGATTGTTTAATAGGGGGCGTTCATTAAGAAACCATTATATTGATTAGAAGAATAAAATCTTAAATGTTATGAAGAAAAATAGAATTACATCAAGACTGCTAAATTTAAAGAATTCCTCTCGAAGCTCCTTTACTTTTTTATTATTACACGAGTTCATTGCAACGTGTAACTGGAAGCCATTTCACATCATTTCTTCAATAATTTCTGCTCGACTGTTTCCTTTCAGAACGCATTCCTAGCAAACAATCCTAAACGGTGACTAGACTCGCTCAGTTAACGGACACCCGTTGCTTACGCATGCTACTAGAATTGGGTTGGTCATCACTCACCCGTTCACATCGAATGTGAATCAGTTGAAAGCAGCAACGCTGCGAGTGGAGGCGGCAGGTGAGGGATTACAATGAAGAAGGGCTGAAGGCGCATGCCTCGGAGGCTTAAAGTAGGAGCGCCGATCCCCGGGGGAGTCACACGGACTGCTGTAATCGCCTCGTCCGGAAAATGTCTCCGAAATTCCACCCTGCGAGGTTGATGTGCCCATAGCAATGCCATTGAACTCGGGGCAGACCCACACAAGGGTGTCCTCGTTACGAGAAGCTTGTCAGGCACGTGACGAAAGATGCGTTTCAGACACTCGCTCGTAGTGGAGCAAGCAGAGTCCGTAACTAGTAGTTTCGGAACCAAGCAGAACAGCGAGCAAAGAAAAATATTTGAGAAGAGAGGCACAAGATGATTTTAAGTGCCACAGAATAGTTCCTGAACTTAAGCAAGTCTAACAAGACTGACTTTCCAAAATTTACTGGTCGCTTCAGTTGCAAGCGTTACGAACATCCAAATTCTGACAAGCACTTCGTTAGGCAAATCTAATAATTTGGGCATGCTTACCTAGCGTATAGACAATAAAACTGACACGAATTTCGAAATTGAGATCAACAGCAGTTTGCGACCAACGACATAGTCAATACATGTTTTAATAGATACTGTAATGATTTTCTTTCAGAAATTCTTTGATAGTCTGAAAGTTGAACAATAATCATGAATAGAACGATGTTAACAACAGTTCATAAATATACTTACGCTTACTTTTAAAATTACTTTATTAGCAGATCCCAACTTTTCTAATTATTCAATTACAGTCATGTAATACATCTACTTCAAACTAATGTGTCGATTATTTTAGGACTTAATTTTCGGAGATATAACATTCCATACATGTTAGAAAAAAGACCGATTTCAAATGCCGCCTAGGAGGCCTCATACTCCCTGAACGAGTACATTTATGGCACGCAGCAAAAATATATTGGCAAAATACATTAACCAGGTTTGGTTACACGTTGAACATTCTAAATCGGAATTGGAAAATGGACATTTCTGCATAAATACTTGCAGTTAGGCCTATACTTTTTAGAGAGCGATCAGTAGGGACTTTTTGCACGGCATAGCATTCAGCAATACTCTGCAACTCGATCTTCTGAACTTTCGCAGATGAACAAAAATGAAGCGAAACTTAACCGCGCATGCGCAGAAGGTAGACTGTCCTGTTGATTGCTGAAACACTCCGCCGTACAAGACCGCCGTACAAGACCTCCCTAGTGCTAGTTGGATGCCCTGCGACAGATCGACTTCGTTAGTCTTTGCGCAATTCAGAGGTTGTTAACTTCGTTGCCCAAGTCCGCTTCTCGAGCGTTGAAGGGTCGGCCACGTTGCGCAGGAAGTGGTGGCGATAGCGCGGGAGAGAGGGCGACAGGCGACGAGCATCTACCGAGCGATTTTCCTAAGGATGAGCCAAACTGACAGCTAGTGCTGGCAACGTAACTGAAGGTTCTGTGGTCGTTGTGCCCTCGAGCCCATTAGACTCCCTTCCCGCATTCGTTCGTTTGCAGTTGGCTAACGTGTAAATGGCTTCGACACTTCCTTTTGTGGTGTCCTTGTCCGACAAAAATATAGTGAGCCGCGAGAAATAATTGAAATTAGGAAGTGCAGTGTAATGTGCTCTTCTGAATTTTTTTCTTCTTTATGTATTACATTGAATTTACTTTGTGCGATAAATATTTTGTTTATTTTAAAACCGAGACTTGAATGCGAGATGCGTGCACGTGTTTCAGGCTTAAAATCATTTTTCTATTTACATTCGTGGCAGTTATCTTTTACTGATTGTGAGAGCATGTTAAGAAATTTTCCACATACGTAATTAAATTTGAATATTTCCCGGATTAACGTACGTGCATATACCTCAGCGAAACTCTTCTTCATAGAGATGTTTTCACAGGAGCCATTAGCACTTTACGAAGGGGCAGAGCTGAACAGCTGTCGCGGCTGGGGGATACTTCTCTGAAATACACGAGATGTCCACTTGTTTTCGCGAACTGTCACTTTGGCTCATCCTTAGGAAAATCACTCTAAAGCTGGGAAGTGAGGCTGAGGTGGCGGGATGCAGTCGGGCGCCTCCCGAGGCGAGGGGGCGCAGGGCGTGGACAGCCCTGGCGCGTAACAAGGAAGAGGCATCTGAGGCGCGGGTCTAATAGAGGCGGCTTGGAGTGGCCGCGCCGCGACACCCTCGCCCTATCGCCCGCAGCCCTGGGCCTCCTCGCCCGGCGTGGGGGCGGGGGGAGCGGATTTCCGGGTCCGCTCCCCTCGGACCGGCTCGGCGATCCGCGGCGGCCGATAACCCTCCGAGTTATGGGCTGGGACTGCCCGAGCACTGCCGTCGCGTTGGCTGGATTCGGGGATATTGCTCTGCCTCCCATTGCCCCGAAGGGCGCAACCAATCACTAGGGATCTTGCGGCTGTTTATTTCAAATTATATTATAGTCATTACAATAAGTGCAGAAACGATATCTATTATCCTCAAATACCATTCCCAACGCAGATTGTTTTTGTCACATGGTTTTACATGGACATATAGGAAACCATGCGTACTTCATTTACAATGACTTTACAATATATTTTGAAAAGTTTATCATATTTTCAAAAAACCCTTACGTTCACAGTAAACCACTACCACTTCCTTTGTTTTTCTTCAGTACTGGTTCATCGATTTTGGCATGTTTGCAGCAATACTAGTGTATTTCCCACGTCTCTATTGACTGCCCGTGCTCGAGTTCAACAACGTTCAGCTCAGACGATTTCTGGTGGAAAAGTGGAAGTTAGCCTGAAGATCATCTGCGCCATATCCTCGACAACAATTATTATTCGAACGAAAATCTACACTTGGCTCATTTTCATCTCCCGCAATCCAAAACTAAATTCGGATTCCTAATTTTGTTTTAAAAAATGTAACAAACCCAGAAAAATTGTAAGAAAGAAGGTAGATTATTAGAGAACTGGCATGTTTAATGGCAGTTAATTAGGAAGATCTTTTTGTTATACGGGGAAGTACGTTGAGGAAATATAAGGATATTACATTGCATGCCAGGTACATTGAAATACTGGTCATGTTCCCAACACTTACAGCTTCGATTTCAGTGCGCTGACGAATGAAAATAAAGTAGATTATGTGCCAAGGCCGAAATTTGATGGTTTCTGGAAAATGTCATTTCAACGAGTCCAAAACCCTTTATATTTTGACAGAGGTGTGTACATTTATTTGTTCACTTACGACTCAAAGTAGTAATTTCCAATTTTGCAATAAAACTAATACAAAACCGTATAAAACGAGTTCGTTTCTGCCACGTAGTTACTAATTTTGTATACCAAATGTAAACTTAGGTAGTCCCATAAACATTCTAGTGTTCATCAGTAAACAGGAATCTTTAATCCTCTCAGTGAATTGAACTAAGCATTACTGCTCATCTTGTTTGTACACTTTTACAGATCAAGTCCAACAGAACGGTTTCACCGGCCTTGTCCCAGAAACCTAAACTTACGGAGAATCGCCAGAACAGATGTGAGGTGTGCTTTAAAAGGTAAAAACAAAAGACTTATGTTTATAACAAGAATATCACAAAAATGAATTGTGCTTTTCACAACAGATTTTATGCAAAACGATGGACTCGACAAGTATACTATTTCTAGGCAGACCTCGCATGCTGGAACCTCCTTCCACAACACCGTCTGGAAATTGAACGCAAGGTCTCACATCAAGGTCTACCGGCATACAAGAACCATCTCGTCACGGGAACGGATGATAAAACAAAAGTTTTTCCTGCAACTCGCGGCAGCGGAAAGCGGCATCGGAACACGCGGCAGCGAAACCAAAACGGAACCGGACTGAGGCGTTGCTGTTGACAATCGGCTTTTCCTCGGAAACCACGCATGACTCACGCCCCGGGCGCCAGAGCATCTCGGCCGTCGTCGTCACCACCATTTGCAAAACCCGTCGGACGACTTTTGCACATAATGGGTGCGCCGGGAGGGTGGGGGTCCGCCAATCCGGTTACCTTTGCGTATTAAATGGCGTTGACGCAAGCGGAAGCCCTGGGTGAGCATCACCGGGTCAAGGTGCGTCGGGGCTACACTTCGGCAAAATATGACAATGGGATTATGGTGAATAAATAATATGGCTAATATGGCTATTCCATATAGCCATATTTATTCACCATAAATAAATAAATAATGGTATTGTGGTGAAAAATATTTGGAATGTCATATTCAATATTTACTGTTATTGGAAATAAAGTGTACGAAGATTAATTTTTTTGTAGCACCACTTATACAAAGATTCTAAAGATTACAAAACAAGTATGATCCCGTTTTAGTTTAAGCAATAAACTTGTTTTTTCCATTTCAGTTTTTTCAACCCTTCGTTTTCTTCTAGTTAAACACTTTGCATCTCTTCTGATTTTGTGACTGAAAAAACGAACTAAAACTACCAATATTCTCTGAGGCGCGTTCTTAGCCTCCGAGACCTGGCGAGCAGTTACAGTGCAAAATCTCAGGCTAAGTGAACTGAAGCAACCATAGTGGTCACCACTCGTTAAGAGCAATCGACGAAGTAATTACTATTATTAGAGCAATAAGAACCGGTTCATTAGATAATTTAACTCTGTTCTGTTACTCCACAGGGTAATGATACTTTTCCATGACAACTTATGCTTTTATCTGGACATTTCTAGATATCACCGTTGTTAACTTTAAGAGAACAAATATTATGAATCATTAGCCACATCCACTTTACACAATCTTAGTTTTCCGGAAGTGACGTAATAAGTAAATTCCAACATCAAAAATAAGACCTTAACGAATAAGATACTCTAATGCGGATATAAAATATTGCGAGAACGGTATAAAATACACGAAACGGGAGCTGATAACATACTAGTACGACATCGGCAAGTGGGATTATGGGTGCCCCTCTGGGTTTTACCAATTGGCAATGCTATCGACTACACAAATACTTCAGGTTCATCGTCGCAATGTCGTTTCCTAATTTCACACGAGAATGAGTCCACAGTAATGACGCTCTGCAAATTGTTACTATAGTTCAAATACAAAGTTTCAACAGTGGAGTCTTGATTTATCGCAATCATGATTCACGATGTAAGGTACACACGTCATTGTTAACACGTCATCACATGCAGCAACGTAGGGAAGGGGTTTCGGAACCTATTTGGATCATCGTACTTGTTTTTAATTAATATTTAAGTCTGAATAGGTAACATATGCTTGAAATTGGGAACGAATTGATAGTTATTGACCGCCATTTGACCCATTACACAAATTTCTATACAGTAAATTATTTTCCCAAAAATTCGAACACTGAGAATAAACCCTTTTCGTCACAACCATACAAAGTAGTAGGAATTGGAGTGGTAATTAAGTTATTTTCGTTATGAGAAGTAGAAATATACGGGGTAGGTACTTCGTAGTTTTCATTATGATGAATCTATTCCAGATTCTTCTATTTCTGGCAACTTCGCAAACGACAATGTTTATAGATTTCTAGAGAATTCCTTCATGATCAAATCCACTCGTTTTAAAAAGGTTTCATAACATGTTTCCAATGGTAAGCTATTTAAGAAGCTGCGGCAAACGACATACAAAAAATGTCAAGTTGCCTGAAGAGATAATTTCGAATTATAGTATTCAAACCTTTCAAACACAAATTGTTATAGAGGATAATAATTACGACCCTACGATAACTGATGTTCATTATTTACTTAAATTAACGTTCATGAGAGGGTGGCAAGTTACTGGCTCATTGGAAACGCGTAAATTATTTCAACCATGAACAAGAGTTTTCAACATAATTTAATATACAGTAAAATTAATCAGGACCATAAGGTGGATCTTGATTATGGTCAAATATTTACATATGTAGAGTAATAACCTTCAGAGTTAGATCTGTATTACAATGTACTAGCACGAACTGCAACGCAAGATTTTTGTATACTAGCACTAGGCGAGTGAATAACGGGGAGGGGGGATGGACGTAAATTACACTGCGGACCACAGCTTTTCGTACAAATATCGAATATGAGTGATCTCTTTATACTGACATCGTATGACAAACTACAAAACTTAAAAAGTATTTCGATAATTAACTTTGATTCTTCACTCGTCGAATGAAGCAGTGGAAGGAATACTCTTGGCTCCGAGTATGGGTAAATACGAATGTTTTCGGGAGAAAGTTAGTTTTCCGCATTTGAAAATTTCGAAGTGTAGAAAACAAATGAAACGCGTAGATATGGATTAATTACGTGTTGAAATTTATACTTTCCCAGTAAGAGTCATTGAACCCTACAGAAGCGGACAAATCCCGGCACGCCCCTCCCCCTGTCAATTGTATCTGTTTGTATACAATTAGAGACAGACCACGAAACAAATATATTTATATTAACAATGACACAGAATGCAATAGTTTACATTTGTATTATATAATTTTTTAAATACTTAAAATAACTGTAACAAACAAGTATTTCGGCTTCTGGGACAAGTACCCCATCTCAATCAGGTTTTGATCCATTGGTTTGTTTCCCTGATTCATTGACTAAATGCTGCGATAGCCCTTTCTTTTGCTTCTGAATATAAATGTAGCTTCACTCTTCTCACGTTTAGTGGAGCTCTGTCTTTGCTAGTTGTAGTAGGAATAGAGCCAGGGTACTTTGTTACTATTTTTTTATAGATACTGACAACTCAATTCTGTGGTTTATTTACCAATGCAAACAATTTTCTGTAATTCGAAAGCGAAAATGTCAATTTTGAAATGTAACTAACCAACCTGGCTTTGTTGGCACTTTTATTCCGAATTTAATTATTTACGGTTAGAAGGTAGGGAAGGTATGAAAACTCTCACAGATTCTACGTCTCCCTCATGCAGTTTTTACAGTTCACCGACAGAATAAATCAAATCAAATTCGCACGCCGATTCTCATCCACTAACGAAAGCAGAGTTGGCCAGAACACATTCCAACGAAACCGAAATGCGTCGTTCCAGGAAAAGACCCCCCCCCCACACACACACACACCGAAAAAAAAACCTCTGGCGAACGCGATCGCGGCGAGGCCACCCTCATTACGCAAGCGCCCCCCCCCACCGCGCGGACGTCCGGTCACGCGCACGGCGCACGCGTACCGAGCAGAGCAGAGCCAGCGGCTCCCACAGCGCAATTAGCGTGCCGAGAGGGCCGCCTTGTTCCGCAGTGCGTAGGTCAGTCTGCCTTTGATGAGGCGCGGTTCCCATCTGCCGGCGCCGCGCAACCCAACAGTCCCGTACTTCACCCCGTTACGCGCGGATCCGCTGGGAACGGCCGGCCGTGTCCCAATCGCCTGCGTAGGCGTTCGCAGGTCGCCCGTAAAGGACGTCCGCCGCCGCGAGGGAGGGACGCGGACAGATAGGGAGTGGCAGGGGTGCCCAGAAGGGGGGGGGGCAATTTGCCTCAGGCTCCGACTTCATTGGGGGCCCGGATTTTTTAATTTAAAAGAAATGAAAATGATAAATTTGCATTCATCGCTAATAATACAAACTTAACACCCTAAGTTATTTTTGATGCATGGAGAAATTAATTTTATCATGAATTGGGGGGGGGGGGGATATTTTGTTTGAAATCAGGGGCCCCTGTGGATCAACAGCCTCAGGCTCCTGGTTCTTTCTGGACGTCCCTGGGGAATGGGTGGGGCTGACGGACGAACTAAGCAAGTTCGTTATCACAAAACAATTTTTTCAAAACGTTGATTTCAATATTTTAAAATATTGGTTTATTTAATACTACTGCAGATCACAATATAACTATTCATCATTAAAACATTACGAGTACTAATTACGTACGTCTGTTCAAGAGGGAAGTTGCAGTCTTGGATACTGGTCGACATAAGGGAACATAACAAACATCGCGTGAAGTTTGTGAATTGGCGAACGCGTAGCACAATCTGTTCACAAAAGCCGGCTAGTGACAAATTACCATTTGTCACTAGTCAAAACGTGTCAAATAAAGTTAAAAAATATTAATAAGGCTCTCAGTCGGCTTCAAAATCCGACAGAAAACTGACTCATTACGTAATGAGTACTGATTTAGACCCAAAGACAGCTTGTGGCAATAACATTTCTCGAACGCATCGTCTCCAAGGGAAAAATAATTTGTGTGAAAAGAATTAAGATATTTTCAACTGAGTTGGTCATTTTTTTCAAATTTACAAGTATTATTTTATTATCGTACATTTATTTTCTAAAAGAAACAAAAATGGAACGTTTTAATTACACTGCGATAGTATTTGATTCTGAAATTAACCAATCGATCCCAATAGCAGTGGTGGTGCGTCGTTCACTCCATGATTCCGAGCGTTGCAACTCTCACCCTTCCCTCACGCGCACATGCCGATCGCGCCTTCACCTTCGATTAAGCACGTGGAGATTGTCATTCCACCGTACAGATCTGCGGGACAAACAATTCCTACCCCATTGGCTCAAGAGCCTGCCCGCTGCCGTCGTGGACACTGCTGTCAATGCCAACAGGAAGAGAAGCTCCTTCTCAGCCGGTCGTCCGCTCCGCGATTTCAGCCTCCACTTGTGCGCGCTCGCATCAGCCAGTGGCACTGTGTCCTAAGCCCTTATCCAAAATATTCACACTCGGACGTCCTCTCTTCCCTACACCCTTACAAATAAATAACACCGATGTACCCTGGCTTTCTCATTCTTCGTCAGCCAAATATGCGGCGGCGATGGTGTAACGGTTAGCGTATCGGGGTGTTATACCCAAGTTTGCGGGTTTTTAAGGGCGAAAACATCCTTCGCACGCCTTCCTTCGGAGGGGAAGTAAAACCGACTATCCCATGTAAGTATATTTACTGCATGTAAAAGACCCTCAAGCCTAAATGAAGCCTTTGAGCTAAATTCAAATTGCCTGTTTATTCGCCCACGTAATACCTTCTTTCTTCCCTAGATGTGAAAGGAGCGTAACGAAATTTGCGTGGTCAGACGGAAGAACAGGCCTCATGGAGTCTCGCCACGTAAAATAAGGCATTCATTCATTCAAATACCTAAGTGTCTTACTGGACAAACGGTTGACTTGGAAACCGCACATTCAATCAACAGCCCATAAGACAGGAGCAACATTTTTAAAACTCTACCCGTTTATCTACAGAAACTCCACCCTTATCATTTTATTGATGAGCAGCCTAGTTTCTGTACTAAGACCCACAATGCCATATGCTTGCCCAATAAGGCGCAACACAGCACCAACCAACCTACTCATTTTGCAGAAGTTCAAAACAAATATCGAAGACAGCCTTGAAGACAAACCTGGTTCATTTCACAAATACACCGAGAGCTTCAAATAACTCTCCTCCCAGAATTAATTTCACAAACCTTTCAAAAATATTACTCTCTCCTCCCAGCATGTCCCAACACTCCAATATTCAATCTCTGTCAAAACGCTCATTATCCTTCATGCATTAGATCCAGATTCCCCGAAGACCTCTTTCGCCCTCCCTAATTCATAAAAATCATTCGCCACAATTTCCCACAAAACACACCCCTCCACTTCTAAACAATAAATGCAAACTTCCCTTAGTCAAGTTATACAAATATGAAATGTTAAAAATAGTGAAGGGTTATTCCGAGACCCGCATTTACCTGAGGATGGCCAAGTAAATTCATTGTATGTAACATTGTACCCATCAAAATCTACGAAAGACGAAGGTCGAACGGGAAGAAATAAATTTAAAAAAAACAAACCTTTATTAGTGGAGATAATATCGCGCTGAAAAATCTTTATTCATTGATCAAATGCGAAACTGTCTCCTTGCTCGGAGGAGCGTCTTTATTTGGGCAGGTTTTCTTGAGCTCGGGGTACTGGTGAGAAACTGTTAGCTATTCACGAAAATAATTGTTCATGTTCTCGGGTAGTCAGTCTATTCATTGCGGCGGAGCATTGCTGCAATCGAAACCTGTGGCTCATTAGCCAATGCAACTTTTTTTTATTAAACAGAAGGTAATTCTTTATCCGCGGGGCGCGGCGGGGTGCGGTGCGGCAGGGCGCGGGGTGCGGTGCGGCGGAGCGCGCGTGTCAAGTGTTGGCTGCGCGCCGGCGCTCGTGCTCCGCGTGAGGGAGCGACCTCTGCGCGGTGACGTCATGCCGCTGCGACAGCTGGCGGCCGCGGCGCACTCGCGGGCGGGCGGGAAGCGCTCTGGGAGCAGCCCGAGACATGCCCACGGAATCGCCAACGACCATGCACGTCAGAGAAAAGGCATTCAAGAAGCGAAGCCAATCGTACGTATTGAGAAATTTATTCAAATTAGTAACTACTATGTAGTCACCACCACCACCACCACTACTATTATGATGTAAACAGAATTTGAAGGGGAAACTTTTGTCGCAAATAGGTCTTAAAATATATGGAAACGTTAAAAAAATGTATCAAACAAATGTTAGAAAAATACTGCAATTGAAAAGTAAGAACGTTTTGGAAATAATTTCAGAACTACATAATTATTTTCGTGATAAACTGCCATTTATATAATTATGCTTTTGCCTACTTTTAAAATTACTCTTCGGTATTTTGTCTATGCAATCGGTAAGGTTAGAATAAAAGTACTAACCTGCCGTGACTAAAGCATGCTTGAAAACGACGAATCCAAATGTATCCGATGTGAAACCTTTAATTAAAAATAAGCATTTGATTCGATTCCAGCCTAAAGCTCATCTATTTTCGCAACAAGTGCAAGGAAAGGAAACGGCAAGAAAATCAATTCCGGAATCGGAACATCCCCGCGGGAACGATGTCCGCGGCACACGATACGAAGGCGGAAACGCGCGTTCTGGGAAGGAGTCTAAGACGCTGTACAAGAAATCATGAATAGAGAATAGAGCTGGCTGACTACGTCGGATACATCACTGACGAAGTCAGACTCAAAACTGACAGCGAAGGCTGGGACGCACCATGTGGAAATGGCAGCCGAAAGACGTGGATGCAATAAGATGCATAGGGATGTGTGCCACGTACGGAAGGCACCGGGACAAGAATCTGCAAACTATAGTCAAGGCAGGATCAGACGACGATAGAATACAGAGCGGATAGGAGGCAAAGATACGAGAAAGGGCAGGTGTGTAAACACACATGCGTTGCAGAGGAGAAAAATGATTAATAAATTTAATGAACCTGGTCGTACGAGAGAATTACAAAACATCAGGTAGAGAAGCGTACATGAAAGATCGATTGATTGTTAGTGATTCTGGACGCGTCAACTACCGATATCATGTCCCGTAAGTGTAGGGTATGTTTTTCATCGGGAGGTGGCGGTGATCTTTCTCCACTGAATGGCAAGATCCGGCGCCGACCTACCGTCGACGAGCGGGGTAAGGAGGATCTCCCACCAGTGGGGCACCGCCCCAGTTAGGACAAGCTCTAAGTCCAAGACTGGTTTCCAGGCATGTGTGGTAGGAATTGCATGTTAATGTGTGTGTGTGTGTGTGTGTATGTATGTAAGGGGTGATGATAGAACACGAAAGAGGAAGGAAAGATCGCGCGCGGTCCGTGGCTTGTTTGATAGGGTACTTGCTTCGGCATTCGCCGTTAAGTTAAAGGTTTATATATTTTTTAATTGGTTTATATATTTTTTCCAAATAAGTGGTTTTGAACAAGACACAAATGAACACTTCATTCTTTAAGCAGTACAACTGTGGTAGATTCATTTGTGTGAAAAACCTCAGAACATTACGTATTCTTGTGTGAGTAGTATTGTCTACCAAAATGAAAGAACAATGAGATATACATTTAAACTGTCCCAGCGAAAACAATGGTGTTGAGGTATTGCGACCACAATGCAAAGCACGAGAGTCAATCAAGATCACAAAGACGCAGCACGAGCGGATTAAGAGAACTGGCAGACCAAGAGCATGCTTAGGACCTCGCCGACTAGATGTATAATAATTAAAAAAAATATTCAAGTAAAATTAAACATATATACTATTAAAATTGCAAATGGAATAGTTTATTTTTATACTAGCTTTTAATACACATCGTTGCGACCGCAGCCGCTACTCCGTTGCAGACCCTACCGACGATGTTCCATAGAGGGTACCAACATGCTCGCTACAAAGAGAACAGACGAATGTCTGGATCCTGCGTAGTGATGAGCTTAGAGTTAAGAGACCACAAGACATACAGATAAGCTATGTACGAAAACGTATTACATTTTGAACTTGTACCAATCCCACTCTTAGAATGGAAACTTTATTTATATGAATACGCTCTGGGATACAGCGAACAAGCTCAAATAAGTTCATTATTTCCACCTAAGCGTTGAGCGGAATAGTGGTCTAACGTACCAAAATATGACACCATTTGATATCTAAGAGTGTGAACCATCTTTGTACTTTGTTGGTTTGAACAGTTTTCCTCTATAAGTTAAGAACGTAGTAACCGTTTTCCCCCTTTACAGTGCTTTCTAATCACAGCTATGCAACTGTAACATGATTTTCCTCCCATTACTCAAAATGTGGCTAAGGTGGCTATTGCGCTGACCGCTTCCAACAACTTGGACACGCTAAGGACCCATAACCTGGCCTTAGTTCATAGCGGAGGTCGCAACGAATCGGGTGCCGTGTGGTAACCGCGGTGACGGCATAGGCCCCGGCCGGGCAGGGCCGGGCCGGCCTCGCGTGCTGCCGTAATGACCGACACCGTTAAAATTAGAATCTCTCCGAAAGGCGGGTCCCTCGATACAACCGCTCAACACCCGCAACTTCTCGAAGGCGCCCCGGGCCACCTAATGGGCGAGCCGGCGGGCGCATCCGAAGCAGCTGAAGGTCTCGCGCGCACGAGACTGGGGAAGAACGCCCCGCGAACTCTCAGGCAGTACTTTGGCTACAGGTTGTGCAGATTAAAAAAGAAGACAAAACGCTAAAAACGAAAGCAAAGAAAAAAATGAAAAAATTAAGAAAATCACGAAAAATAAGAGCACAAAAAAAGGAACGGAGAAAAAAAAGCCAAGCATTAAAAATGCATTAACCCTTCCTCCAGGTCAAGTGTTTGAACTATCCCCAATAATGTATAATACTATGTGGAATAACCTACTGTATTTGTCATATTGTAACTTACTGAAACATAATTTGTAAAGACTCATCATACAGAAATATTGTGTAAATATATCTGACTCTGTATTACAACCTTGTGGTCGCTGAAGACCTAGTTGTTTATGCGACTTTTATAAATAAATTATATTTAAAAAATGCATTAAAAAGCCAAGCTTTCAAAATCTCATATACAGGATTGTCGAACTTATTAAACATTACTTATACACTTTGAATTACTAGGTATACCGGCGGTATACGCGGTGTATGGGAGAATTCGCCACTGCCGATGGGGGATTCATGGCATCATGGCCAGCAAAATGCCCAATCTCCCTTGGACCACCACCTCTCCCCTGCACGGGAGGCTCACCATAACAACCCCTTACCCCTCCGCGAACCAAGACTTGCCAGGGCTGACAGGAACTTCAAGCACGGGACCCCGGAGGCCTGCGGGCGTTATGGTCACCACTTCCGGCACGTCCGCCCTCCTGAGACGACGTGCCCGATGGCGGGTCAGGGCCCTTTGAGGCCCTTCTTTTTCACGATCGATTCCGGACACATGCTCATGCCCAGTGTGGCTTTTGGAACCTCAGAAGCGACATATGTACGCACGCTGTCACCGATCTCAGGTCGACAGGAGGCATTGAAATCGAGTCTATGCCAACTAATAAAGATATGAAACGCGAAACAGGGACGTGGTGGTCGAGAGCATTTAAATTTGGCTCATCAGGAGCGACAGGACGCGTGGATAGAAACTGGTTATGTAAGAGGCAAAGGAGGGGGCGGTGGTGATTAACTGAATGGGCAGAAGATATTGTTATCATACAGTTTAGAAACGACTATCGTTTTTGAGGTACCGTTTTCGAGTCCAAAATGTTACATCTCTTTTCTCAACTAAGGGATGACCTACATTTCCGGATATCTTTATGATACACCGCTGAGAAAAACCTAAAACTCCCAATGTTATCATAGTCGGAATGAATGATGAAAATAGGGTAATATATTGAACTGATTCTTGATTAAGTGAATTTTAGTGTGCAGTTATGATATGAATATAAACGGCAGTGCAGCAAACTGCCTGCAAATACCTGCTTCAATCGTTTTTCACTACCTGCCTGTATGCATGCAACACAGAGATTCGTCGGCTGCAAACAAGAATTATTCCCTGGATTCTCCTGGCAACCTCGTCTTTTTCTGACATTTGTCGCAAGCATTTTGGCATGACAAACCCGTTGATTTCTAATGCTGTGATTCAACACGTCGTACGCAGACCATCTTCAATTGTCCAATTGTCAGCTTTCGAAGTCGAGTGACAGGTGGCCGAAGGAGCAGTTGTCGCGGGCTGGCCTCGCCCTCGCGCACGCGTCTCTTGCTGCGTGAGCAAGCGCGTGGTCCTGTCACCGCATCGCTCGTGCTTGGCCTTGTCCTCCGTTTCTTGCCACCAGGCGGCGGCGGCGACGCAGCCTATTCGTCATGATTTCGCAGAAGTGCAGCTCTGAGCGACGACGTTCGTCTGAACGCTTGACATTTCTCTCGGAGAACAAGCATGAGACACTCGGCTGAATACACGAGATGGGTGTCCTATTGTGTTCTGCGGGTTCACAACTTTTCCTTCGTTTTTCTTGGAACAAATCTACCACTTTTCCTGGCTCTCTCATTTTTTTAAAATCTTTTTTTTGGACAAGTATTTAACAGAATTTACGAAAAGTCGCAAATAAAAACACTTGATATTAAAACAGTGTAGGCTGCTCTTTTCTCCATGATATCTCATGTTTCAAAACACTTCTCATTATCCTTCAGCTGCTTTATTTTACAGCAAAAAGGAACATTAATAAAAGTTTTATTAAACTGCGCGAAAAATAACGATGTACCAGTTTTATTTGAAAACTAATAGTTGTTGAAATGTAACATTACCGTGACTTATAACAATCATTTTCAACATTTCGACTCCCCACCAGACTTCATTATTAACAAAATTTCTGGAATTTTCCGGAAAGTTGGCAACCTGTGTCTTACGTAATACATTATCGGATTGGTATTCACCAGATATTCGCTGATATACAACATGTCTCAGAACAGTATGCGTTACAAACATCTAGGAAATGTGAAGTGCTAAAAAAATAACTTTTTGCCGATAAGTGGGTAGTGAGAAATTGCACCTAAGGGAGTTGCACATGTGTTATTTTCTCCTGATCCCCAACTCTTAATGCTTTTAGATTTTCGGCAGGTCACGTTGTGCGCTGTCAAGGAGACTTCAGGTACCTGTTTAATATCGGTGCATTAAGGGTTGCGTATCCATCAGGGGGACGTAACGGAAAACCATTTGCCACAAAACGGAAGCAACTTTCTAAACTGAAATTAAGTTTATATTCATTATATTTGGGACAATATCGATAAGTTTCAATTCAATTAAGTAAGCGGAATTGAAGTTGGGCTTGAGTAATTTTACCTCTCATATCAAACACAAACGAATGTGGCCGGGAGATTTAGCTCGGTGTATCAACTGATGCCTCTGACCGGGAGGTCCTAGGTTCGACTTACGAAAGAGGCAAGATTTTCGACACTAGCTTGTCAGCTAGGTTGAATTCAATCGCTGTCCGGAGGAGAATTTTAGACGCCGGCTGGTCTGATCGGTAGTTTTCCGTGGTTTCTCCGACCAACACCAGGCGATTGCCGAAGCAATACCATAACAAATCGAAGGTGGACCGCGCGCGATATTTCCTTCCCATTCCTTGTTCTATCCTCACCCCTCACACACACAAACATGCACTACAGTACCACACGTGCCGGGCGACCGGTCAGGAGCTTAGAGCTTCTCCCGGCAGGAGCAGTGGCCCGCTGGTGTGATACCTGGTTGACGGAAACCCCCTACCTGAAGTTAGGTCGGCGCCACCTCCCGACGAAAAACGTGCACTACATTAACGGGACTAATGACTGCTGAAGATGAGGCGCCCGGAATCACAAACAACCACTATCACCATCAGAAACGAAAGTGAACAAATCTGATTTAGACACGTGATACTTGGGAAGTCCATCTAAATTTACGAGGTGAAACACCTCCAAAATGAGAGATGTCAATACTTTTTTGTTTATTGAAAAAACTTGTCAAATGACCAGTCTTCAAAACATAGCATGGTCAGAGAACTCCGTCAAATCTGATCGACGAAAACATGAGCTCCTAGAAGTGATTTGATTGAATATTTCCGGTAGAGAATAAGGCCCGTTCATTCTGCCAATTTTCCAGCATACACAAGTAAGGAGGAGGAAACTGAATGATCCAATTATTCAAGCCTAAAGCAATTGGAACTTCTGACAGATTGCAAGAAACAGTGTGTATCCGTTTCCGAATAGAAGATGATTCAAAACGGCCATCGCCGCCTACACTCTACAACAAACAGCTCTTCGGCCAAGAATCGCGCTTTCTCAAAACACTTCCAAAAAATTTCTCCACGCATCCAGCGGGCAGAGGAATCCCCAAACATTTGTCAAAACAAATCGTGCAAGGGCTGGTTTAAAAGTGCTCACGTTTCTGGAAAGCAGGGAAACCGAGCGCCAAAAGTCTGAGTCGATTTCCCAAGACCTGCCGACACGTTTCAGCGGCGTTGAAGGTTTCCACTTTCGAGCTTCTACATTTCAGAAAAAGAATAAAGCCTTCACAGCCTGCTGCCGGGCAGGACTTTCCCCGGTGGCGCCGACTCGGCGGGCGGCGGAGACTGAGTTGCCTTGTTCCTCCGGCCAGAGGTCGCGGCGGGCGGCCAAGCACGGTGAGCCGTGGAGAGGGGAACGCCGCCAGAGAGAAAAAAAAATCTCTTCCGCAATATTGAGCACTTTGGAAACGGGTTTAGTGAAGTTTTTCAGTAACCGATGGGCGATAAGCAATGTACGAAGAGTAAATATTAATCTTAGGTTGATTTCAACTTGGAAAATCACTGTAGTACCAATATAATGCTATTTTCCATTATCAGAAACTGATGATAAATTTATTGTACGTCCTTTTGTTAATAGGCTCATTTTTTTGAACATTTTGTATGTGGGATCTGTTGAGTGACACTATGTAGTTTAAACATTTCATGCCATGGACCCTTAAATTCTTATGTACACTTGCATTTAAGTCCTTTATTCTTTCATTTGTTTGTTCAATCATTCACAAGGAGATTTCGACGATATGGTAGAGCGGGTATGTCACTTCAACGCCGAAGCTTAGGGAAGGCAACAATGGAGACAGGTTTACAGATGGCCACGCAAAGAAAAGCGCACATTAAATGGTCCATCTAAAACAAGACTTCCTGAATGGTTTTCAAGACTTCTTCGAAAGAGGGAATAAGTTAAAATACATTTCGAAATGTCTGTCATGATATAGTTATTTATATCTATTTCTAGTTGGCTTTTGCGTTTACGTTCTAGAGACGTGTGTCCTGGTGCGATTGTGAATGGGCGAACCTTTGTTCGGAAGACCGAGTGCATCGTCCGCGGCGGAAGGCGGGTGCAAGCCGGGCCATGGCCGGGAATGGGGCGGGGTTGAAATTGACGAGGCGGGGCGTGGAGTTGGGGCGGGGCGCTGCTCCAGTGTTTCCGCCCGCCAGGCGAGGCGCGTCTCCGCCGTCAGAGGAGGCGCCGGGCGGCGGCTCAAGGGGATCGAGTGGCGCCAGAGAACCAGCTCAGCGCCTCTCCACTCGGCGCGAGCCGGCGCTGGCACGTGCGCTGGCGAGGGGCAGCGCAGGAAGGAAGGGGGCGTGGCGCTATGTCCCCATTCGATTGATTGATTGATTTCTGATTCCGGGCGCGTCAACTACCGAGGTCTTTCGTCCCGTAAGTGGAGTGCATGTTTTTCATCGGGCTCCAATGGATGGCGGGATTCGGTGTCGGCCTACCGTCGACTAGCGGTGCTTTTCCCAACCAGGTATCTCCCACCAGTGGGGCACCGCCCCAGCTGGCACAAGTTCTCAGTCCCCGACCGGTCCCCCGTGTGTGTGGTGTGTGGTGGTGTAGTGCTGGCTAGTGTATGTGTGTGTGGGGGGGTAGGGTAGGACAAGGAAGAGGAAGGAAAGATCGCGCGCGGTCCGTGGCCCGTTTGTTAGTGTACTGCTCCGGCATTCGCCTGGTGTTGATCGGCGAAACCACGGACAACTACCGATCTGATCAGCCGGCCGCTATAATTCTTCTGCAGAGCGCGACTGAATTCGACCTACTGGAAAGCTAGTTTCGAAAACCCTGCCGCCGCCAGGACGCGAACCTAGGACCTCCCGGTCAGAGGCACTGCAGTGACATCAGTTGCCCTGAGCTACCGCTCCCGGTCCCTCTTTCGATTACACTTGCAAAAATGTAATTATTATTATTATTATTATTATTATTATTATTATTATTATTATTATTATTGAAGTATTTATAATAATTTATTTTAATACTCAACAAGTCATGTGTTTCAGACATTACCATTTCAAACTGTTTCATTGTTTTTGGAATTTTCCCCCGAGCCCTTTTGTATCTCACGAAACCATATGTACTTCTCTCATGGTTGAAGCCTGCATTGCTTTCTCTGGATTTTCTGCACGCATTTGAAATTACAAACATTGATAGAAGGAAAATTAGTAATGTAGCATTTCCTTGGCAGGGCTGCAGAGGATCGAGAGGCTGCATGCGCTCAGCCACCGCAGCCGCAGCCGCGTGAAACCCGAGAGGAGAAGAGAGGCGAGGCGCGGTGCGGCGTATCGGTGTGAATATCGGGCGAAACCGCGCGCGTCCAACCGGTTCCCGCGGCGCGCGAGCGAGCAGGCGGCGGGCGGCAGGCGATGACACGGGATAGAGGCCACGCGTCGCAAACAAAGCAACGCGACCCCGCGCGCCCGCGACACGCGGCTCCTCCGCTCGCGCTTGCTTTGGCAGCGCCGCGTCTCTCTCCACCTCCTCTCACCTCACCTCGCTTCACTTCATCTCATTTGACGGAGTCTGAATCATTGGTCATTCCGGGCGCATCAGCTGATAAGGTCACGAGTCCCGTTAAGTGTAGTCATTTTTTTTCCTGAGGTGGCGGTGATCTTCCCCCGCTGGATAGCGAAATCCGGCGTCGACCTACACGTCGATTTGTGGAGTTCCCCCCCCCCCCAAACCAGTTCTCCCACCAGCGGGGCTCCGCCCCAGCCGGGAGAATCTCTAAGCTTCCGTCTGATTTGATTGATTTTTTCGTGTTTTGCGGGCGCGTCAACGGATTTGATCATTAATCCCGTAAGTGTAGTGCATGTTTTTCTCGGGCGATGGCGGTGATCTCCCTCCCCCCGCTGGATGGTGAGATCCGGCGCCGACCTACCGTCGGCTAGTGGGGTTTCCCCCTAACCAGGACTCTCCCACCAGCGGGGCACCGCCCCAACCGGGACAAGCTCTAAGCTCCCGACGGGTCTTCCGGAATATCTGGTAGTGTAGTGCATGTTAGGGTAAGTGTGTGTGTGTAAGGGGAGAAGATAGGAAATCGCTATACGTCCAACGGTAAAACCATACGCCAAGGAAGTAAGTGTTGTAACAAAGAAAAATTTAATGTTTGCTACAAATTCAAGAAAAAGAGAAACTTTTAGTCTCTTTTGTGACTCACTTGAGCTTCGATGAAGCGGTTAATGATCGCAAGAGACTTAACTTTCCACACAGCAAGATATAGTCCGGTCAGAGATATTCACGCAGCACTGCGAGGGAAACTGGATTCTCGTATCAACGGGTGAGTGCACCGATACGAAAGCACAGGTATTAAATTCTAGCATATCCGATTAGGGAAATCACTTGCTCAAGTTCTGCCATAATAAACCTGTCGCAGGTACAAAATATTGCACGTATATTCACAAATTTAAATGCACACTTCCAGAACTGCTCATTTAAGTTAGTCGTTTCAGAAAAAGAAACATTTCATGGTTTTGAGCAAGTGCATCTCCAGCCACTTCACGTTTCGGAGGGATAGAAATAATTACCTGTTGCGGATAATTACGGTTTCTTTCCCAGTCAGATACCACTGCGTACAGTAAGGTGTGCTCTCTCATACAGTTCACTAGGACAGCAACACATTTTAACTGTGAACCTTTTGTTTCCAAATTAGCTTGGACTCGCAGAAGGCGATTCCATACTATTGTCATGCGTGATAAAAATTCGGCGAAGATTGCACAACAGTGAGATACTCTAAGATAGGAATACTACAGTATTTTTAGTGCTTTACAGACTCCAGTCCCAAAATAATAGTTCTTACAATTTTTACAAAACATTCTCACGTTTTTATTTAGTAATTAACAGTTTGCTACAACCCGTACTGGTCATCAACGTTACTACACTAATATCAAATATTAGCCGAGCATCTTTTCCCCTCTCCCTAAAACAACTTCCACCTGAACACTTTCCAACGCCTCCCTCGTGCTGTAATAACGACAGCTCAAACGAGCACTACGACGACGGCGCCGTCTAGGACGACGACGGCGCCGTCTAGGACGACGACGGCGCCGTCTAGGACGACGACGGCGCCGTCTAGGACGACGACGGCGCCGTCTAGGACGACGACGGCGCCGTCTAGGACGACGACGGCGCCGTCTAGGACGACGACGGCGCCGTCTAGGACGACGACGGCGCCGACTAGGACGACGACGGCGCCGACTAGGACGACGACGGCGCCGACTAGGACGACGACGGCGCCGACTAGGACGACGACGGCGCCGACTAGGACGACGACGGCGCCGACTAGGACTTCGAGTCGTTTGAACGGCCAACCGAATCTACTCCAAATCAGACACCGTCTCTCCCGCGAACCACTCATAACAGCGCGCACGCCGCTTGTTCTGTTTATCGTGTTCCCTGCGCCTGCTGATAAGCAGCCACACCATGCGCGTGGGATGATCCATCACAGGGGTTGCCACATTTCCCAGTTTGTCAGGACACTCCGGAGTTCGGAAAGAATTTCTGGGTTCAGAGATATTGAAAATCTCCGGGTGATATTTAATTTGTAAAAATGCTTTTTAAGCTAGAAAATGAATGTCATTAGCCTATTGCAACTGGTGTGATGAAGACCATGTATTAGTATGTTTAAAAAAAAATTAATACCTTACGAACATGTGTTTAAGAATAAATTTAGTGTGATTACTATTTCAAAAAACTCGTTATTTCATATTTTCTGAAAGTGTAGTCAGTTGACACCACCAATTCGTTTTCATTTTGAAATATTCAACTACTTTGACTTCACAGTTTTCTGCGGCTAAATTCCGATTCTCCACCTTAATATTAGAGTTTTCTAAACAAAACCGCTCTTTTGAACACAAGGCTGAAAAATAAGAACACAAAGAAGCGTTTATTTCATTTCAAGTTATTTTGGAAAACCGGGATTTGCGCGCGGTCCGTGGGCCGTTTGCTAGGGTACAGATCCGGCATTCGCCAAGTGTTGATCGGTGAATACCGATCAGAGCAGCCGGCAGCTAGAATTGTTCTCCAGACAGCGGCTGACTTCGTTCTAGCCATGCAGTGTTGAAAACCCTGCCTCTCGGTCAGAGGCACTGCAGGAACATCGACTGAATACCGATCAGAGCAGTCCGCAACTAGCATTGTTCTCCAGACTGCGGCTGAAATCGCACTAGCTATGCAGTGTTGGAAACCCTGCCTCCCGGTCAGAGGCAGTGCAGGAACATCGATTGAATACCGATCAGAGCAGCCGGCAGCTAGAGTTGTTCTCCAGACAGCGGCTGAATTCGCTCTAGCCACGCAGTGTTGAAAACCCTGCCTCCCGGTCAGAGGCACTGCAGGAACACCGATGCATGTCTTGAGCCACAAAAGCCGGTCCGATCTCTCGAACGGACTTGCACTCACTTCCCTGACTTTCCGTGGTCTGCCAGGGGTGCAACAGCCCTGACCATCATTCCGCGCACGCGCGCACGCAGTCCCCCGAGGCCGCTGGTCGGAGCGAAGGCACTTCCGCACGCGTGCGCGCGCGCGGGCGCAGGACGTCCTTTCGCGCGTGCGTGTCCGGAGCTGCGCGCCCGCCTGCGCACTTTCACGCCCGCGGAGATAACTCGGAGGAAGAGTCATGGAAACGGCACTGTTTCGTGCCGACTTCACTGAGGCACTCGCAGCAAATTTTACTGCTCATGAGATATCCAAAGGCAATGTGGACATCTAATAAAGATTATAGAAGGATTTTCCTAAGGATGAACCAAAGTGACAGTTCTCTGAATTACATGTGATGTTCCTTGCTTTCGCGAAGTATCCCTCCGCCGCGACAGCTGTTCAGTCACGCCCCTTCGTAAAGTGCTAATGGCTCCTGTGAAAACATCCCTATGCAGAAGTCTAAGAGTTTTGCTGAGGTATATGCACGTACGCAAGTCCCGGAAATATTTAAATTTAATTTCGTATGTGGAAAATCTCTTAACATGCTCTCACGATCGGTAAAAGAAAACTGCCACGAATGTAAATAGAAAGCTCTCGATCACAGCTCGCCACACAACAGCACAAAGGCAGGAACCACGTGCATCGGCACGCATCTCGCATTCAAGTATTTGGTTTTAAAATAAACATAATATTTATGGCACAAAAAGTAAATTCAATGTAATATATAAAGAAAATATTTTTTTCATAAGAGCACAAAACACTACTCTTCCTAATTTCAATTATTTCTCGCGGCGCACTATATTTTTGTCGGTCGAGGACATCACAACACGAAACGTCGAAGCCATTTACAAGTTAGCCAACTGCAAACTAACGAATTAAGGAAGGAAGTCTAATGGGCTCAAGGGCACGACGAACACAGAACCTTCATTTATGTTGCCAGCACTAGTTGTCATTTTGGCTCATCCTAAGGAAAATCGCTCTATGCCTGTCGGTTTGCCCGTGCTATCCGAAGAAAAATCTTTATGCCTCCACTGATTGGTATCTAATTACGACATGATGTTTGTCAAGTGTCCAGACAATAATCATTTTCTATTATTTTGCAAAGTGCAACATTGAGAGTCTTGGTCATATGAAATATTCAATCGAACATGAGAATCCTTTTTTCATGAAAAACTGCCTGGAATGGAAAAATTTCAGATTCTAAGTATACATCAGCTGGACTTCACTGAAGGTTAAAATATCCATGATCACTTAATTCTGAGACGCCTTAGATCTTCAATTTTAAAAATACACCAATTTGAAATGCTTCTCTTAAAAGAAAAAAAAAACTAGTCATACCCTGCAATTTACTCTATTTCCTCTCAAAGTGTATTTTAAGAAATGTACAATTCATGAGGAAATAATGAATTTTATATTTCCATGAATTTCGATAATGGAAGTTTGGTTTCGGAATACATTCCCTAATTAGTTCAAGTAACCGAAGGCAAAGCAAGACGTACAACAGTATGAAATTCAAAATAGATTTCGATAATAGATAAATTTTGCGGCATTCGCCTGGTGTTGATCAGAGAAACCTCTGAAAACTACCGATCAGAGCAGCCGGTTGCTGGAATTCGTCTTCAGACAGCGGCTGAACTCAACATTGCTTTCTAGCTAGTGTAGAAAATATGCCACTGTCTGGACTAATAAGATCTCCCAGTCGTAAGCTCTGCAGCGACATTAATTGAATCTTATTTCAGAAACCCATGAAACGGCAAAATTTAAAATGCGCTTTAGCGGTGGAATATTGTTCCATCAGGATAGACATCGCTTAGTGCATATTCACCTCAAACGTATTCATTTATGAACTATTAATATCAAAAAAGTTTTGAAATTAGAAAAACGGGGGCACTTTTTCTCAATTTTCTTGAAATGAGAAATTTGGCGTTTGACGGGTTTCTGAAATAAACAATTCAATTAATTTATTTATGTTTCCGGGCGCGTCAACTGCTTTGGTCATTAGTCCTGTTAGTGTAGTGCATATTTCTTTCTCGGGAGATGGTAGAAGGGTGATCTTCCCCCGCTAGATGGCGAGATCCGGCGCCGATCTACCGTCGGCTAGTGGGGTTTCTCCCTAACCAGGACTCTCCCACCAGCGAGGCACCGCCTCAGCCGGGACAAGTTCTAAGCTCCCGACCTGTCTCCCGGAATATTTGGTAGTGTAGTGCATGTTAGTGTAAGTGTGTGTGTGTAAGGGGAGAGGATAGGACAAGGAAGAGGAAGGACAGATCGCGCGCGGTCCGTAGCCCGTTTGGTAGGGTACTGCTCCGGCATTCGCCTGGTGTTGATCGGAGAAACCACGGAAAACTACCGATCGGAGCAGCCGGCCGCTAGAATTCTCTTCCAGAGAGCGACTGAATTCGACCTAGCTGAAAAGCTAGTGTCGAAAATCCTGGAACCTAGGACCTCCCTGTCAGAGGCGCTGCAGCGACATCAGTTGAAGCACTGAGCTACCGCTCCCGGTCGTTTTAATTGATGCTCCGAGCCACCTTAATTCACAAACCGGCAGCCAGGCAATCCTGCGACGAGCGTGCGCGTTCTCACGCGCGCACCGGCCGGGCGGTCGCCGCCCGCCCGTGGCTGGTGGTCCAGGCGGGGCGCAACGAGGTCGCTCGATTCCGGGGCGGAGCCACGGAGGCGCAGCGGCAGCGTCGCTCTATTTACGTAAGCGCGCAGCCGCACTGACGTCTGCGGGCAGCGGCCACATGTGCCCGCGCAAAAAGCCACGGCGTGGGACGGGCCCTGCACAGCTACGAACGCAGGGGGAAGGAGAAAGAAAGTACACCAGGATTGGAAACTAGCACTGGAAAGGGTTTACATGATGGAGAGTGAAACAACCAAACGAAATGGATGATCATCCAAAAACGAAGTAAATACGATGGGAAACCGGACGCTGTGCGTAGCAATATTATGGAAGCGAATATTTTTATTTGTTTAGACTATTTTTCGAAGGGGGGACAGGGGTGTGAGGAAGGATGTATATTGTAAATGGTAACTTGGAGATCGAGCACCATTTCCAAAAACATACACAAAACGTCGTTGGAGTAAACTTCTTATTTTTAGCACTAATTATTATAGGAGTTTAGTTACGTCTGCGAACATTTTCTTTCATGAAAAAAAATATCAGCCCCTGACCCACCCCCAAAGAGACTCCACTTCAATGAAGCAAGCGAACAGGAGAACAACTGGGCGGTAAACACGTGGATGAACGAACGACAAACTGCCCTGAGGCTAAGAATGTAAAAAAACAAGCACAGAACAGACGTCAGAAAAATTGAAAGCGAAGCATTGAAGATCGTGCCTCAGCAAATCAAGCACGAAAGGCTAATGAAAAGCGAAGGCAATCGAGCGCACATCCTGAAGAGCTGGGCTGTCGACAATAGCGCAGAAACCTGGGGGAGGAAGGGGGGGGGGCGTGAAGTCAGGATGGGACATCCACAACAAAACCTAGATATTAAAAATGAAAACTGCAATGAAAATAATGTCACGCAATAGCTACTGACGTTCCTAAACATCAAGGTTTCCTAAATATGTTCAGTAATAGTAATTGTAAACGTGCACAGAATTCACTTCTCCCCATAGCAAGTCACTGTTTTAAACCGTTCTTGACGTAAAATAATTTTAATTCCGAACAATTAATATGCCCGCGGGGGGATATAATTTGACGGCGGTCGTATTTATTAATTTAAATTGGAGATTTAACCGAACAAACCAATTAAACAAAATTATTAGAACAGTTAACAAAATATCTATTATTTGTTAGGATAATACAAAAAAAGATATTTATTACCTCTGCAGGTAGGTTTATGTAACCTGGTGGCAGAACAGTACAATTTACACACATTACTATTGTGGCAATAAACTACATTTTTCTACGAAAACTCTTACTACTATTTTCACCCTTGGTCACTTGTCTGGAAACTATGGATATAAGAAAATTGTTGTCTATTGTTCTTACGGTACTTTTCTTCCCGCACTAAAACAGATGTCAAAAAACTGTAGGTTTCAATTCATTTACATTAAATAAATCTATGTCGCATCTAGTGATGACAAATTTTACCAAAACAGCGATATATCGCTAAAGGGTTTTCGATGTCGATGTCGATCGGATGTTTTAAGTATAGACTAATAAACACGTGATCCTATTCATTTTTAAATACAGTACGTAAAAGATATTTTATTCTTTGGTTACCAGCATGTTAGGAGTATGTAAAAAGTATTATAAAATGTAAAGAATAAAATTAACAATCGGGAACATCGTGTTTCGCTATCGATTACGTGTTTTACTGTCGATTCAGGCAATGACACGCCTGGCGATAACACACATTAATAACACGAGCAGCTTCCAAACTTCAGATTGCACAGGCGAAATGTGCAGCGAGATGAGGCAAAACAACTATATTGCTGTGGATTGATGCTACTCTTCAACGTGTTTAAACACCTTCATTAAAAAAATTAAAAACAAAATAGATATTTTTGCAACAAAATATCGATGAGAAGAAAACATCTAAGTTAACATATCGCTGTTTCTGGTAGAAAACATCGAAGTTAACATATCGCTGTTTCTGGTAGAAAACATCGAAGTTAACATATCGCTGTTTCTGGTAGAAAACATCGAAGTTAACATATCGCTGTTTCTGGTAGAAAACATCGAAGTTAACATATCGCTGTTTCTGGTAGAAAACATCGAAGTTAACATATCGCTGTTTCTGGTAGAAAACATCGAAGTTAACATATCGCTGTTTCTGGTAGAAAACATCGAAGTTAACATATCGCTGTTTCTGGTAGAAAACATCGAAGTTAACATATCGCTGTTTCTGGTAGAAAACATCGAAGTTAACATATCGCTGTTTCTGGTAGAAAACATCGAAGTTAACATATCGCTGTTTCTGGTAGAAAACATCGAAGTTAACATATCGCTGTTTCTGGTAGAAAACATCGAAGTTAACATATCGCTGTTTCTGGTAGAACACATCGAAGTTAACATATCGCTGTTTCTGGTAGAAAACATCGAAGTTAACATATCGCTGTTTCTGGTAGAAAACATCGAAGTTAACATATCGCTGTTTCTGGTAGAAAACATCGAAGTTAACATATCGCTGTTTCTGGTAGAAAACATCGAAGTTAACATATCGCTGTTTCTGGTAGAAAACATCGAAGTTAACATATCGCTGTTTCTGGTAGAAAACATCGAAGTTAACATATCGCTGTTTCTGGTAGAAAACATCGAAGTTAACATATCGCTGTTTCTGGTAGAAAACATCGAAGTTAACATATCGCTGTTTCTGGTAGAAAACATCGAAGTTAACATATCGCTGTTTCTGGTAGAAAACATCGAAGTTAACATATCGCTGTTTCTGGTAGAAAACATCGACGTTAACATATCGCTGTTTCTGGTAGAAACAATCGAAGTTAACGAATCGCTGTTTCTGGTAGAAAACCTCTATGTTAACGCATCGCTGTTTCTGGTAGAAAACCTCGATGTTAACGCATCGCTGTTCCTGGTAGAAATCATCCATGTATTTTTGCCATCCCTAGTGGCATTCCTGGCTGGAAGGCGAAGTCGCGGCGGGCGCGGCGGCTCGCGCTCGCACTCGCACTCGCGAAAAGGCATCGAAGTCTCCGCGCGGCGCGCAACGGCTATTTATACGCGTCCGCCTGCCGCGCGCAGCCGCCCAGCGCCAAATACGCAACAAGTGGCGGCCGCGGCCGGGAGGGGGCGGGGCGAGGCGGGGCCGCACCGGCTGATGGGTTCAACGCCTCGCTGCCCCCGCCGGAAGGCCGCCGCCGCCGGGCGACGCCTTATTGGGGCGTGACGCCCGCGCGGGGGAGGCGATGGGCTCCAACTCTGCGAGGGCGCGACAGGCGGCGCTGAGCCACGATGGCGTCAGTCCAACGGCGAGAACGCGAAATGGGGATGGAACTACAGTCTCTGGATACAGAGAGTAGCGCAGTTAGTCCAACGACGCGACGCGCGGAAGCGAAATCGCGAAATGGGGATGGAACTAAATGGATACAGCGAGTAGCGCAATCCGAACGGCCGCCGCCATATAATATTCGTTCACTCGATAGCCCCACCCGGCAGTATTCACGAGTTAAGGGGAAATAATAACAAATGAAGACATGATGGATTTTTTTATTGATTGATTTTTTCGTGTTTCCGGGCGCGTGAACTGCTTCGGTCATTAGTCCCGTTAGTGTGGTGCATGTTAGTGTAAGTGTGTGTGTGTAAGGGGAGAGGATAGGACAAGGAAGAGGAAGGATAGATCGCGTGCGGTCCGTGGCCCGATTGGTAGGGTACTGCTCCGACATTCGCCTGGTGTTGATCGGAGAAACCACGGAAAACTACCGATCAGAGCTAGAATTCTCCTCCAGACAGCGACTGAATTCCACCTAGCTGCAAAGCTAGTGTCGAAAATCCTGCCGCCGTCAGGACTCGAACCTAGGACCTCCCGGTCAGAGGCGCTGCAGTGACATCAGTTGAAGGCATGATGGAGAGTTACGACTATATTATTATTGGTTTTCGGTATATTGGAGGTTCCCAACTCATCCACAACACCGCACAGTTTAACTGGATATAAAATGGCGGATTCGGCAGCTCAAGGGAATGCGCTACTCTCTGTGTCCAGGGACTCTAGGTGGAACTGTTAGACAGCGACACCTGGGGCCAAGAGAAGTAGATGGCCAGACCGGCGGAGCCAGAAAGAGCGGCGAACATTTGCACACACAAAATTAGAAACATCGACAAGTTGATAATTTGCGAATCGGGAGTAGGTTAGTAGATTTGAAATGTATAGGGCACAACACGGGTATGATAAAATAAGGAGAAATTGAAAAGGAAAAAAGGAGGATGTGGGCGGAACCCCCCCCCCTGAAATACGATGATGGACCAACAATGACATGCTGGTCATAGAATAATAAGCTGCGATTTTTGGGGGAGAAAAAGAATGGAGTCTACAAAACTAAATAAAAAGCGACGGCCAAAAGGTGGAAGATCGGAAATTGGGACAGAAATTTTAGACTTACGAAGTTTGCGAAACGAGTACCTACTTCTAACACCGACTGAAACGATTTCCTATAAATCCTTTGAAATTAGAGGTACTTCCAATACGAAAAATCGAGCCATCACAACTATATCAATTTTGAAAATAACTACTCCGAGAGATTACGTTTGGCCATGAAAAACTTGAGATACGTTGATCAGGGACAAAAAGCTGTTCTTTACCCACTTTTTCCTAAAAATAATCCCGTACGTCCAACCCAATGTGATGTTCTGCTCACGCGGCGAGAACGAGGCCTAGAAACGGGCGACGGAGCTTCGCAAAGTGGCCCGGAGGGGGGGAGGGGGGTCACAGGCATGTGTTGCATGCAGCGCGCGCTGTGCCCTCTCGTAAGAGAAGGCCAAGGGCTGGGCCTAACGAGCGGGCGGACCGCCGCTAATTTGGACGCTGCGGATTAGCTCGGGGCGACGCGACGTGCCTGCCAAGACAAAAGAGGAATGGGCCGACCGCGCCTCTGCAACGAAAGGGACTCCAAAGATTACGATTTTATGGCAAGAAAGGAAGGAATGCCTCTTCATAGGCATTCAAGGATGTAATCACGTTATTTGTATTCAACGGGCGGGAAAGACTTATTTTATTAGGATTTGGAATTCCACATTATTTTCGTCGGATTTGTCAATGTGACGGCATACGTAACGATCAGTTCGTTAGAGAGTTTACACAAATGTATTTACATTGCGACCGTATACTACAGGGAGTACCGGGGCCAATGGTATTAACGTCTTTAACATACCACCGTTTCATTAATATACATAGTATGCTATTGATACCTCTTCGTAAGTTCGAAAATTTACTAGGCCAAACAACTATTGCTTTCAGTTTCAAGAAATAAACAGAAAAAACTTCTGAAATATGTACACGATCGTTGATTAAGGAATTGAATAAAGCGGGCCGTTTTGTCACGGGCTGGCCGTCAGCAGAATGAAGAGGATTTTTACTTCAATTGCTATCCTCAACTTCTTCGAAGGTGCCCGGTTTCTATGAAGTCGTAGGCTATTTTTAATTACGAGTTAATTATTATTTTTCATGAATTTTACTATTAATTTTGGTGGAATAAATTAATTAAATTTTTTTGATTACTAATATGATGAGGCGTCGAAATATGAATATAGACTAGGATTAGATACCCTATTATGAGTTATGTAAATGAAGATAGTGTTAGGGTAGTAATAGTTATGATCTTGAAACCCGAAGAATTTGGCGGTGTTTTAGCCCTTTCAGATGAATCTGTCCTGTAATTGATAATACAGGATTTGTCTCCCGAAACTTTCCGTCCACCAAGCGCATTCCCTTCGATTGATTGATTTGATTTCATCGTGTTTCCGGGCGCGTCAACTGCTCTGGTCATTAGTCCCGTTAGTGCAGTGCATGTTATTTTTCTCGGGAGATGGCGGTGATCTTCCCCCGCTTGATTGCGAGATCCGGCGCCGACCTACCGTCGGCTAGTGGGGTTTTCCCCTAACCAGTACTCTCCCATCAGCAGGGCACCGCCCCAGTCGGGACAAGCTCTAAGCTCCCGACCGGTCTCCCGGAATATGTGGTAGTGTAGTGCATGTTAGTGTGTGTGTGTGTGTGTGTGTGTGTGTGTGTGTGTAAGGGGAAAGGATAGGACAAGGAAGATGAAGGACAGATCGCGCGCGGTCCGTGGCCCGTTTGGTAGGGTACTACTCCGGCATTCGCCTGGTGTTGATCGGAGAAACCACGGAAAACTACCGATCAGAGCAGCCAACCGCTAGAATTCTCCTCCAGACAGCGACTGAATTCGACCTAGCTGAAAAGCTAGTGTTGAAAATCCTGCCGCCGTGAGGAGTGGGAACCTAGGACCTCCCGGTCAGAGGCGCTGCAGTGACATCAGTTGATGGTATTCCCTTCGAGCTACGATTCACGCGACGCCACTCACGTCGCCCTAACGGTGCCGGATCACGCGTGAACCATCCACATATTAATCAGCACTCGCGCAGCAACTGCGACATTAGAGCGCGTCGTCGCGCATGGAAAATACACCAAGACTTTTATGGCGAAGTCTGTACTTCCCGTAGCCACTTCCTACTTCCTTCCCGCAACAGCCCGGCCGCTCGCGTACGCAGGTGTGACACACGCACGCACCCACGTGTGAGCGCACGCCGTTTCACTTCACGCTTCCCTTCGAACGCGCGTGTCTTTCATTAACATGCCGGCGGTAACGCCGGTGTCAAGTGACAGGAAAATGAACTGCTCATAACATGCAAATTGTGAGTAATCTCAAATCGAAACACGTGTCAAACGGAGGTATCAAGCCTCAAAGTGCCAGCGAATGGCAGTTCCTACCGCATGCTGACGTGTAGTGCGTCATCGTTTTCTCGAGTGTCGTTTACAGTCGACCAATTTCAGTTCTTATGTATAGTATAAACAAGCATTTTGATACTCTGGCGTCTTCCTGAAAACCACACACGTTCAGCAATAAATGAAACGAAGGTGTAAAACTAGATATTCTATACTTTGTCGATGGGAGTTATTACGAAAACATGTTGACTGGGATCCTTTGCCTTTTATTAGTTTGTCTCTACACTACAGATGGAACATCGACAATGCTGTACTGTCAGTTCAAGTGTATGAGGTGAATGTGTGGTTTTATCTACCAAAATTGACATTAGATGGTATTTTTAGTACCGATCGCCGAGTACGAATACTGTTGAAATATTTAACAATTCAACAGGTAAAGAGTCAAGTTATGAGGCACTGTGAGGAAAAGTGGATATAACATTCTTTTGATCACAGTAAATCCTAAAATATTTCAAAGAACTACTACTAAATTTTAATTATAGATTTGCAACATAAATTGTCATGTGTAAGCACCTAAACTTTCACAAAAACATTACACCCTTTTCTCGTAAATCATCTAATTTGTAAGAATCTCATCCCCACTCTCACAGCCTGTTACAGGTACCTCGAATCGCATATTGTAAATTCATTTAGACGAAATCAACGAGAAAAAATAAAAAAAAACTAACTACCAGATTTGCAGCTGTTGCCAGAAGTCACGAACTCTACACTAACGCTCCTCATAAGAGCGTCCACCATCGGGACCTTTTTTGAACTGCGTGATTTAGGCCCGTATTTACAAACCTCTGCCAGGCCTAGCAGGCTGCCAGTATTCGATTTGGCGATTTATGAACGGTCCCCAGCCAATTCCAGTCGGCCCTTGAACTCCTAGCAAGTCCCCAGATGGCAGGGCCCCTAAGAGCTCTGCTAGCACAGCTTCACAGATACGACCCTAGACGCACATCCGACGAGTAGCTCCGTTGAGGACGTTGCTAACAAGGGGGGTAAGAGGAGAGACGGGAGTTGGAAATGGTGATGTCAATGAGGACGATGTTGCATGTAAATGAAGGACGGGATGGAGGAACCGTGGTGGGTAGTGGATACTCGTAGGTGAGGCGGTCGGCGCCGGGCGGTCAGTTCGCGGCGCGCCCACTGCGTCAACCCGGCCGTTCCAACTCCAAGCAGGAGAGAGGGGGGGGGGAGGAATTGGCCGCTTCAACCGCGCACAGCAGCCTCCATTACTGAGCAACGTGAGCGGGGTTCGAAGAAAGCGGCCCACAACACCAACACGTTCTATCCGCTTCCGCTCTCACTGCAACAAGACGTCTTTTTCGGATTGTGTAAGTGTTGCAATTCACTCTTGAAAGCAAGGCAATTGTTAAATACCCCGTTTGTACCAGACGGACGTGAGACACTGGAATATATTCCATATTCTATTCACTAAGATTCTATTATTTGCTGATTTTTCAACTCATGTTCGTAAAATACATCTGAAACTGTATTAGTGGCAACCAGGTTATTTCTTTGAATCTTACACTCTTAGTACTTCGTAATGCATATCACCACGATTTATGTAGTGCAACAACAATTATCGCGATCGTAGAAACACAGAGGCAATTTTATCAGAGAAAATTAATCGAGATTAAAAGCGATTCACAATAACAACGATCGCCTTCTGTTCAAGAAATGTGCGTATTTCTGATTCCGTAAAGAAGTTTCCTGGTTCCTGTCATGCACTCAACGTGTAATCGTATCAGTGATCCAAGGATATCGACACGATATCAAAACCACAGTTAAAAATCTTTGATCTGAAGGGACAACAAAAACTATGCACAGCTGTCGTATGAAGATTTCAATTACATGTTCGGGAATAATTCATCCTCACACGATCCTCAACCCCTAAACAACACAGGCATTTTCGAAGTGTATTGTCCGTTTCAACTTCACGAGCGTTGAATTCGAGAGGAATATAATGCACTCTTCAATTTGGGATTACTTCACAAAGCTAATTCGGAAGATTTTTCTAGAAAGCTAATTCTAATTTTCTTTCCTATATCTCATCGAAATGAACATTGTTAATTAGGTAATTAATAATTGTTGATAACTAACATACTGGCTCAGTAAAACTTCTCCGTTGTATGAAAATTACCATGTTCAAATTATTCTTAATTTTACGACGCAATACTGCTCCGTAACTGACGTAATAATCGTACGTAATCCTGCTCCGCCCCAGGCCGAAAAGAGCGAATCCCGAAAATCGAACCGGAGTCGAGGCACGTGCGGGCGAATCGCGGCGGCAGATCACGTCTCCGGGGGGCGTGAGGAGACGACGGACGCGGAGGGCGGGGTGGGGTGGGGGTGGGGGCGTCGCCGCGTGGTGTCGCGTCCGGCGCAGACGATGGCGCTGCGATAGGGCGCCTGGCGCCGCGGTGACTCACCAGCCACCAGCCGCCTTCCGCACCGCACTCGCCGCGACCAGCGCACAGAAGAACCAAGAGGACGCAGTGCTTTTGCCCCGCTTCCCCCTAGGGGTGTGATATCTCACCTCAATTTCTTAATATTCCGTCACTCGCGCGCACATTCGTAACACGAGTACTCGCGCGTTGTCTCCGTCCAACGCACCGAATATGAAGTTTTCTGTTTTTATTAAAATCATGAATACACTTTTCTTATTTATCTGTGCTAGTATTATAATTGACTATAAGTAATTAATGGAAAGAAACAGTAAATAATTACAAACCATTTTTGGAGCTTTTATTGTATTTCCGTCACTCGCACAGACATTTGTAGTACGAGTACTCGCGTGTTGGACTACGTCCATCGCCTGCATTATTTAGTTTTCTACATATTCTAATGCTTACGTTTTAGCACAGTAACACGAGAAACGCATAAACACAACATTTGGAATATTAAACACTCTCATTTCACAGAAAAATGTCATTTTGATCAAGGATTCAAGAACACCGTTTCATACGCCAATACTCTCGGGTTGGATTCTGTCAAACAGGCACAACGATTTTACTTGAGGGTAAGGTGACACTGTGCAAAATAGAGATAGAAATTTTATATACACCCTTCTCAGACACCGTTCGAGGAATAGAAGCTGTGTTTTTATTCGTGTAAGGCTAAAATTCCTTTTTTTAATTTAAAAGAAATTTCCTGTTAACTACCACACCCCACTGGGTCATGTCATAAAAAATACGCTTAATTAGTGTTAAGACACGAGGGGACAAAGTACAGATAAAATCATATGTAATAGTCTCTTTATAGTTAGAAATCCTATGTAGGATACCACAGTAGTTTTGTTTACAGTTTAAATTAAAAATAATAACACTACTTGAAAAAAGTGAAATACTGAAAAGAGATTCGTTTCTCCTTGCCAGAAAAAAATCCGGGTCAATTAACATCGAAGGGACCCCTAAGCCAAACCAAAAATGCACCCTCTAATAACTTTCAAATATTCGACTTAGCCCTAGAAGTCTTCGTTTTACTCTTTCTTGAAATCATCATCCTTCCCCAGCAGACAATTCCCAAAACGCATTCTTTGTTAACAAGGTCCATTTTCCCTACATTTTTCATAAAGAAAAGAGGCAGGCCAAACAAAATTGCCTGTACATAAAAATGAAGAAATTACTATTTTCCATCCAAAATAAAATTCAGTTCGACTCTAGCTTGCCTACCACGCTCTTGGGGATACTTCCGAGAACTACGTTGTGCTAAACCGCGCCTTTCTTTCTTTAACGACACCATAAAGATAGTAGCTTCTAACGAACTATTGCTTTTGTCTCTCTTTCAAAGGAAAATGAATAACCCAAGTTTCACAAAGTAAAACTTTCTCGCGTACTATCTGCGCATGTTCAATGACATCCCGAGTTATTGGAGGGTTTGACTTTGAAACTTCTACAGGAAAGATTCTAGACACGATACTCTGCTCAAAAGGAAATTACCGAGGAAAATGCTGACACTCCTTAAACTACCCTTATTGAATACAGAAATAGAACAGGTAAAAAGCATTTCCATTTTCTGTACATATAAAATATGGAGCACTTAAAGTAGTAGTATCAGACCTTCAACAATATGGCTAGACAATTTTTGTTTAATTCCGCTATGTTGCTAGGACCGTTTCATTAATACTTTACTATAACAGATTCTTTCGTGTAATACTCCAATGTAACGAACCTCCGTTATCAATCGGATTTTCAAAATATGAAGTTCATTATTGTAAGTTTTTAATATTCCACGTAAAATCATTAGTCTACTGCTGCTTTTCGAGGCGTACACGGTACATCAAAGTTTGTGCTAATGCATTATAATGCGATATTCTTCCAAATTTTCGTCACTGCTATCACGAAATGTATACTTGTCAGATGTACACGAAGGGTTTAGATTTTAAAAAATACTGTGTTTGAAAAACGAACAATATAAGAGGCCTTCATAACAATCTAATATTAGAGTTTGACGATAAATTTTAAAATTGCAAATAGTCAAAATTGCGATGATGGTTAAATGTAAGATGCATAAACATACAGTAAAATGCAAAATTCTTTTGTAAATTTGCTTCATTTTCAGTTCGATTGTTGGAAAGATTAAAATCTGTATTTTATATAAAATAATAATTTTTTAAATTTCCCTTCAATAAATCCCACCCCCGTCCCGCCAAAAATATCTACAGCGTCGTTAAAAAAAAAAACAGTTTTTAAAATCCTCAGACCAATCACTCTCCATGCACACCCTGAAAATGTGAGAAGCGTGGGAGGGAATTTGAGCTAACAGTTTCTGCTCGCAGCCACTAGCGGGTCGAGAGCTAATCGTGCTTTTATCTTCCGACGCAGGAAGTGCCTCGCTATTTCGAGCGCGGGAACCTATCGTCCACACGATACGGAAAGGCAGCGGAAAACCCATCTGAAGCGGCGCTTGTCGTTAATTGCTAGACGTCGGACCTGGCTGTGCCAATGTTTCCCGACCTTCAGTTGTTGAGCTACCCTTATCTTTGAACCACACTGCAGCCTACCCAAACCCGAATTTCCAAAACTAAAGTCCAAAGCCTTTATTACATGGGAGAAATTTTTATTACAGGAACTTTTCTGCTGCTTCAAATTGTAATAAGAAAAAGGTCAATTTAAAATTATCCATTTAAAAACAGCATAATATTACGACATATACAACACAAACTACTTTTCAATGGTATTTACAAGTTATTCGAAAGAGAGGCCCGGTTTAATTATACACTTTGTTTCCTTATACAGAACATTGTCGTACGCCATGAAAGGTTCGGGGCCACAAAATTATAAACTTTTTTTGACCCGGAGGAAAAACAAAGTCCCCACCAATTCAGGTATTTCTCAGTTTAAACACTTCGTGCGGCTTTCGTGCGACATATTGCACATATACGTATACGTTTGTTCAGCGTTTGGATCAATGTTTGTGCGAAGGAATTGAAAGATCTTTATTTTGGAAGTGAGATATGAGGGTAACCACTACGTTACCCCGATCTTTTCAAATTTTCGAATACTTTGTTAAAAATTCTTTTTTTATTTGTTCACCACGTAAGAATCTAGGCATCGTGAAACATATCTCATCACTATTGTAATCCAGTCTTATTCACTGTTGACGGCGAGAGTTGACAAACTTTTGGCATGGACTTTTCAGTACCTCCCGCAAGAAGCCCCAGCTATTGAATAATAGCGAAATGTTACTCAACTGATAGCTGCTTTACTAGTGATAGGCCCCGGAAACAACTTTGATTAGAATAGTAATCCACGCAACTTTTCGCGGTTCAGTTTCTGACTTAAGCTGACATCATGAGTATCGCTGCAATAGATGCTCTGAATGTTTATGCAAATAACATCAGTGGATACAGGTTGACTAGAAGGGCATTTCTAAAGGATCTTGCTTCGACTGTATGAAACCAGAAATGAAAAGGAAGATCGAAAAGAAAATATGTGCCGACAGAGGTAGAACACGCTCGAGACGACTACTGGGAATCCGAGAAAGGACCAAGGGTTCAGGAGAGTCACCAAATGGCAACGTGGAAGGTTGTTATCTGTAGAGAGTCGACGAAACAAGAGCAGTCGACAGTACTGCGTAAATTGTGTCCAGTAGGTGTGCCACATTAAGAACATCTGCGAGATCTTCATCTGATATTGACATTGAAACACCTTCAGAATTGAGGCTCCAGATGTTTAAACAATTTTTAATAAACGAACTGCAAATTATATCAAGTGCAAAAAACATTTAGCACACAAGACTTTTCAAAAACAAATATCTACTCGCATGCATTTGAGTATGTTTGTATAAAGGCATATTACATGCATTTTTATATAGCGTTTCATAGAATTTGTAATATGTCAACAATCCAATAAATTTAACTTTTTTTTGTAACTGTTCCGTGTTTTAGATACCATTCCACGTCCATATTTGAACTAAAAGACAGTTTGTTAGTAAAATGTTTTTAATAAGAATTTTTTTAAATGGATTTATAATCCACGCGACCACTCACGTTCCAAGTTTGAGCGCGACCCCGGAAGTGTTAATACGATTGGTTTAATAAAATTTATCTCCAGCAAAACAATTGACCGAAGTCATGCTTTGAAGACTAGCTTGTCCTGTGTGTTTAGCCTGACTTCACCGGTGCTATCGTCGGCTTCCCTTAACGAACCGAAATTTGAATTTCCAGTTGCCGCCAAAGAGGAGCTCCTCAATCGTTCAGATGCTGAGAACATTGCGCCGCAGTCCAATTTCCGGGATGAAACCCTTAAGGGGCACCCGGAAGCGGTTAGTTACTACACCTTCAAGTGGCAGAGGAACAAAGGTTTAAACTGAACAACCAGTATGAAACCAACTTTCTCCAATCGTTTAGTTCAGGGGTTCTCAGACGGTGATACTCTTAAGGCAATTAAAGAGTATCACGAAGCTCGTACGAAGAGAATAAAAGAAATAAAACTGTATTAAAATACTTCATGTAAAGTGGATATTGAAAACGAGTGGTAAAGAAAGAATCCAACAACGACTGAGCAAGTTATGTATTATGTATATTAGCAGAAATTTCGCCGATTTCAGCGGTGTTAATTCAATTTTGATACTCCATGCCGTTCAACAATATCGGCTTCACTCTCAAAACTTTTTTTAATTACCCATGCCAGACGTTTTAAGAGTCCTGAGTTCCAGGTTTGCGTGTTTTAATTTAAAATAAAATTATTGAGTTATTGATATGTCAGGATGGTGGCACCCCAATCCATGAAAATTTATATTGCTACTCTGTAACAGACTAGTGATGTGATGCCAGAAGCAATTCATCAACACGGAAGAGTCCTGGCGTCATTATCAAGTGTTCTCTTTAAAATTACCCTACATAACCCCGCGTGAATCTATTGTTTGAAAATGAGCAAAATGGAAAGGAAACTAGAGCGTCGTGACAAAGAAAGTGAAGAACCTTCTAGAACGTGACGAGATCTGAGAAATCTAGACCAAACTCTTCCTCGATTTCACGCGAAAACTATCGTTGCCAAACCACGCCGTGAAATGTGAAAGGTTAAAGCAGAATTTGGCTACAAATGCCGAAATCGAGAATACCAACATTTAGATTAACTTAATGCAGGTTTTTACCACAAGAGCGCTTTTATTTCATTTTATTCTTGTCTAAAGGATACCTCTTAGAAATAATTTTGAAATAACTCAGGAATACCGAATAGCCCTGAAAATAGTTTGTCAGAGGCAATCTAGAAAAACAAATTGCGAATGACAGTGAGAACTATGAAGTTTCTAAAATAATTCGTTCCTTGAATCATCATGCTTACACATTCTTTACATTATTCAAACTTGCTTATCAAAATACAAATATTCTTTATTAATTGCAACCAATTCAACACATGTACAAACGGGCGATTAATAGGCGAACTATAATTTAGCTAGTTTCTCACGGACTAAATAATAGCTATCATACTCAATAGTAGTTCGTGGACCCACTATCTACTTCTGATATTCAGACGCCTGAATGACAACAGTCCCATTGACCGCATTACTTCGTAATTTCTAGGAATCCATCTTACTCCGATAAGGGGCAATTTAAATCCCCCAAGTTCCCTCTTGAAGATAATACCAATCTACATCACGACCTGAAAATTGATTCGCGTGTACTCGACAAAAGTGAACTTGAGAAGTAACTTTTAATAGAATTTGTGGAATTAATAACTAAAACAACGCCTGATTAATTCAAAATCTTAATTACTCAAATTAGAAATTCTAGTTCCAGTAATAATTTAAAGTAACCTCAAATCAATTTCAATCATCGTTTAAAATGGGGAATTGCGAAACCAGTTCTCACTTTCCTAATGCTTTTTTTTCTATTCTGTAAAGAAAGAACTGAAGTTCTTTGGTCTTTTGTTCTCCTTTGAAGGCAAGAACTTCGCGCATTGGAATTAAACAATTAAGTAAAAATAAAATTATGCGTAAAACCTTTAACACTCTTTTCGTAATTTAACACATCTTTAGTCTTCAGTGCCCCAACATTCTTATCGTAGCAATCCTTGAGGTCGTTAACCTCTGATCAACACTTCTCGAGTCCCCTCGCTTCCGCCAACAAGCGGAACACATCCCATTCGCAACACACAAGGATCATAAACCCCAGGGGAGGGGGGGGACTTCGGAACGCTTCTCAAAGCGACAGTTACGGCTGGGACAGGAGGCAAACTGACGGGACGCAGTTCGCTTTACGAGGACAACGCTCTCTGAGAAACTACCTTGTAACAGCTTCAAATAGATTTTCAACGACATACGAGGTGCTATCAGAAAGTTATTCCGGAATTTATTTCATAAATTACTTCCGCATTGGGTACAATATACAATCCAACAAAGCAATGACCGGAAAGTCAACAGAAAAACATTTTCTTCACATTTTCTGCCCTTCAGCGAACTAGATTTTCCCCTGCTGTTATTATACTGGCCCAAAGACTTTCACCAAAACTAAAATGTGTAAATGTATACATGCAAAATTATAGGAGCATGCAAATTTGTTCTTGTAAATTGGAAATACACGAAACTTTGTAAACTGACCTATGTACCTAATTCACAAACCGGTAATAGTTACACACCATCAGCACAAATCTTAATCTTACGGATGTAAAAATAGAAAAAAACAATAACACCACATAACCACCTTAAAATCTTACAATGACCTGCCACAAACTTCAAAAAATATTAAACGCTGACATCAGTACGCATGAATTTACAACGAATAAAATTGCAACTTACTAGAAATACTTATCACTTCATTTAAAAGAACATCTGAGAATTCTAATACTTCGCACTACCGTGCATAAAGCGGAACTTTTCGCAATATAGCAGTATGCCGTTAGATTTGTTCTGGACGGCGGTTTATCGCGTTATTAACCACCCTATTCAATTCCTCAGTGCCGATTGGTGCTGGTATGCGGAGCCTGGTCTCCCAGTAATTGAATCGGAGCTCGCGATTACAGCGCTCCTCCGGTTATTTCCGGTTTAACCGACGGAAGGAAAAACGGAATCGTAGGTCCGTTTCCACTGGATCACACGGCGAGACCCGCTAAATTTACTGGGCCAATCAGAATGTGCTTGTGTATCGGTTGCCTACCGGACTCAGCTTGATATATGACGCGTAAGGAATAAAATGCGAAGCAATTTAGACATAGAATTTGAGGGCTTTCCTTCTTCATTTTACATATTTTATTATAGTGTATTATTATCGTCATCATTATTATTATTATTATTATTATTATTATTATTATTATTATTATTATTATTATTATTATTATTATTATTATTATTGTTGTTGAATTCTCCCCAGAAATGGAAGACGTTAAGCAAGTAACTCGATCAATTTTTCTTTGAGTTCTTTTTGATCCAATAGGCTTTCATTCTTTCCGAGAAGGCTCGTTTACGTTCTTCTGACCATTTTGGTCGGTATTATTATTATTATTATTATTATTATTATTATTATTACTATTAACAATTTGTTTTGTACAGTGATGGTACAGCACATGTCATGAATAACAAGTTAAAGTACGTACTCTTACTCCACATTAATTGTTATTTTATGATACATAATATATAATCACGGTGCTAGAAATCATATCCAGAGGAAGATAGATAAAGGCCATGGACATGAGTAGGAGTCAATATCCCGTGCGACGACGCTCCACGGGTAACTAGACCCACATCGTCTCAGAAGGTTATTTTCCCTCGTACATTGAATGTGTTGACCAGAATTTCCTTGCCATTTAAGAGCCTGTCGCGTAGTGAACATATCACCGTCTGGTTCAAGGAAATACACGAGATAGGAAAATGTGAGATATTTGAATTTCGCGGTCAATAACCAACTGGAGGCCACTCGGAGGCTGATTGCAAAGACGGGAAAGAATTGGAGGGGAACCTCTTCCTCAGTCGCCAGCACTAGTGCCAATGAGTAATGAACGAGCATGAAAGGTCCGTTGAACCACTGACCTAGCACTAAGATACGGACGACAGAGTTCATGTCTTAACAACTGGAACAATGCGCAGAGCACTTCCTAGATCGTAACACCGAGCGTTCCCTCGAGGTTCACTGCAAGCCAGGAATGTTCGACGTACGTAGATGGCCTCGGAAGAGATCCAGCGAAGGTGTGCCCGGAAAATCATTCAACCGAGCTGTTACTAATTGCACTGTCGTTCGCTGCTAGAGAAGGCGAGACTAAAAGACGTTCGTAGCACGGTGCAAATGCATAGCCATGGAAGAAAAGGAGGATAAAGAAACAAAAACGAAGGGAAGACCATGCCTTTCCTTATAAAGACAAAATCGGAAAGGCAATCAAAGAAGTTTCTAGAAGAGATATTTCGAAAGACCCTAACATAAAACCCATTGAGTTTCGGAGAAAATATTGAAGAACAATTTTAATAAAACTCCACATGCGAACTAACATGAATACGGAATGAAGTCTTGTCTTCTTTTCACACTTAGGAGCTGAGGATTCAGTTGAGACTGTTCCACGTTCTTCGGAAATCAGAGTTGGAAAAAATCGAGAGTTAAAAAAAAAGTTCCAGTGGGCATTTGTGGGCTATTTTGGTTTTGGGGGTTTATTACAAATTTTTAAAATTTAATTCATGTAAAATATTCATTTTAATCATTCTAATAAATTAAAATACATTCAATACTGCCATGAGGTGCTTCAAAAGTTAACCATCCACCGCCCAGTTTTAAGATTTTAAACTCAATCATTACTGGTAACATACGTTTTCGCTAATATTACGTTTGAGTAAAAAGTAACAAATGTGTAACATATTTGAACATAAAAATTGCGAAACAAGTTTGATTTCTACTGTAATATTATTTTGTACCTGTGTCGTCTTTCTATTTATTTGTGGACGATGTGATGAAACCTGAGTTGTCAATACTAGCAGATTAAGATTGGATTTTGTTTGCTTGATTTTGTACTTTGGTTTCTCGTAGTTGACTGTACGCGTTTGCGATTAAATTTGAGTTTTAAATAAATATTTCGATATATAAAATATTTTTCGTGATTTTATTTGAAATAATTTTAAAAAATGTTTTTTGAGTTTTCTTTTCTTCAAAAAACCCAGATGTGATATCTTGGGCCCGGGAAAATTTATCCAACCCTGATGGAAACCTTTCCATTAACATTCATACTGCGTTGTGTTTGCCTCGAGTTTAAGGTGCGTGAGTACACAACACTACGAGTTCAAACGAAGGGAATTGGTTTGCCTGCTAACTCCTTTTACAGAGTGAGCTGAAGAGGGATTTGGAAAGCAAGTTAAACAATCCAAGCACAGAAGTACCCACTTTCATGATCATGGACGTAAGTGATTAACGAAGAGAATAACAGAATAATTGTGTGAATAGTATCTTCATAACCGACACTCTCATAAAATACATTGAAAATCCTACAGATTTAAGTATTGCCTGCTAAATCTATAAGATATCTGGAATGCATTCGTGATAATATAAAAATATTGTACACTGTAAATTATACTCGCAACCGAATATTCTCTATTTCAGCAAGGAACTCAACAACGTTGGATTGCGTCAATATGTTATTTCCCCATCCCATCCCTTATGGAAGATTGTTGATGTGTACATCTTTCATCATTCCTAAGCTAAAAATAATTGCTTGACTCCATTATCGAACTTTGATGACGGATTCACGAGTTATGGGTCAGGAATGGACTCGGGAAATCAGGTACCAAAATTCCGAAACGGGCTCTAGATTTTTATGAAGTGCACTGCCCTCATTCCACAGTTCGGAGAGAAAATAGAAACTTAACTTTATCTATGTACGTCCAAAAAACCTTCATTTTTTTAGTGTGCATTAGTAGGATAAATATACATTACTGAGATGAACACTATTTACGACGGACACATTAAGAGAAAGAAGTAGTAACCCAGAATCCAAATTTCTTACGATAATTTGTTCATCAGAAACTGAAATCTAATGTCACAAAAAAACTATGTTCTAACTAATAAAGAACAGCCATTTTTTCTAAGACCCGTTTCCTTAACTGTCTCCGCGGGCGGGCGAGCGGGCGAGCGGGCGAGCGGGCGAGCGGGCAGGCGAACGGGCGGGCGAGTCGTTTCGCAAGGTGCCTCCACCGGAGCGGATCTGCCGCCCGCGACGAAGCACCGCGTGTGACCGACCACCTCTTACGCAAGACGCGGCACCGCCCCTCCCTTCACTCATTGCGAGTACGCGACCACGCGCGCTCTCCACTTCGCTTCCTTTGTTCGTGTTGGCGGCGATGCCACTATGGCCACACGCAAAAACATCAAGTTTCTGTGAAATGGAAATGACAACCCTCCACTGGCTCGCTGCCTTTCGTGGAACCACCGCTCTTGTTCCTTCCGTATATTCGCATGTTATTTGATGCTTCCTTTTTTTCTTAAAGCTTCCCGTTGTATCGTTCGTTCTCCCGTTCCTGTTCAAGAAGGTTAAAGACGTTTGCAACTGGGCTTCAAGTTCAATCTTCAACGGCTTATATCTACTAAATAAACACTAAAATGATGTTTGATTACTTCTAACCTCGTTTAAATATGTCAGCACATGTAACACAAAATTTCTCCTGCACACGCTTAAGTAGGGCACACATGGTTTTACGAGCACATATATATTGTATGGGTTTGATTTGGACGTAAATAAGCATACAAACATTGGCAACGTACATCGGATTATACATACATGGCATACATGTAAAGTAATTCTACACACATAGTTACGTTCTCTTGTAAGCGCCGGAGTAAGTCAGTGCCTGATTACCCAAGTTAAAACAAAAAGATGCACTTGTTGAGGCCTCATGAGAAATTTTGAAATTATTACTTTTCAATTTTAATACAAAATGTTTGCAGAAACAATTTGCCTTTTTATCATTGTTATTTTCCTGTTCGATTTTAGGACACTTTTGGACCCACCCCCTGAACACACAGGTATAAAGCTGCGCACCTTCCACCAAACCTGTTGCCGAGCCACCTCACACGTGTTTTAAATCCGTCTCCGCTCCTACCTGAACTACGCTGTTGCACGGTGAGGAGCCATACCCGGAGACAGATTTACACTTTAACTAAGTCAGGCTCGCGAGAGAAGTTTGTATATAGGGCCCTTAGTTGATACTTTGCCTGGCAGCACCAGCGGCGTCTCTGGCAACGCGGTCAATGAACCTCTGCAGGATCAGCTGACAATTCACGAAGTCATTTCTTGGTCTGGAACTTCTCGAGGTACCTACTACTCGCGCAACTTTTCTTGAATGATGGATTGAAGAAATGCGGGTGGAGTGGGGGTATTAGTTACAAAGTCGACCACTACAGTAAATACAGTAATGACAAGCTCTGAAAAATCGAAGTCAAACCTATGTGTGCGGCCAGGTCATCCCTCTGGGTAGGCAACAGCAAGGACACTAGATAAGAGTTTTAGGTGCCCCAGAGATTTCTTTAGATAGCAATAAAGCTGAACAGAAATTCTCGATTTTGAAAACAACTAGCTTTGACTAGCTTCTGTTTCGCGCCGACGAAGTTTTAACGCTTGGAATGTTGTCATTAGTGCTCCCTGCGGGCTTTTGCCTTCAACTATTTATTGCTCAAGGGAGGAGGAAGGAAAGTCATCATTCAAGAAAAGTTGCGCGAGTAGTACATAGTCCTTTCAGGTGTTCGCCAATCAGACGGCCGCCAATGCAGTGCAGAATATTCGAAATCGAGCGGACGATTTCACACAAGCTCCATCTCCCTACGTATTCATCTCCACATTTTTAACTTAAAGCCCGGACATATTTCGGGACAGTCGACGTGCAATTGTTCGCGCGAGTCACTGCATCTGACTGCATGTCAAGAGTCAGCACGGAAGCAGTCAGCGCGTACGAAGTGAAGTTTCCGAAGTATCCATCACTTTTCCACACTTCATCATCAAATCAAATTTCAAATCATCCACACTTTTTTTCGAGGGTACTTTCAGAAGTCAGTCTGCGTCAAGAATCGTACAGAAATTCTTCGGTGTGGTCGCACGAGTTGTAAGAACTTGGCTTCTCCTACCACTCTCGGGTTATACTGTTTTGTAAGATTGAACATGCATCCGGTTGGCCCTTTGCATTCTACGCAGCGTGTCAGCTTGCTCTCCATCTAATGACAATCAGATCATCGTGAGTCTACTTACGCCAGGCTAGCGAGCATCATTTCCTCAGAGAAAGAAATATTGCTCGTATCGACACCGGATTAACTTACTGCCTGCAACGTCTTTAAAATTTAACATGTACCCAGAGCAGCTACAAGCGACCCCGAAACCCTGGGTTTTGTTTGTCTCTTCTCGACGCGCGCCCGGATGTTCCGGCTTGACATGTAAGGAATTGCTCTTTTCTGAGATGTTTTGAATTCTTTGGAACGGGGAAGACTGGAGGAGGGTCCTTAACTTGCAGTTTTCTAGCGAGCGCCTTCGGGTAATTCTATACGACACTACGCACGATGCAACGTTCGATACAATGGGTTTACGCGGAGCTCTTCTCGTATTACATTTAGCCTACTAAAATGTATGCCGAAAACTCTCCTTGACATTTCAGGCTATAGTTCTATTATTAATTCGCCCCCCTTCAAAAAACAAATATATTTTACATTCCAACACGACGATTCCGAGACGTACACGTGTACAATGTTCATGCTTCCGTCGGTACAATTATCGTTAATACAAGTATGTTTTGCAAGTGCCTCTCCTTAACTGTCAGCTTCTCGGGACGGGCTGTGGTATATGCCCAATGCCGTTTTTAACGAGCCCTGTTCTGAACAGAGCCCTAAATTTCTTTTAAGATTTTTATAACTGTATTTGGATACATAATTTATTAACGCTGTATAATTTGCAGTTTTGTTTCGAGATTGCATTCGGAAATACCGAGGATTGCTTTCCTCTGAATTAGTTTCAATAAGCGCTTTTTAGAAATTCGATGCTAAAAAAGCAGCGCAATTTCATTTAAAAGGGCTTCATTCGGATTCTCGATTCAATAGATAGCATTCTCATTCAATAAAGGTCGTTTGCGAGAATATGTTGCAAAACCATATCATTCACTGAAACTTTTAATCGAAATTAAGTAAGCCAGTCTGTTCTTATTGACTACACAAACGCAGGTATATAGTATTCTCTGGAGATTCCAAATGCTTATCTTTAGTTCGTGGAAACCTAATTTTTCACATTTCATTCCATTCTCACAAATTTCTCATGTTCAACTTTTCTGCGATGAAAAATATTTGTTAATATATATGCAAAATATTTTATTTTTCAGAGACCAGAGCAATGTTTTCATACGCTTTCTAAAATAAAACTTTTCAAGAATGATCTCATCCACTTCTTCCACACACCATCTTTCAACTAACAAGTATCAGCACATTTTTGTCTTACAACAGTATGCAAATGAGGTTACGACTCCCAGTATCGACGAACCATCTACGACCATTCCTGGCTAATGAGTGATGCAATGCCGCCGGCTGCAAGAGGTCCACGAGATCGGAGGCGGCGTTCCTTTTGTTTTTGTTCACATTCTCTACGTAGTACACTGCGCAGTTTAATTCCACTTCGAATGCCAAAAGAGCATAGTCAGATGCGGAGACGGAGGCATCTCAAGTATGGAATTACACTTCCCCCTTCCAAAAACGGAGGAATACGCATACAATTTACTCTTGGTTTTGCATACACAGACAAATGACGATAAAACACACACATTTTTGTAAGTTACTGAATTCTTAATGTGTTTGAGATGCAATATCTAAATTAACTTTTCAGGCCGATTTGTTTGAAAAAGAATTCAAACGCTGAAATGCATGATACCCTAAAAACTTATTCGCGATGAATGACCTGCTAAAATTATAGAATTATTTCGAAAGAAATTTTTTGGAAGTCTTTAATTCTGTGAATGCAATCACTCTCGGGACGCAGGGTGATACTATTCGAAACAATTCCTATTTTGGAAAATAAAAAGTAAAAATTATATGGTTTCCTCCACTTCCCGTGGAAGGCAACTTCTTCCCCCCATCCTTCACATTGGAATCCCCACCACTTCCGCGGAAACTCCCGATTTTATCAAACACTTATTCACTGCCTGATGCAATGTATTTCTAAGTGAAACGCCCTTCACGGACAACATACCACAAGCCCACGACTAAGCGATTCTTCCTACACACGTACAAGGGAAGGTGACGCAGCAATCAAGGTGGATGTGCAAAGAGGCGACACAGTGTGACGAAGTGCCGTATCGTCACCCTGTCACGCAACGACAGTACAATGCTTTTTCGCGCGTGCCTCACAGAGCTCGTTAGGTTATACCGCTCTCCGACTAATCAACTCGCGAAACTGTGCCACCCACGGGGAAGCCTGAATACTCCGGATGTTCGTTAAGCCAAAAATTATAATTAGCTCATAAAAGCTAGAGATTATTATTATTATTATTATTATTATTATTATTATTATTATTATTATTATTATTATATTATTATATTATTATTATTATATTATTATTATTATATTATTATTATTATTATATTATTATTATTATATTATTATTATTATATTATTATTATATTATTATTATTATATTATTATTATTATATTATTATTATTATATTATTATTATTATTATTATTATTATCTATATTATTTCAATATTGTACTAACATATCTACATTAGACATATTTACACGTTTTAAAAATTTAAAAACTCTAACTGAACAATTTTGGCTACGTTTCGAAGATATATCATTTATCGACGCAATGCGTCTCTTCGCCCCTTGTCGAGCGTTGAGCGCGGAGTAATCCTCCATTAACGTAGCGTATTTTTTTGTTTGTCTCGCCTCGTCTGTCGGTTGTCAGGAGGACCGCCAGGTAAAATCTCCGAGTACGCGTCTCCTACTACGCGCTCCTGCGTCACTGCCCAAAGGCCAGAAATGGGAAGGCATTAAGAATGGGGTAGGGTTTACGACACTTCACAGGGATTGGACTAGCCCTTGTGAAGCAGTCAGACCAGTTTTGTTAGAACAAATTTCACATGAGATTCGACGGGAATCTATGAGAATCGAACCCGGATCTCGGTGGTGAAAGGCAAGCATCTTTGCTATGAGCCACGAGCGAACCAAATCTTTGCTCTCTGTAACTTAGAAACCCACACTATCTCCCAGAAACCTTCTGAAAATGAGCATGTGTTCAGTATCATTGCTTTCTGACCGTTGTTGATGGTGACAGTTGCGATGTTTAATTTCTCACAAGCGTGCCACATTTTTCGATCTTTCACCTGTTGCTGAGAGTATAATCTGTATTGTTACTGCTTCTAATATGCTCCACTGTTTATAACTCGAGATACTTTCCTGACCTATTTCTGCTGTTGCTACACTACATTCAAGTTTTCGCTAATTCACAAATGCGATACTTTTTTCAACGGGGGCACATCGAAGGAAGAAATTACGAGGTAAAAATCATATTTTATGCACAACTGCTCTGACTGTTTCAAATTCTCTTCACAAAAATTGCCACTGCATGTTTCCCCTTAACATCAACAGAGGAATCAAAGTACCTTTAATTATCTCTGCTCCATCTCTCAAGCCAATATCAACGTCGACGGCCTCCGTATTTTTTCCTCGCATTCTATTCCTTGTACGTTGGCACAGCCTTGACTACGTAACTCCGTGAATCTTCTCACCGCTGCGATAGGGGATATCGCATTTCCAATTAAAGGCACATAAGATATGCGCATTATCGACCTTTATAAATATTTACGAGAATTAACATGCAAATAATTGCAATCGGTACGGAGAGGATTCAAGACCTATCAAACGAACCGGATTCTCCTTTAATCATAGATCCTTTGAAGCAATACCTATTAGCAACCTTATATCAAATCCTACAGACTTCTTTGAAGAAAATCTTTATTAAAATCGCTCGTAGCAAGGCAGACTAACGTCACGCAATAACATTAATGTAATTTCAAAGTCAATAATAATTACAGTCTTCTTTGATCTGGTTAGTCCGGAAGAATGCACGTCGAAAGCTACATCACCAAACTTACAAGCAACGAAAATCCTTCAAAGAGTAATACACGGAGGTGTACTTTGATCCTGACACAACAGTTTCTTATTACGCTCTTCTCACAATCAGTCCAGTGTCTTGTCTTACAGCATTGAGTTTACATGCTCTGACATTTGATACTTTCCCACACGAAATGGGGAATGAAGATTTAGTTTATACGGAACAGTTACCTTTGTCTACTACGCTACAATACCAGAATGCTAACTCATTAACTGACCATAGTTTTGTCCAGTATTTTCCAGAGGTTACTGGGAGTTTCCGGGATGTGTGCAGTACATAAGGGATACTGAACGGAACATTGCTTTATCCAATCTTTCGCCCTGTTGAACCTGTAACACATCAGTCGTCACCCTTTCATTTCACCAAGTACAATCTCATTTCGAAAAGTTTTCCAGCTTTTCCGTTTTATTTGCTCTACATTTTCGAGACTTCCCTTTTTTTCTGAAACCTGACCGCATCCACATCCTTCACATCTCGCGGGCTTCGAACCACCTACGACTTCGGCCGAGAGCCGCTTGACACTGCAGTCGTTTGCCGGTTTAAGTTTGCCTCGTTCCCTCCACCTCGATTTTAAAACACGGAGCGCGTTTAAATTCTGCGGGAGCCGGATGAGGGCAATATAATCCGCGCAGACGCGACATTCATTCCGCGCTGCAATTGCCCGCCGCTTCCCACCGCTGCGAGCGCTGCCCGTAGACCCGGCTGGACTTGGGACTTCCGCCCAGCGCGGCCGATGCGCAGGGGAAGGGGGGGGGGGATCTTTCACGCATTTAAAAAAAAAAAAAAATTGTTGCGCTCTTAATCTAACTTATCGACGCATCGCGCCTCTTCGCCCCTCGTCGAGCGTTGAGCGCGGAGTAATCCTCAATTATCTATCCCTCTATTCCAGAGGACGCTGTATTTTTATGTTTCGTTTCGTCTCGTCAGTTGTCAGAGAAGACCGCCAGGTAGCATCTCCGCGTACTCGCCTCCTACTACGCGCTCCTGCGTCACTACCTAGCGGCCAGAATTGCGAAGGAATAAGGATAGGGGTGGGGTTTAGGACACTTCACATGGGTTGGACTAGCCCTTGTGAAGCGGCCAAACTCGGTTTTGTTGGAACAAATTTCACATGAGATTCGACGGGAATCGAACCCGGACTTCAGTGGTAAAAGGCACGCGACTTCGCTATGTGCCACGAGCGAGCAAATATTAGATCCATTAGATCCAAATTCCCCAAAGACCTCTTTCGTCCTCCCTAATTCATAAAAATCATTCACCACAATTTCCCACAAAACACACCCCTCCACTTCTAAACAATACATACAAACTCCCTCAGTCAAGTTATACAAATATGAAATGTTAAAAATAGTGAAGGGTTATATCGAGACCCGCATTTGCCTGAGGATAGCCAAGTAAATTCATTGTATGTAACATTGTACCCGTCAAAATCCCCGAAAGACGAAAGTCGAACGGGAAGAAATAAAAAAAATAAAAAAAAGAAGAAGAAGGGACAGCACGTGCTCTGCCTACCCCAACAAGTTCTTGCGACCACTCGTGAAGCGCGCGAACGGCGGTGGCTCCATACGAAAAGGAAGCGAAGCTCAGGGGGTCCACTCTCAAAGTATTTTTCGTAATTTTTCACTTCTCATCCTCGGGAACCTTCACTGTTTATACTGCGGTTTTTACAAAGCTGCGTTTGAAGTAAATCAGCTGTTACGGTGTCATCCAATCGGAAGGCTGAACGCCACCATTATGACGTCACTAGTGACGTGTAAGTTCCCGATTAGACGGCACTGTAACAGCTGATCAAATGTCAATCGCAGTTCTAAAGACCGCAGTGTATGTATCTTTGACCCCGGGGAATAAGCTGATAAATCAAAAAAACTTAAATTTTACAGCAGAGCAAAAACCAACTTTAAACTAATGCTGTAAATCAGGTATTACCGATATTTAGATAAAATCTACACACACATAGTTCCGTTGTAATACCACCTTCGTTTAAATATCATTAATCCTTGATTTACTTCAGCTGAAAGTTGTCTTTTGCTCCCTTGTAAAACTTAGGGTTTACGACTTATCAGCTTATTCACCGGGATCAAAGATATAGGAAAGTGTTACATTTCGGTTCGCCAATAGTTACTGACAATACGATTGGTAAGGTTGATCTTTTATTTTGCGAATAGGAAAATAACAAACAAAATACAATCTCACTTATCACGTGCGCCGTATTTTAGACAGCCTTACCGACTCGTTTTATACTAATTCAAGCGTAAAAATTACTTAATCATACATTAGCTGATGCGGTCAGACGAAAGTTGTTTTCTTTGATGTATGCACAGATTTATCTGCACACTTTAGCATCGTCTCACTTAGAACTAGTGATAAAAATTCAACTTTTTGAATGCTCTGCATGCCTTCAAAGAACCATTTTTGGTAGTGGCCATCTAGAAAATACTTCGCCATATGCGTTCCGCAAAGACGTCATGGCTATATAAAACCAAGCACTGGAAAGAAAAACAAAACACTGGGGCAACACGAATCAACATTGCTGACGCCACGCCTATTGAGAATTCTGTACAGAGTGAAGGCTCTGGACGAGCGCTCTAAAACATTGGGTACTTTTATAAGTATCCTTGAATCCGAACTAAACAATTGACAGAACTCCTTGTGCAAAAGTGTCTCTGATGCACCAATTTCAAAATGCCTATATCGTACCTCCTCGACGTAAAAAACTATTTAAAGCGGATTCGTTGGTGTCAGCGTATCTGTCTGTTATCCTCAAGTTAACAGGTTCGAATCAAGCTGAAGCTGCGGATTTTTAAGGCCGTTACGTTTTGCTCCGGAAGGGATGTCATGACGATTGCTGATGACGCAGATTTTCAGTACGCGGGAGCTCACTGGCTCTCCTATGCAACACTACAAAATTATCCACGGGCGCTAACAGCACGTTCATTCATTTTGTAAAGCAGCTTCGATTGAGGCCCTTGAACTCGCCTAATACCATACGAGATCCAATTGATATCTAGGACTTTTTGCCTACGTTCACTATAGTCGAGGGTTAGGTTCACTATCTTCTTATGCTTATTTGTAATGTAAGTGAAACGGGACCAGAGACTTAAGTTCACTATAACTGGAGTCAACTGAACAATAATAATTTTTATTATTTGGCGAGCATTTTACAGTTCTAATGACCGTTTCTCGCACTCTACACGCCAATGTTTTTTATTCCGCTAAGCATCTTCCTCTATTCTTCTTTTCATCATTTTCGAGTCGATGACGAACTTCCAAGATTTCCTTGGCCTTCCTCGTTTCCTTCTTTTGAAAGGGATCCACTCAAAGACAATTTTTGGTATTCTGTCAGCACGCATTCTCATTAGATGTCCATACCACTGGAGTTGTTTAGATTCTACATTTTCGATCATTTGTCTCTCAATCTTCATTATCTGTCTAATCTCTTCGTTTGGTATTCTATCAAACAGGGTGTACTGACAACATCGTGTCCAAAAATTCATTTCCATAGCATTTAACCGAGAGTTTATTGCATCTCTGATAACCCATATTTCAGATCCGTATGTCACACAACTCTCCACCATTTGTCTTGTATATTTGTCTCTTAGTTTGTTTTCTAATATTCTTGTTCCATGAAATATTACGAAGTCTGCTAGTAATTGCCCTTCCTTTGCTTATTTTTTTATAATGACATCATCATCATCAGATCCATCTGAACTAAGAGTCACTCCAAGATGTATAAATTATCTAATTTTATAATAATTTTAATTTAATAAATGATTATAATAACAATACAAATAATAATAATTTTGCCGCCCCATTACGCTACGCCACTACTGTACTGCACTCAGCCCTTCAACAACAGTTTTAAAACGTTTCATCACCCTCGTAATGCGTCGAAGGAAATGCAATGTGCCCCAGCGGGACGTCCCTCGGCGCCGCACGAAGTCGCCCTCGGACTTGGGACTTCCGCCGCCACGCGCGGCTAGGAGGCAGAGGGTGGCGGGGCGCGTGGCACGTGCTCTTACGCTCTTCTTCGCCTCTCGCACAGACACGTGCGCGCCGTCAAGCCCGCAATAACAGATGGCGCCCGCTCGAAATGTGCAGGGTCAGCGGTGATATCACGGACGGGCAGCTGAGGGCTCCATTTCCCATAAAAGACTGGACCTCGCCAGAACAATAGTAAAATATCAAAACAATTCAACTGACTTGGTGGAAGACCATTTGGTTTAAATCCCAGCTGAAAATGAGTCTCCCAATGATTGGTGGGTTTAATGAGAACAATGTTGCAAGGGCTCGAAACTGACTAATAAACAAAATGCACAAAAATTAGTTTTCAACTGACTAATAAAGAAAATGCTATTTAATGAACGTAATATGAAATTAATTACTCGTTTGAAATAAGTCAATGAAAATATTTTTTATAATATTTTATATAATTTCACAGTAATCTAAAACTTATTGCGATCTATGATATCTCTCAACATAAGAGTATTTTGGACTTTCACTCTTCCCGTACGAAGTTTCGACTACAAGGATTTTGAAAATCCAGAAAATTACTTGGTTTTTGCCAATCACACGCGAATTAATTTAATACATCAAATAAATCAGGATTCACTGGATAAATCAAACCTTACAAGAAAAAAAACAATGATTCCAGTCAATTTAAATATATTTGTAGCAGACGTTTCGACCGAAATTTTAAGACCCTCTTCAGTGTCTGAAAGATCAACATCAACCAATTAGTTACAATCATTACATATTACACGAATATTATTAATATAGAACAAAAACAATATGTAAAGACCGTAACTGATTGGTTGATGCTGACCATTGAGACACTGAAGAGGGCCTTTCAATTTAGGTCGAAACGTCTGCTATAAATATATTTAAATTGACTGGAATCATCTTTTTTTTCTTGTAATATTGTAGCGAATTAATTTATGTCCTATTGATAATGTATATTTAAAGGAGTTTTCAGGGCACTAACGTTGAATCCCTTTCCTTCACACAGCCACTCAATATGGACCAACGCATCACGAGACAATTACCGCCCCCTCATCCACTGGGAGGGGCCCGACCGTTTTCGGCCCAAAGCAACTGCGCTGCCCAGCGCATCTGTGGCTCCGGGGGCGGGGTCGAAGGCAGAAGCCGTATTGGATCGGGTCCCCTCCCTTTCAGAATAGCCGAGCAAACTACCATGACCAATACGGGGTCACGTGTGGATCGCCCGACTAATGAATAAGGCCCGGATTTTAATGACCTAAAATCAGCGAAATATGACCTAAAACCTATAAAAAATATGACCTTAAAAAATAAAATATGACGTTATACAAAATTATTTTTTTACAATTCCTGTTGATTTTTTAGGAATAACAAATACAAAATTCACTCAAGAACACATTGTAAGCACGGTACATACGGTTTGTGGTCTTTGGAACTAACTAGCATTTAAAAAAAATGCTAGTTTCGGTAAACCAAATCAAGTGCAGTAAAATAAAACCCATCAAACAAAATGTCTTGCTTTACTACTGCAATATGGACCAACGCATCACGAGACAATTACCGCCCCCTCATCCACCGGGAGGGGCTTACCGTTTTCGGCCCAAAGCAACGGCGCTGCCCAACGCACCTGTGGCTCCGGGAGCGCATCTGCTGTGGGGGCGGGGCCGGGGGCAGAAGCCGTATCGGGTCGGGTCGCGTGCGCGGCACTTAAGCGACGGAACGGTGGACCGTGGAGGGGGGAAGGGGGAGGGGGAGGGGGCGGGGTCGCGTGCGCCGGTAGCAAAGCGGGGCAAAGCGCTTGCCCCCACCCCCGCGGGAAAGCGATACTGCGCAACGGGCGGAAATAGTCTGTCTCCAAGGGCCGTATCCGTGAATGGAAATGTCGCTCCCCTGTGCAAAGGGTAGGACTATCTGATGGCGCTACAAGTTTATGGGGGGTATTTTACATTGTCATTTAAATTATTATTAGGGTTTCTTCATAACGAAGCCATAAAAGACTTTTATAATACGAACGTAAACGTAAAGTTAACCCAAAAGCTTGGTGTAAAATTATTAGGCGCAACCATTTGGAACGGTTTCTCGCTGACATCCAGCTCTCAGGTTATTTCAACATGATTTTGAAAACAAGCTTTCGTGTACCATAGGAAGATAAGACATAGGGCTACGTTTGACCGATGTTAATGTAGTTTGCGAGAGCGTAAATAGTCATTGTTTATGAAACTCTACAAAGGAATATTGTCATCTTCTCGTTTTACTGTCATTCGAGAGCATATGCAATTTATATGCTGAGTAATTTCTTGCACCTATAGGTCATTCATTATACAGATAAGTGGCTCTCTTCGCGTTCATGTATTGTCACTCACTATTTTATTCTGAATACAACGGCCATGCTAATGTTAAATCACCTGTTCATGTCATCTCGTCTACGTTAATGTCGTCTTTGGGAATGACGACTTCTTCGCACACTGGCAAATACATGGTAATAACAATCCTACGAAGTCCTTCATGTGGAGTCATTCATCTGCAGATTTTAATCCCACATTCTTTGCTAGACGGTACACATGAAGTTTTCTATTATCCACTATTCAAGTTTCCTCCGTCAGACAAACATATCCTCTACTTTAGTTCCATTTCCTGGTGCAGGAAACACGGGGTCTCCCAACCATGAGTTCACTTGCGGGAAAGCTAGGGTAAGTAATTTTGGGGAACATAACCCATACGAGTAGTAGGTTGTTAACGTCCCGCTGGAGCGTACATTTCTTCGCTCTAAAATTAACGTCCTGTGATGACAACTCAGCGACCTAACTTCTACGAAACTCTACCCATCTCTTTAATAAAACCACTTTTAACCACTAATAACCACTTTTCCAAAATTTCTAAAATGATTATTTCATGGTGTGCTTGATACACATGTCTGTCTTTACGCTCCCTAGTTTCCTCACCATTTCAAATACCTGTAGGAACATTTCCTTGCACTATACACCATGTTCATGATCAGTAGCTGTGACTTCAATAAATCAAAAGAAGCTACGCTCTAAATTTTTGTCTTGGGGAGCATCTTCTCGCATCTCTTCGGTTGCACACACCTGTTAAATTCCAATACCGAACATACAACACAACTGCACTTAAATAAAAATGTGTGAATTTATTATTTCATCCCCAGTTTACGTTCTACACTCACCTTCAATGAAGGGTATATATGCACCATCATTAATTCACCAAAATCAAAGGTAATGCTACCGTGTTACCACTCGAGAAAGTCTACAATAACAAAGTTCAGTACTGAGAACGAAAACGGTGGTCCATATTTCGAGGCATGTCCTATTTTGAATTATTACTCAAGGGCGCTGTATTTTCATCGAACGATGAGATCGTAACTGTCGAAGTGTACAAATGAAACGAAGCAAAGCAGGACAGCCAATTGGCATCGTCGACGAACGAATGGACAGAACCTTCAGCCCTGTTGCCAGCAGTAGCCGTAACTTGGTGCCTTCTCTACATTTCTCGCCATGCCAGGCGCGGGAGGACCTAGCACAGCCGAGGACGACCGGCCCCGGCTAATCACTGCGAGAGTAAGGCTTCAAGGAAGAGTCCGCAATTAAACATTTGCTATTCATGTGTTGCATTATGAAACCTCAATTCTTGTGATATTTTGATCTGTAAGAACTGTTGCACTGCGTATTCGTGTAAACTACACTATTTTATTACAGTAGTAAAAACTAGCTAACATTTCAAATTTTTTCTCTGTTAGCCGAGTTTTATTTGTAGCTCTTAAACTGTGTTCGATCTTCATCTTACAGTGCACAGGAAACGTGGCATCTCAAAAATCGTCGTTTTTAAAATAATACATGCGCGTTTAAATAATAGTTTATAATTGCGAGAGAAAACGTTCTAGACCTCGATCAAACTGGAGCCTAAATGTACAAAAAAAACGAAGTAGGCTCTTCACTACACAAAACTTATTCTATAAAATGACAAACTTTGAAATGTGAAATATTCATGTCCATTATACTATAATCTCCTAATAAAAAATAGGATCTTTTGACGATAGAATTTGCTTAAACTTGTAATCTACTTTCCTGCTACGGAAGAACTAGTGTTAGACCCGCTTTCATCACGACCACAACTATTTTACTTGTGCATCACGTATATTTAACTCCATCTCTGAACGTGATGTTAATAACACTAATAAACTGTAAGTTAGTACCACTCAAACAACTTAGAACCTACTCTTAGTAATTTCATTTTTACACCTCCAGTGACTTATAGCATTCTTAGAGCTCTCACTAATGCATTTTTCATAGCACGATTTTTGAATATAAAACATGATTAGCTGTTCTGAATAAAACAAGCGAAGCGAAATCCTACTGGCGAACTGTCAAACCGACGATAACCCATGCATAACTCAATTCTAACCAGCGACACCATTCGTGATTCGCATCTACAATGGTTGTCTCGAACAAAAGAAAGTGAACTCCCCCCCCCCCCCACGAAATTTTAAGAGGCAAGAACATTAACATCGCTACATTTCCTACTAATTGAACTGACATCTTACAAGCTACTGAAAATCTTTCTACTTTTCGCAATAGAAATTTTGCAGAAAGCAAGTTCTTATGATAGGATCGATTTGTTTAGCCTTCTCCGCCATTTATGTTACAATAAATAATATTTACATATACTTCTTACATCTACAACTATACTACATTACAAAATTTAGATTAAATTGAGCAATTTATTTTTTGAGAATACCTTTGCGTTCAATGGACGGTGTTAATTAAGCACCTTAGCCAACTATTCCTCCCAAGCTTGAAGTATTCCCCAAGCAACTTTCCTTGAACGACGACCTTGCTTCCCCCTCCCTAGAGCAATAAATAGTTAAGACCAAAGCTCGCAGAGAGCACTGATAACATGCCAAACACCTTTTCATTGGGACGAAAGAAAATACATTTCATTTGGAAACCGAGAGCTCCTCGTATTTTTCTAAATTATGTCTAAAGAAATGGCCAAAGCAGATCCAGATCCATCGCAAGACGTTCCTCGAACTTCTGGGAAAATTAGAACTCAATTTATTGAGAAGTTCGGAAGGTATGACTTGATATTCCGGAGATGGCATTGATTCATAAAATCTGGTGGCCAATGTCACTAATACCCCCTCTCCCCCATGCATTTCTCCAAGTCATCTTAAGCTGCGAGATTAATAGTTTTATCAAAAACCACTGATGGTTGAAAAAATGTGGAGGGCAGGAAGACAAAGATAAGTGACAAACGTACTTGTCTTCCTACATTCCAGCCAATGAATCGTTCATATCATTATTGAATTAGTTAGATGCCATTTCAGCAGGCAACTAAATTTGGTTTCATTACCGAAACGTGCACGAGCGTTTCTGACGTCATTTACTGCTTCTGTTAAAACCACAAAATACGAGGGTTCACTTTTTGTTTCGCTCTCTTCAAGGCCATCCCTCAAATCACATTCGACAACAAAAAACCTGCAGAGCGTAGCCCATATACTAAATCCTGACGTCGAGAAAGAACCACTGTTAGTGTACGCCATCGTTGATATACACTAGTAGGGAGTGACAATTCCAAAGTTCCTCCACACCGGTTGAGTACATTAACCCCTTCAACTATCACAGTGTTAATTAGCTAATGCGTCATCCTTTCATTATTCTGCGGCCTTTCTTTTGGGCGGAAGTTCACAATGTCGGGATGAACTCGAGCGACAAAGGGCGTGGCAGCTGTGCTGGGAACCCCCTCTCCCTCCGGTCGTGAAAGAAACCATTCATACTCGCGGAGACGGAAATAAAACTATTAACAGGAAAAAGAAAAAAAGAAGAAAGAAAAGTGGTGTCCAATTTCTGCAATGGCAACAGGCGCCTCCCTCATTAAACATTTTCCAGTTGGTTTCTCCCACTGGTATACGGGAAAAGTCGAATGCAAATTGGCCAGCTTCGAACTGTTGCAAATACTACCAAATAAAAGATGGAGTCTCAAATATTTCCGCTGGTTTAAAAATGACAGTGAGTATTCCATTTGTAAAAAATAGAAAGGTCGTTGTGGCAAAGTTCAAAATGTGAAAAAAATAGGACACTTTTTCAGAGATGTTAAATACTATTAAACCGTACCACCTAGACGCAAGTTCATGGAGTATTTTTGGGTATACTTTTTTGGGAAGTAACTATATTACGTGCATGTATTAAAAGAGCTTACCTTGAACTATATTTTTTTATTACACAAAACATGAAATAAGTGTCATTCGGCTGGGAGGATGATGTACGGTCGGACAAAAAATATACTAGTAAAGGTTGCACTCTGTGTACAATTAATGAGTTTCTACATTATAGAGTCATGATTTCGACCTTGCTACTATATTTGCTACAGTGTAACACACCGATTTCATTAAACCATGCCAATTAACGTAGAGCGGGGCCAATATTAAAAACGCAATGCAATGCGTTGAATTCCCTCTAACACCGAAATGAAGAGCAAATAGCAGCATGAAATACAACAGGCGCATACGCGCGCGCACCGGGACAGCCAGTCGCGGCCTCGTGCAGGGCTCGGCTGGAAGCGCGACTGTGCCGCGCCCATTCCGGGCGGAGGCGAGGCGACCCGCCCCGGCGCACCCTAATGCGGGCTTTGCCCTTCCCTCCACCCGCTTTTGAAGCAAGCTCCAGCCAGGCCGCGCGGGACAAAAACGGACGCGGCTGGCTGCTGCGACTCCGCCGCCCGCATCCCGCCCAACGCGGGCCTCGCCGCGAGGCGGCTCTCGCTGCTTATTGATTGGAGAGCTGCACTTTTGTGGCACTTTTCGGGACCAGCGCGGCAAAGTAGCATTTTTTGCGGGACCCGTACAGTAAAGTAGAGTAGCATTTTTGTGGGACACGTACAGTAAAGTAAAGTAGCATTTTTTGTGGGACGCGCTTGGTAATGTAACATTTTGCGGGACGCACACAGAAGGTATACGAGAACCGGACATTGAAAAATTCACCCGATATTAAAAAAACAGAACTTTCCGTAAGTTTGAAACTTTTATAAATCATCAAATGTTCATAGTGAGGACAACTGCAGTTAATTAAATAATGTGTAATCAATGACAAGCTAATACACTTTAATCGGCACAGTGGATTAGACAGCTTAAAGTGTGTTTTACGCATTTGTTTCCCGCCGTTCATCAAGAATAGTGCCTAAATTCTCAGACAAAATAAGAGCATAAAATCCAAATGTGATTTTGCATCTGTTGCTCTTCAAATTGTAATTATTTCCAGCAGTGGAAATTCAAATCTGTTGAAAATTCTTCAATTGCCCCCTTCCTTCGAAACTTCAAAACAGGTGCGGCTGAAATCAGACTGCATCCCGAGGTGGCTTTTTTCTCACCACTTCCTCGTTAATCCCCCTTCACTTTTCGTTATCTGAGAAGGCACAGCCCGACTACATCCCATTTTGTTCCTCCCATATTTCGGAAGGAGAAAAATTTGTTGTTAAGTTTACATTCATAAGTTCAAATAGATGTCGCACTATACTACGATTTTTGCTAAGCTGCCTGTGAAGAAAATCAGCTGTTTCAGTGTCTTCCAATCGGAAGGTTGAACGGTATATACCAGAGAAAACCTCAAATACAAGTGAAAACGACAGAATCTTGGGAAATGTGTACGTTAAGTCAACGGGGTAGGAAAGCGCTACTGATAGGTGGTTTCAAGTTGTCCCAACTTAATTGCGATTTGCAACGTTCGCATTGCTCTAGAACAGGGTGGTCCAACTGGCGGTCCGCGGTACTATTTATTATGGCCCTCGAAAAGTTAGTGAAAAGTGAAAGTCCTTTTCATGCATGTCGGGCGGGAACATCGTGCGCCCTACCGGGTTCAATGCCCCTTTAATGTAAAAATAGGCTAAATTTAGATTTAAGGAACATTTTCTAGTAAATTCAGAAATCGAAAATCCCTATGTGAGTTACTGCAAAATTACCAAAACTACGATGTGGCTGGTAAGACCTGATATAACGCACGGCTCCATCCCCCCTCCATTTCAGAACAGTCGAACTGCCATGATGAACAATACGGGGTCACGTATGTATCGCCCGAGTAATGAAAATACGGTCCGTAACCATATTAAAGGTTTTAGTTGTGCCTTGTTCAGTTGCCCTTGAGACCCCTAAGTTTGACACCCCTGCTCTAGAAGGTGCAAATAATTCTTGAAAACGGGAATCAATGCAAGCAGACCACGGAAAACGTAGAAATCAATCCGTATACTACGGAGAAAAGCAGAATAGAATAGAGTTGGGCTGTGCCCTTTTGGGGAGGTAAGTAGTTGACTTAAGAAAAGTCGACCGGGATAAAGAAGCCTGGATACGCCCGGTGCTGTGCAGACGGCGCGCGAGCTGCATTCGCAGGAGCCCGCACTGGTGCGTCGTCGTCGTCCTCAAGGCACGGGAGGGGAGATTAAAACATAGGAGCAGCAGATCCATAATTTATTTCAATTTCGCTTGAAAGGAATTCCGAGTGTAAACTTTCCAGCCGTACACTAAACCATCAAAGAACAGTTAAATTTAAAAAATTAAAATGTGAATTACAGTGGCATGCTGTTTTGCATCTATTATCCTCTAATAATTAGAGGATAATTATAATTATTATAATACTCATTCCCACGTTATTATTATTATTATTATTATTATTATTATTATTATTATTATTATTATTATTATTATTATTATCATTTAATCCCTTGCGGGAAAAGGCCTGAAGATTCATGGGCAGTTTTAGAGCATGCATCAGCTCATCCCCTTCCCACAGTGGATATTGAAACGTTGAAATCTCTTCCATCGCCCCCTCCTTGCAATCGCTTTGGAGCCGGCGGGGGCGGCGCAGGCTGCGGGAGCTGCATCCGAAGGAGCGAGCGCTGGTGCGGCGGCGCCAAGGCACAGGGAGGGGAGAGGGCGGTGTTTTTGTCGCGCGTCCTCGTCTCCTTGGGGGCGCGGCGCGTCGCGACGCGAGGCGGCGGAGATTCCTGTCCCGGAACCGCTCCGCAAGCGCGATCTGGACGCTGCTATTAATAGCCACCTGCGCCGCTGGCCCACCGCACCCCACCCCTCCCCTCCCCGAAGGTCAATATTCGGCACGCCAACGCTTCCGGCTCCCCGGACCGCCTGAGATACCTCCCAGGCAGCCAGCACTGCCGCGACTCTGATCGGGAGGCCCTGGGATGGGTTGGTTGTTAGTGATTCCGAACACGTCAACTACTGAAGTAATTGGTCCCGTAAGTGTAGTTCGTGTTTTTTTTCATCGGGAGGTGGCGATGATTTTCCCGCGCTGGATGGCGAGATACGGCGCCGACCTTCCGTCGGCTAGCCCTAACCAGGGAGGTCCTAGGGTTCGAGTACCGACGGTAGCGGATTGTCGCCACAAGCTAGGTAGATCGAATTCTGGAGAAGTTGCCTGGAGAAGTCGAGTGAAGGTTTCTCTGATCGACACCAGTACCCTAACAAACGGGTCACGAACACGTGCAATTCTTCCTTTCTCTTCCTAGTCTTCGCTCCCCTTACACGCACACACATGTAACACCACCACATATGCTGGAAAAGCAGACGGAAGCTCACGCCGACTGGTAGGTCGGCGCCGGATCTCACCGTCTAGCATGTGAAAGACACCGCCACACCCCGGGAAATAACATTCACTATGCCAACTTATAACAATATCAGGCGTCATGCTCAGAAATATCAATCAACTGTTTCTCCGAAGGCTCTCAGATTAGTGGTACCCCTGGCCGTGGTGGGGGATAACACCGTATTAATTTATAGTAGCCATGAGAGGAAAGGAATATGTGAGAACAGCCGAACCCTATGATGAGATTGATATAGGTTCGGAAATCCTGACATATTAATTGTGGCTGTCGTGAAAGGGTGGAGAAGATAAAACTCGCCACACATTGCGAACAATCAAGAATTCTAAATGTAAAGGAACATTCTTGTTTGACAACCATTTCTATTATAACATTTACTTTATTAAGCCAACGACTGGCGTCTGTCAGTTTAATTCTGCCCTTGACATTTTACGAAACACATTCGATCTTCTGCAAATCCACGTATTAAATTCTCCAATTCTGCAAATAATTAGGGCCCACCTTTCCCGAATACATAATTATTTTTGTTAAGAATTCACGCACAAGACACGACCAATTACCTGATACATAGCAATTATTTTGGAGCGATGAATTTTACAATTACCACCATTACAATTTTCTCCGATATTATCAATATGCAACTTATAAGCCCATGAATGCTACTGAAAGGGCTGTAAAAGGAACGAAATAGGAACAGCGATAACAAGCCACTATGCAGAGCCGTTGAATTGGGGGGGGGGGGGGAATTGCGGTGTTGCACCAACCTCGGGCTGTTTTCCGAGAACATTCACCCGCTGCATTCCATGTGTTCACGAGCCCTTTCCCGACCAAGCAGTATCGTCAACGTCAATGGAAAACCTACAGCCGACAGGGCATCAAATTCTCAACCGAAACATCCCCGGTATGCAGAATTTATTGAGTTGACTAAATTTTCCCCAGTCCAAAGAAACCCACCTATTTTTACTTTCTCGCATACTTTTACGCAGTAAAGAGAAAGTATTGAACTGTTGTAAAAAAAATGGACAGAAAAACTTATTGCCGGACCCCAGTAATGAGAAGTGGATAAATCTTGTTCGAAATGCGTAGTAAATTACTTAAACACGTTAAGTCAGAATCCAGTTTTGGGGAGTGCTCATTACAGAAAATTGGATTATAACAGAACTTCTTTCCATTCAGGGTTTCTTTCAGGAAATGAACAGCGCACCAGAACTTCAATTTTTAGAACTTTACCTAAAAGTGAGTCGATGCTCGAATGTTCAGATACATCTGTGAATGCAACAAAGAAAACAAAACACTTTCGTTTGATCGCATAAGCTTCTGCTGACTTTAATGAATCATTAAGTGATCTCTACACTAATTATAATTAAAAGTCGGTAAGTATGTCTGAAAAGTAGTGTATGATAAGTGGTAAAGTGATTTTATATTGCGCGTAGATTTGCGCCATTCGACCTATCTGCCTCGTGCCGCAACCTTTCCTTCCCGCAAAATAAAACGTCACGTTTACCACTTATCATAAATATCTATTTTATTTTATCGTAATTTTATCTTACAAAGGTTTTAATATCCTTTTACAGAAATGAACTTTTAGAATTCGGCGTCCTAAGGCTTCCAGATTAACTCTTCATTAGGACTAAGTCAAGGACGGTAAAGTCTGCATAAGTCTTAATATGTGACGAACGATGAACGCACCAATTTCGCTATATTAAAAAAGTAAAAATTGGGGCGGTCTAAATGTATCTTTCAAAAATTGAGGATGAACACTTCGTTTCTCTAATCCGTTCTTTGAGTAATATCAATTGCAATTAAAAAATAAAGTACCTCTTAATCTCGCAAACAATATTCCCTTAATTTTGGGCAAATAAATATTCATATATACAAAAGTCATTAAAAAATTGGGAAGCAAAATTTAATGACTGCAACAAACAGCAATTAGTTTCTTTTCTACAAAACTGACCTAACCACTCGTGCATTTTTTTGTGTAATAATCCCATTTGTAGCGATTTTCTGATGCAGTTTCAATATGAAAAATCTTATCTGAGCAACTTTTCGAATGGAATAATCAATTTGACATTCCATTATTCGTTATAATGGAATTTTAGGCAAGCAAAATATATATTGCAGCATTTTTCTTTGAAATGCTGTTATCTCTGTATAAGATATGATACAATCATAGATACCACTCTGCAGGTAAAAGTTTAGCGAATGAACCTAAGAAAAAGTAACCCAAGTCACAAAAGTCCACCCAAGAAATCTTGGCAGCGTAGCAGAATAGCGAAGATGCCAGATAGTTTTGTCGCCTACACAACTTTCTCTTGTGACCGCAAACTAACACGACATTTCAGCAAAAAATACCTCTGCGAAGAGTGAAGCTTACTTCAATTTCTAACCAGTACAACTTTTGAGAAAAATAAAGAATAAATGCCTCTACATGGCCGTGCTGTAAATTTTCTGACCCATGAATCTAACATTTGAAACGAACATTCACTATGTAACTAAGTAAGTTATTAACGACTGAATTCTCACTTTCTGCGTCACCACTGCTTACAACTCTGCCAACGCCGTGTGAAGCAAAGTTCCAATGAAGAGGTCGCCTGCCATTAAATGGAGTAATGTATTTGTTGCGTCGTTGTTTATACAACGCGTCTCTTTACCCCTTGTTGGGCGTTGAGCGCTTTCTCTGGAGTAATCCCCCGTTACTACTCAGTGATTTATTATCATTACTGTTACTGAGTAATTACTATATTTGTCAAGTCTCGTCACGACGCAATCCGTCAGTGCCTTTTATCCCTTCGACCGGGGTCTCGCAGTTAGATTCTGGGGTTCCTAGCCGGTCACCCTACCAGGAACTCGCGAGTCTCCAATTCGCTTGACCTCCGTGACTTCACGGAGCATAATAAACGAATTCGGCTAGCAGCGCATTTTCTATTTACGGGTTCCGTTACGAAACAGGAACGTTTTTTACGTTCTTGGTAATACATAAAGTGGTGTACTGTCATATACATCATATTACGTTTCTGCAAAATTCGTGAATATTAAATAAACTATTGAATTATTGCGAAGTCCAACGCGATTTTATTTGTTGTTGAGTGTGCATGCTGCTGTCTGGAACATAATTGTGTGTGCATTTCTTTGAACACCGTTGACTTTTGGGGAGGCGAAGGCCCACGAGGGGCATCCAAGGCTCCCCGCCCCCATCGCGTCACGGAGGAAAAGGCCGCCGCCGCCGCCGCCGCCGCCGATCCAGCAAGTATTTCACGGTCGGGTACGGGGGAGGGGAAACATTTTCAGATTGGATCCTTCCCCTAAATTCTAGGAAAGTATTTGTAATTACAAGCTCGAAATAAAGAGAGAAAAAACTTATTCATGGTAGGAATGCTTCTTTGGAATGTGATGTGATCAATACGTGATTAAATTGTTGTGAATAACCTAAATAAATTTACGAAACATTTTGGATGGTTCCGCCATTGCCTAACACCACCTGAGCAGCCAGTAAATTGTCCTTTTCCTTCGTTTAATGGTCTAGGTAAATTGGCATGGCAAACGATATGGCATATTCGTACAAAGAGCCTCTGCATAATATTTAAGAGGGCTCCATTTTCGTAAAAATTAGGAAGAAAAAACATTAAAGACAACAAATGTTGACACAAATTTGATAACCAAATGAGCAATTCTGAAATACTCCGAATTCTCTATGAATACGAATAGTATGAGTACCATTGAAATTATCGATAAATACACGACTCGCCAAATAAATGGGTGAATTTATCTGAGAATTTCGATAATACGAGTAATCTTCTCCAGGAAGGAAATTTCACAAATGAAATTTCTAATGGAAAGAAAAGGTGGAGAAGGCAGAAAATAATAAATTGTGATGGTTAAAATCAATATTTTAGTTACGTACTACCGTATTGTTAGACTCAATAGAGGGAGGGAACATGTTATTCCTAAGAATGATTTTCTATTTTGTATTGCTTCTGCTACGTGGTCAATAAATTAAACGGTTCAAATGAAAGAAAATTCCTGCTGCAGTTCATTGTCAAGACTGTACATGCAGTACATCTGCAAGGGCAGGAAGTCAAGTAGGCTGGTCAATCCAGCTACATGGCATATTCATAACAGATTTCATGCCAGTGATATCAAGCTAAAAAAATATTCGTAACCCACCAACGGAAGAATATTACAGAAATTTCTGGAAAGGATGCAACAAGAGCAGTGTTTCGGGACTAGTTTCCACTTAACCAGATGCCCAGATTAAAAATTTAGAATTTCTTACCCTATTTAAACGGGGATAGCGTATAATAATTGCACTGGGTAAACTGACGAATAATTAATTCGAGAGCCCGAATATTTGCTTATAACCGGAAATAAAGAGCAGGCAAATCTTGTTACAGGTAGCCTGTTACGTACACTTAACAGACCCTCTCCCCTCAAAAAAGCCCTTGAATAAACCGAAACGTGATTGAATAACGACCAAGAAAGCTCTATGATTTCGGAGGTGCAATTCAGGCACAGAATGCTTGTGGCCAAAAATGCCATGTTCCACAGACTGACAAGGCAACTGTCAAGGCTACAGCATTCACAAGCCTACAATCAAGTACATAGCTCTGCAGAGAACATTTCTTAATATCCAATTAACTCATCACAGTACGTAAATTAGAACTGTGGAACTTCTACAGAAGGTGAACCAGCTAATATATTCAGTCCTGCACGCACCAATATTTCCGGAGGGAGCAACATCCGTGCATTCTAAATTGGTTTTAGGGAGAGATGATTTGACAGCAACCACAAGGCCTTCAAACGCAAGAACAAATCACACTAACAATTATCTGCCAACGCCAATGATAATATAAATAATTGGGTGACCGCTTACTACAATCCTATTAATTCTGATTGCCACTTAAGGAGTCTCAAATTATTTAACATTTCAGAAAATATTTATCACAATATATACCGTGATACACGTAAGTGGTGCTGTTTTCGCACTATACTCCCGTCAGGCCTTCAAACTTCACTACATCGTGTGATGCTATTGTAAAACTATCAGGATTTCCCTTCTGTGTAAAAAAAAGTCCATTTCCAAGTTCCATTACCTTTCTTCCTATTCTATCCCAGTCTCTTTCGTTAAGTGGATGAAAAAAGGTTTCGACGGGAAATTAGATCTGGTGTTTCCGGGACGTACGTCTATCAGATCACTTTAACAACCTGGAATAGTTCTTTTGAAAGTAACTTTTTCTGAAGTCGCTGTGGCGGAGGCACCCCTCCCCCCAAATCTCGCGAGAAATACAAACCTTAAGATTGTGTATTAAGAGTGGAATTTACTACTGTTGACCTAAAATTCATTCAAAAGTATTTGCAAGGAACCTGAATCACTATGAGGTTCCCGGATGATTCGTAACCCACCTCGAAACACTATGACAAAACACGCAATGCCATTAAATACTTTTCAAATCTACTGCAAGCATTCTTGGATGCATATTCGAATGTCTCCGAGATATTTGAATCCTTTGGAAAGATAAGCACATGGATAAACCGCGAGGCGCCATCAACCTTTGGCACAGCGAGCTCAAGGGCGACCATACGGGTAAACAAGACCGTGAACCAGCGACTTGGCAACGCCGCAGGGCAGACCAACCACTGTGGGCGTGCCCGCACCTCTGTAGAGATCTCGGGATTGTTCGCCAGTTCACCGAGCTGCGGTGAGCCATGTCTCCCCCCGCCCCCAGCTGCCGAGCACCAAACCCGAGCAGATTAGACCACCACCACCTCACCCTCCAAACGTCAAACGCAGGATATGAAGTCCGGTTCATGGTCAGGAAGAGGTTGCACCGAAAATAGAGAAACGAACTGAATAATCGTACAACATTTCTCTTGAAATACCACACATTTTCTCCTGAATGTTGGTGGGTCAGGTGGTGTTACGCTACAACTTCAGTTACATTCCATCGTGACGTTCTCACATGAAGGCCGTAATGCTGGATGAAGGTGGCAATGAAGGCTGATTCTCCGGCTCCAACGCATGGTAGCTCGGAACACTTTCTCTCATCCAAGAGTGAAATCATGTACCGTGGAGAATAACATTATGCGTGCAGGATGCTTGCAGAGATTGTTGTGAAAAAAAAATAGGTAGTTACGGAAAAAAGTAAACTAGCCAGCACAATTCGCGTACGTATTTTACAGGTTCTCTTTAACTTATGAATACGCACAAAACTCTGTACATTCATTTACCCGTATTTTATTACGTTCGACTTCTCTGTACGGGTAAATACCCCGGATTTAATACTACAAATTTAGTCACATTCCGCACGAATGTAATGAAAATTATCAATACATTCCTGGAATGATAAATTTAACTCTCGGCAATAATATAAAAGATCATTTGAAAGTTTTCGAAAAAAAATTCTGGTAATCCATGTATCTATACACAGCTGTGCACGAGATTCGGCGAAAATTTCAAGAATGTAATACTTAAACAATTCCAGGAACTTGTCAAAGAACAATGCCGGTGACAGCACACTCTTTGACGCGTCATGTTCTTATGACAATAGCGCTACAACCACAATTCTCTTCGAAGACAATTTATAATAGCTCTCGACACCCAATTATTGCGGGGGTAATGAAATTTAATTACTATAAAAGTAATAAACGAACAAAAAACATGACATGCTCGCCATGCATTGTAACTCTTCCAAAGTCTACCAAGAAGTATAAAAGTCCGAAAAATACATCACAGCACCAGTAACAGATGAAATGTACTCACCAACACTTTGGTGAATCTTCTTTCCAGCTCATTGGGATCAGGCATCGGTTGTTTGGTAGGCATGCTTGAGCGGCGGACATGCTTGTGCGGTTTGTTAGCGAACCCCTCAGAAGGAGCAGGCTCGCTTTTTGTGCTCTGGGAACTACCCATTTCCACTAAGATCACAGGTCACAAGAGGATATAAAATAGCAGCTACTGCTGTGCTTCAGCAACAGGTCCTCTTCCCTCCATCACACACGGAACATCACTTAATCACCACCATACTTCGAGTACACACTGTAAACACTCGTCACACCTCCTTACTGCTGCTCGAGGAACACTGAACGAACGAGCGGGCAACCTCACTGAGCATGCGTCATGGAGGACAAGAATCCCAGTGCATCAACACAAGCCTAGTGCTGCGACCTAGCGGTAAATGAGTGGCGCCCAATTCAAAGGTAGTAATTCCGAACCGCAACATTCCGTCCTCCACGTGCCATCCACTTTTCTACATTTCATTTAAGAATCGTCACTACAAATTTTATTACCAATGCCATTGACAAGTTTAATTTGCTGTCAGTCCAAACCTTATCGTTGTATGTGAATAAATTACCAACGGAAATTTAAGTGAGAATTCTCCCTGAACTAGTTCATGCAATACATAGATTTTAATGTCAATAAGTAATTTTAAAATGTTAGAAAATTTGGAAGTGTGCAAAAATATTTTGTAGCCATGAAATTTAGGTAAAATTATAAATATTTCAAAAACTACTTGCAATCCAATAACTGTACTAGAACTATGAAGAACATAAACATGTTTTATTTCTTATGGAAGTATCTCTAATTTTGTAAAGCAATTTAAACCTACAGTTCATGAAGAATTTTCTAGTTGCATTGATTAATACAAGCCTTTTCATTTAATAGAATTTACAATATTTTAGAATAAAAGGTACTCTCCTAGTGGTCACAATTTTATTGAGAGCACGAAAAAAAAATTAGTCTCACAGTAGGATTTTGAAATTAAGGATTATGGGCCATAATTCTTTGTTCATCTTTGAAGACTCTCTTTAAGACATCTATTTGTCATCTTCAACATAGCATGAAGATGTACTTCAGAAAAAATTACAACAACTTAATTCAACAGTTTTCTATGTGAATGAGAATGCACATTAAAGAATTTCAACAACTAAAACTTTGAGTAAGATAGACTTTATTCAATAAAAAATTTCAATGATTTACAAAATGATTAATGATCATTAACGTTTACATATAGATGCAAATACAAAGTAGAAACTACTGTTTTGTATCTTCATCTATTTGCCTTTTTAACTCTTAAAACTCACTGACCAACAAAATTCCTTTCTAGCCTGCAACAAAAATATCAATTTAATTATTACTAATTTTTATTTTTAATTCAACAAATACTTGAATAAAAATTTTAGAAAGACTGGAATACTGAAATGAAAATAAAATGAGGATTAACATCATGTTAATGACACAGCTCTGGAGTATCCACGTGCTTACAATTATACTTTGCTGTAAAAACCCTCTATTATGAATATTCTAATTAAATATATCTAAAATAACAAGAAGATTATTCTTGCAATCAGCATTCGTTCTGCCAAGAACCTTGATCGCTACTGAATATTTGTAATGATTATATGAATGAAGCATATATTTGAACAATAAGTAATTATGAGAGTTGATGGAAGAATATGGAAGAATTTTTATTGCATTTCATTTTATTTCCTTTAAAGAATACTAGAATAGGTGAATGAAAAATTATTATAAAAATTATTCTTACAAATTGAGACACATTGTTTGCTTGCCAATTGATAATTTTCAGAAGAGTCAAGTAATAAGGCAATTTTAAAAAATTGTATTACTTATTTTATCAATGTTTGTTTTTCAAAATGCTTCACATATATTGAGTTATTATTATTATTATTATTATTATTATTATTATTATTATTATTTGTACAACACTTTCTATACAATGTAAAAATCAAAATTTAAATATTTGTGGGAAAGCTGATGGAATGGTGTTTGTAAGTATTTGTTTGAAAATAATCTAAAAAAATAATGCTGTACTTTTAGTTCTCAAACTAATACAATTACACTTGTACTTTACATTCATATTACACTTTTTTATTCAAATTGCATTAAATTATAAAATTGATTTATAATAAGCTTGCCTTACCAAAAACATTGGAATTTTTTATCACTTTAATTTTAAAACACTTAAAAGAAATAAACAAATAACACATTCATGATATGGATCTTGTACAAGGCACAAAGATGAATTCCAATTATCAAAGCACTTATCCACATTAGAAACTGAAACATTAAAATATGAAGAAACACTCACCTGATAAAAAAAAGTTACCTGAAATTTACAAGGTTGGATGGGAACTCTGAAAATTGCTAGGGGAGGAATGGAGAATTATTACATTGTATGATGATGATGTATAAGAAAACACCATGTAGAATCAAGAAAGGGGAAGAAAGATGTGAGGTTCTCAGGACAAGAAAAGGATTGAGCCAGAGGTGCCCCAGCAGTCCATTATTCAAGCCCCAGGCGTAAGATAAATAAAACTTACAAGTAGAGGGTGCATTTTAATGACATTCTTTGCATAACCCTCATTTTATTTTTCTATATGGAATAGATATGATTCTTAGCTTTTTGATAAAAATATTGGCCCCATTAATGCATTTTTTCACATTATAATATTAGCATATTTATAAAAACTCACAATATAAAGTCATACTTTTGCCCATCCATTAAACTTATCATCTATAGTTGTCAGAATGAGTAGTTATATAATGGCAAAATATTTTTCGGGATAAAATAAAGTACTTTTATATTCTTACGAATCATTGTCAAGACTTCTTTATAAATAGTTTGAAGTATAGAATTTCTTCTGGATTCTGTGCCTGGTTATTTTTATGGTTGTAAAATAGATACGTATTACTTTTATGTAAACAAACTTGAGCAAAAGAAGTGATATTAGTAGTAGTAATGTCCCAAATGACAATGAAATTAGTATCAGTACAATTCAATTGAATTAAGAGTACAATTGGTGACAGTAATGTTCTGAGTTCTGTTTTGTGCTGGTGAATTGTGTTCACAAAACACTGATGCAAGTAGAGAAAGAAGTGAAGTATAATTTTAAGTGATAATTCTTTCCATGTCTATTGAAT
>BLKR01002678.1:0-183296 GCA_011170035.1 Teleogryllus occipitalis
TAATAATAATAATAATAATAATTAATAATAATAATATTTATTGAGTCACAAATACAATTACAATCGTGTATGACGAGTCAAATATGTTGTATATGGAGGGAGTACAATTGCATGCATCTTCTTGGGTGCAGCGAGTGAAGTTACATTTATTGTCCAGATGCAAAACAAGGGGCCATCTCAGCATTTGCTCAAAGGACCAGGGAAAATGGACAAAAAACCTGATCAAGATGGGGTCTTTGGCCTAAAGACTATGCTACAATACTTGTTACAGATATATTAAGATATTACATAGTAGATAATTATTTTTAACAGCAAAGTAGATAAACATTTAACTTAATTTAATTTAAAATAATTTAACATTTCAAGATTTGTAGTTTCATTGTTCAAAATAACATTCACTTGGAATAATGATTTTACTGCTACTACTTATAATAATAACAATAATAATTATATTAATAATAATATCAGATAACATTTCTTATTAATTAATAATAGTAATGGCAATGCTAATAGTAATAATAACAGTACATGGTATCAATTATGGTAACAGCTACATATCATTTAACAGTATTAGCATATTCCTTGATTAAATCTTGAAACGGTGGGGAGGAGGAGGCAGGTTATGGCCAGGTTTTTTCTATTTCTACACCTAGTCCTACTGCAGCACCTGAAATCACATTGGACATATTAGTCATTGAGGTATTCCTGAACGCTATAAAAAAGTTTTTCCCCAAGGAAGTGTTTGAGTTTATTCTTGAAGTTCTTGAACTTCACGAATGCATTTGGATTTTTTTGCGGTGGTGTCTTTCTTCTTCTCCAAATTCAATAACGTGTTTCATTACGTGCCGATCTATAGTAATTTTACCGAAACACGGATGGAGTACGAGATTTTAACGGAAATACGTTTTGCACATACAACAAAAAAATGTGTTTTCCTGTCTGTCATCTGCCCATCTGTACGTTTGTCAGTTCGTATGTGTTCTACACAAACTGAGTGCTTTTCACAGGATTGTTTTCAAAATGAATTCCCCCATTGATTTGGTGTGACTCAAAGCCCTGCGATTTTGAGAAGAATTCTTTGAATTTTGGGGGTACTTTAAATGAAGCCCCTGCGACATTTTCTAAACTTTATTAAAAATGGCTCCATTTTATCTTTAAATTTCTTGTAAGGCTAAAGTGAAAAACATTTATAAAGATGACATTGATTTGATTTTCATGGATACCCCTACATCCTCAAAAATTGGAAAAGTTTGAAATTTTATTTTGTGTCTTCCTACAAATACAATATTGAAGATATTATTTTTTCTTCAGATAGAATTGTTTTTTCCACAATTAATTATTTAACAAGTCTTATAGAAATTAAAAAAAATATTATTTGTGTAATTTTCAGTGAAATATGGGCAATATCAAAAAATTTTAGAAACTAGATTTTCTCAAAAATGGCTCCAGATTTTTTCTTCAAACTGTTTGTACAGTTAAAGCTAAAAGCTGCGTTAAGATGACATAAACACCATTTTGTCATCTTTTTCTTCTTTGTCTTTGGCATCATTGTGAATTCTTTTGTTCTTTCAAAAATTAAACAAATGTATTTTTTATTTATGATTTATGGTATTTTTTAAATATCTCTCACATTGTTAATATTTACATTATTACATCTGTTTGTAGATATTATTGTATTTGTGAGTACAAGTACTTCACGTGATGTCAAAGAAGGTTCTCGAAAGCAGGTTTTGCTGTGAAAATGAGCTCAATATTCCGCATTTTTAGAATTGCTGGAATGACATTTTCTCTAAAAGCCTCCAATTTTTTTCTTTAAACATTTTGTGCAGATAGTGCTAAACACATCACCTATAGAATATACTTTAGGGAGAAAACAACCCATTGTGCTAATGGAGAGGACTGAATAATGTCTCCTGAATATTATTTATGCAATGAATGATATTGAGTGTCATTGAGACAAATATATTCAAAATTGGTAGGTACATTATTGGTCATGTGTGCCTAAATTTTTCAGATAAACCTGGGTTTGAGAAGACAAGGCAGACATTTTATAGTTATATCTGAAATATTAAAGGTAGGCCTACAAGATTAGCAATATCTCATTGCAAACTTACATAGCCATTTTTCTATAAAGTCGAGTCATTTTATTGATTTCTCTGTTTTTTACTGATATTTACTGGTAGCTATCCAGGTAAAATTATCAATAAACACAATAACTTGTATTATTTTAATTGTAATTAATATGACATATTGTAAGTACGTGTTGTCATAACAATACACTCGGAATTATTTCGTTCCGTGGATATGACTAATTTGGAAATTGCCGCCATGTTCCCGAAAGAGCCTCCATTGTGCCTCCGCCCACATTGCCACCGCATTTTCCCGCGTTTTCAATTGCAATTGGTACAGTTGCACTCGTTACACCGGTGTGATTCGGTCCGTCGATGTAGTTCTTCGATGGTACGTCTGCTCCGTGGTGGCGCTAGTGAATAGTGAATCGACTTTGTGACTCACGAACCGTGAGAGCGAACCTCAGGCTTCTACGAAGCAACGTGCAACTTCCTAGTGTTGTATATTAAAGAATTCATTTACAAACAATGGTTCTATTTTTTAATTTACATTGAAAACTAATAAACCACAAATAACTGGAGTCGTGTAAAAGAAACAACTCACTTCATAAATATTCCTTGAGTAATTATACTTCTTCCATGCATTTGTATTACTACATCCATTTGGAACAGATCTTCCGATTAATTGGGCAGTTTGACATAAAAGATGATATCATTAATTATTAAAACGATTCATAACGTTCGTTTCTTTCAAGATGTACTAAACATTCTATGATTTATGAAATATTAATTAGATTATTCATGAATATCCATTTTCTCCGATTTTGAAAGAACTGTGATCCACCAATCACAGCGCAGATACCGTCACAATTGGTGAACGATTTCAACGATTCAACGAATTGTTAGGAAAAGTAATCGAACAAACGGTTCAATCAACAGTTGGGGCACCACCGTATCCCAACATTTATATTCTGTATTATATAATGTATTATATAATTATATAATTTATATTCTGTAGTCTGTCGTGCCAAACTCGGTACTGCATCCACCACGTCAGATAGCAGCTGTGTTCAACAATGCGGCGGCTCTACTCTACCAACATCAATACAGACAGAAGATGAAGGTACCTACTACTAGTAGTAGTAATAGTAGTTATAGTAGTAGTAGTAGTAGTAGTGATTCTGATTCAAATAATTACGGACCGACAATTAAGAATTCTGAAGAATCTTTGGACGGAGACATTTCCAGTGGTTGGACCAAACGAGTTCACCGGACTAAATTTCAAGTTGAAAACTATATAATATTCGAAAACGATTAACTATGGAAGAAAAAACACGTTTAACACGAATTATATTTCTTGCCCTGCCTGGGATGGAAGAAGTTAAATCTCAAATTCATACTATAATTAACAAATATACTCAATTAGAAAATACAACATTTAATGAAAATAATATTTCGGATCAAAATTATGATGCAGAATGGGCATTGTCAATTACTAATGAAGAAGTGTCAAAATATATTAAAGATTTTAAGGGGAAAACAAATGAATTAATGTCGAACCTTATAAATAACATTTACCCGTCAGACATTTTGGACAGACATTTTTCCGCTGGACCAAAAAGGATATACAAAATTTATTGAAAATAAGCCATTATTTAAATATTTTATTGGGTTTTTGTTCAGTTCCAAACAAATTAATTTTAACCATATAAATACATATAAATAACATTTAACGTTGAACCAGAAGGGAAGGGTTTGTGTTTTGGTGTTCAAAACTATCACAATGTATGTTTTGCAAAATGATTTGTAGAAACAATGTATAAACAAAATCAACAGTTTTGTACAATGTATGATAAAAAGTTTGTTAAAATTTATTGTTTAAAACCACACATCTTGTACAATGTATGATAAAAAGTTTGTTAAAATGTATTGTTTAAAACCACATCTAATTTTTTTTGTAAACCCTTTGTCCTTGTCCAAATTTTCCTTGTTTCGATATCCAGAGAAAAAAAAATTTGAAAAATTAATGAGTGTTTGAGGACAATGCGTGAGTGTGTGTGTTTTAACACTATAGAAGGAACAACTATGTAATTTCTATAGTTGTTTTTCTATAGGCAAACAATTGAAAAAACACGAAATGTGTTGGTGGCGGCCAGATGATTCGGCACTACGCGGCGGTTGTAAATCATTGTAAATTTATATAGTGAAATGTAATTTTTTTTGTGATTTTTTTTGCTTCTCTCACAATTCTCAACGAATGTATGGCCTCCAACGTCGCATATAATTTTGTGACAAACAAATTTTTAAATTTAGCGCCAATTAAAAATTAAATTTCGCGGTAAAAAACCTATTCTAAAAAGATTTTTAATTGGCTAAAATTTTATATATGCTTTAGCTGTTTGTCAAAAAAATACTCGCTGCCTTGAATAGGGTCACCAAATCCTCACCGGGGAAAAGGAGGGCAATGGCTTAAAAAAAGGAGGATATTTGGTGCAAAAAAGAGGACAGGGCATAAATGTGACATGTAGTGTGTATTGTCACATTTACAATGTAAAATACAATTACATTGTATTTTTATGGATGTATTCTAACAGATCCTGAGTGAGTGAAGTACTGATATGGTACTTGCAATACAGAACAAAATTTTATTTGAAACATACCTATTTTCAAATAAAGAGTAGGTCCAAGTATATAAACTTTGCATTCAGTTTCAGAATCCTTTGCTCACATTTTGAATGCAGGATATTTGCTGGCTAAGGCATAGATCAACTTCCATTTCTGCTTTGGCATTTTATTTATCACAATGTATTTTTAGCAAAGATGTCTAGCTAAACAAAAATCCCATGTGTTTCCTTCCTCAACAGAATTACCGGCAGTTCACAAAACTACTAAGTACAAGAATGAGTGAACCTCTTGAATTGCACAAAGAGATAATATTCCAGTTATAGAGTGTCACCTACAGACATATTAGTGTAAACAGAAGTCAAAACAAATAATTTCAAGATATCATACTCTCAGACAAGCAAGTTACAAAAGGAGATCATTTCAAGAGTTTAAAAAAATCTGCCCAGATCTCAGACAAAAACATACAAAGGAGGACATGTCCAGAAAAAGAGAACATCTGATCACCGTAGCCTTGAATATTCAAGCTGAAATTTTTGTTGACTTTTAGTGTGTTTTTGGACAAAGTTTTTAAAAACGGGTATTATGATTAGGAGAAGCATTAGATATCTCAAATGCACTATTTTTAAAGGAACTCTGTCTATTTAGGGGGCCCATTCTACCAAGAGTTCTATTTACAAAAGGGGTCATTTACTCATATTTACTAGTCCTGTGTTCCAGATGTCCTTTTGCCACCACTGAAGAGATCAATAAATTTTCATCAGTTACATATATGTGTAGTAAAAATTGTATTAAAAATAAGTGTTTTCACCAAAACCCAACAGTGCCTTGTGGATTTATTACCCACGTGTGCAGGTAATAATTAATGTCAGGCCTGGAAATAGATCAGATAATATGCAATTGATTAGTACTAAATAATAAGTAGGGATAAGTATTTTTAATCTTCATTAGAGCATTACTTAGCATATTTCATACCTTAATAATCATTTAATAATATTAGCAAAATCAATAAAAAATATTAAGTAATTAGGGAGTAAGACAATGGTATCTAATGCCACATTCTCTTTTTACACACAACATGGACTGCATGTGAATAATAGAGGAAAGAACATTTTAAGCTCTATCCTAGCTGACACAATAAAACTTGCTATTCACAAAAAGAAAAATATATTTTGTTTTGACTCAATGGGTAAATATAGAAAGATGGATTTAAATTGTCGGGAAACTAGATGCCTGTGGTCGTTCTAAAGTAGGAAATTCACTAAGTATCCTCCATCAAAACGTGCAATATATTAATAATAAAACTGAATTATTGGAAATAGCACTAGACGAAGAACGCCCACACATATTTGTAGTAACTGAACATGGCCTCAAACAAAATGAAATACCTAACTATGCTCTTAAAAATTATATTCTGAATACTAGTTATTGCCGAACGGCACATAAAGGTGGTGGTGTAGCGTTACACACTATACAAGGGAGTATTCACAGCCAACCAGAATGTGTGCAAAATTTTGTTGTAGAAAAGGAATTTGAACTAGTTGCAGCAAGGATCTTCCCAGATACTAACCACAAGATTCTAGTGGTAGGGGTATATAGACCACCAAACTCAGACATAAAAGTTTTTATTATAAATTTAGAAAAATTGTTAAATCATCTTTTCAGGAATGCAGAACCAAAACTTATCATAATTGGAGACTTTAACATTAACATAAAAGAAAATTGCCAAGCTACACGTTCCTTTCTAGATACTATTAAATCTTACGACTTAAGGTGTACTGTAAAAGAAGCCACAAGGGTTACATCACATTCCTCAACCATAATAGATAACATAATCACTAACATCAAGGAAGAAATCTGTACAGTAAATGTTATAAACAAATATATATCAGATCACTATGCTCAAAGTATCAAAATTACGGGAACATCATTGAACATAAATACTAATAGAAAACAACTAATAAGAATGATTTCAAAATCTAATATAGAAAACTTAAACAATGATTTACTGGCCCAGGATTGGTCATCTCTTTTTGAATTTCATGATTGTAATGAAAAATGGAATTGGTTTATCAATTTATTCATAACAATATTTCACAAAAATTGTCCTTTAAAGAATAAGACATACAACAATAAAAATAAAGTAAAAATAAAGCTATCACATAACACACAAGAAAAGAAAAATGAAATGATAACATGGTATAAATTCTACAAAGAAACTAACCAAGAAATATTCCATACTAAATACAAAGAGACAACAAAGCATTACCAAAAACTACTGCTCATAGATAAGAGAGAAGCCTTACATACTAAACTAAATAACACAAACAACATTAGCAAAGATATATGGAAAATAGTGAACAATAATAAAACAGCAAATACAAACTCTAACATCAACCTAACAGATGGTAACAAACAAATAACTGATCCTTTAGAAGTGAGTGAACTGTTCAACACATATTTTTCAACAATATCAAAACCAAGCAATGCTACAAATAACAGGGTAACAAATAAAATAATTACCGTAGATAACCCTAACATAACTAGTTCAATATATATGTATCCAACAGATGCCAAAGAAGTCACAGACATAGTAAGGAAGCTCAAAAATAAAAAATCATCAGGGTGGGATGAAATATCATCTGAATTATTTAAAAAATGCATCCACACAATTATCACGCCATTAACACATTTAATCAATGAGTCACTTAATAATGGAATCTTTCCAGAAATACTTAAACTATCAATAATCAAACCTCTGTACAAAAAAGGTGAAAAAAACCTAGTTTCAAATTACAGGCCAATAGCTCTAACTCCCACATTCAGTAAAGTAATAGAAAAAGTTATTTTGAATAGAATTGTAAAATTTTTTGAGGCAAACAATATTCTCACAAGCCAACAACATGGTTTTAGAAAAGGTCTGTCAACTTTAACGGCACTTACAGAATTCAGCAACACAACAACCAGCCTACTAGATGAAGGGCACAAAGTAGCAGCTCTATTTATTGATATGTCCAAAGCTTTTGATAGTGTTAATCACATCGTACTATTAGACAAACTAGAAAGATACGGGATCAGGGGGGTGGCTCTAGAACTGATGACTTCTTTTGTAGTTGGGCGTAAACAAAGTACAGAGACAACATTCACTACTGAAGGAAGAACAAAAAAAGTCAGATCAAATACCATCACAATGCAGGGAGGGGTACCACAGGGATCAATACTTGGTCCTCTTCTTTACATTGTTTATGTTAATAGTGTAAGACCACAGGAAGACACCAAATTAATTAAGTACGCAGATGATACCATGATAATATGTTGGCATAAATCAATGAATGAACTGAATAAAATCATTGGTAACAGCCTACAACACATTACAACACAATATCAGGATTTAGAACTAAACACAAATTTAAGCAAAACAAATTTCATTACACTAACAAATAACACACGAGATAAATCGATACAAACTTTAAAAATGGAGAATATAGAAGTACAAAGCGTAGAGCAAGTAAAGTTCTTAGGCATCCAAATAGATAGATATTTAACATGGGACAAACAGATCGACAAAGTTTGTCATAGACTCTGTTCCGGAATATTTATATTGAGATCACTCAATGGATTGCTATATGTACACGACCTCAAAACCATTCATTTTGGAATGATATATCCACATCTTACCTATGGGATACACATTTGGGGAAGCACATTTACAACGCACATGTCCAGGTTATTTACTCTGCAGAAACAAGCAATTAGAGCAATATTCAAAATGAAGAGAACAGATAGTTGTAAAATAACATTCCAAAACGAAAATCTTCTTACAATTTATGGACTTTATGTATACAGTACAGTTCTGCACATAAAATATAATAAGGATGCAATAGAGAATAAAGATATACACAATTACAACACCCGCAATCACATGAACAAACATGTAATGGCCACAGAACTGAAAAAAACTAGTAGAAATCCATACAATGCAGGAATAAAACTGTACAACAAGATACCAAGCGCAATAAAACAGTTGGCAGGTAACAAATTCAAAAAATATCTTAAAGAATACCTAATCAAAAAAGTTCTGTATTCCTTGGAAGAATTATAAAACAGAGTAAGTTTTCTATGTTGATATCTAAATTGATGTTGTATAGAAAATAATGAAAATAGATTGTAATTGTAATTTGACATTAACAGGGTATTTTTAAAATGTTATTAAAAGTGTATTTATTTGTTTATGTATTAACTTTGTAAATTGTAATATATGTATTAACTTTGTTAATTAATATTATTAACTTTGTAAATGTTAGAAACTGCTATTGTAACTATTAAATTAATGCATTTTATAATTTAAAGATTTATAGATTATATGTTTTGTATTATATCTAATTAATTAGTATGTAAGTAATAATATAAAGTCTGTTACTGTTATACACAATATTAATTTGTGCAACTTTGACTATGGTTCCAAATTGTAATGACAATCAAATGACCAGGAAATAAAATTGAAATTGAAATTGAAATAGTATTTATATAAATGTCAAAATTATTCAAAAGCAATAAAATGCAGCGAGCACATATCGGTTCCCCAAGATATTATGTTTCTGTTAGTGGGGTAACTGAGGGGCGCTACTGCTGTTGCTAGTAGTAATATGCAATAACAGGTATAATGAAATACATATTAAATTTATAATGATAAATAATGTTACTGATGTTGTAATATTTTGAAACAATTTACCTATTTAAGTCACAATACTGATAGAAATTTCATATCAGAGTAAGAAAGTGTTTTGATTTCAGAAGATCTAAGAACAACAGGATCAGCATGTTGTCTGAGAACTTTTCTGAAAACTACAAAAGTTACATAGAGATTGTATCTTGTCACCTTGCACTATTCCCTCAAATGTCTTGCATACCTGGAACTCTGAACAAATTTCTTGTTTAAATAGGATTAGTGAACACATAAAATTTAAGATGCAGTTATCCAAAGTAGTGGTAACATTCCAAAGACGGAATTTCTTGTACTTATAGTACTTGTAAATTACATAGAATTATAATATTTATATTGAAACTTATTTTCAATTAATATATCAACCAGCTCTTGCAACACACACTTTTATTTATTTATTTAATGTCAAAAACAGTTAAAAACTGTGTATGACATGCTATAGGGAGAAGTGTATTCTTTGCACATTTTCTGAAATTCTGGGATCTGTACCCTAACCCATATACAAGTTGAATTCTGAATACAGATGAAACAAGCATTTAAATGCACCAAATTTAAAAGCACCAAAATTTTGGCCAGAATTGATAAAAAAAATTTGTTCCAGTGCAAGAAAATCTATCTGCAAAAGCAAATCAGCTATAGATTTTGGTAATTATCCCTCTTCATGCCCTTTATGAAGAAACTGTGAAGGACTTCCTGCCATGAGAACATGAATAATAATTTGAATGTTCTTACCCACACAATTCTAAAAGACATACACAGATGGTGAAGTTATATTTATGTCCAGAAGCAAAACAAGGGGCCATATCAGCACTCAAAGGACCAGGGAAACTGGATGAAAAACCTGACTGAGATGGAAGTCATTGACACAGAAGCTGTGGTACAATACTTGTTACAGGTTTGTTTAGAGTTATTCAGTTCAGATGGTTATTAATACATTCAAAATCATTGTTAAAATTAATATTACTTTCTGTTTTGATGATTGGTGTAGTCTCTAATTGTATAAAAACAATTATGCAGCAGAAGAGATTTTACTTGGCACTTAAACATGTTTATTGAATTTAGTCATTTAATGTCAGCTGGCAATATGTTGTAAAATAATGTACATGTATTGTATGTGATCTTTTTGTAGTAGTTGTAGTTGTAGGCCTGTTGATACTGACACCTGATGAATATAATTAGTTCATCAAATAAATTGAAACCCAGCATACAATGTCAGTTTCCCAACATGCTCTAACAGCCACTTTGTACGAGTATGTCAATAATTTGTTTTTTAACACTGAATCTATACATTTCAATAATGTACAGAAGAATCTGTTGCCATGGCAAGAATGCTTGAACACAGGGAGCAAATTGATGGAAAGAGGGGGATTCTGGGGATCCTCCCACTCTGGAGAGATTGATGTCCTTGCTGAAAACACATTAGGTGTCTTGTTTATTATTTTCACACTTTCAAATCCAGGAATCCCAAATCAAAAAAATCAGAGAAGAATACATTATTCATAGTCTTTTGAAGGATTCTTCAGACTGTGTTGCATGAGATGATCACAAAATATTTGAGGATGCATTTAAGAAATTTTGATTCAGAAGATTTTATAAAATGTCATTTTTGATTTGCTCATGTATTCAGTGCTGGGGCTAAGTAGAGGCAGATCAGGCGATCACCCAGGGTCCTGCTAGTTAAGGGGCTCCATAGGGAAAAAATTAGTAATAAATTGAAAGAGAAATTAGAACTCAAGAAAATCGTTTTTCTAATTTTATAAGTCACATTACAGTAGTTCAAGATTTCATAAATTTTCAATTAATTTTTTACATTAAATAGTTAATTATAATCATCACTTATAAGTTAGGACTCTACGAAATGAAAAATGTCAGATAATCCTTACAATTTTACAAAACATACTGTCACTGAAAGCTTTTAAGCATTCAAATTTTCTTCTCTTCTCTCCAATCCAAGACACACATTTTTGGCAAAATTATATATATTACACAGATATTGGCCATGGAATTTCCATTGAAGTTTAGGACTTGAAATAAAATGATTCATATAGTTTCTTGATACAACTTTCACATTTTTAATATTTTCTGGAGAGGGGGAAGGATACGTTTCAGCATTGCCCTGGGTGCACAATTTTCTAGCTCCGGCACTACATTCATAGTAACTTTTTGAATTTCACGAAACCTATTAAAAAGTCTTTTTAGGGTTGGAAATGCATTAACAATCATGAAATGCATCCTCATTGTAAATATAAGTCTGAAAGAGGAGAAAAAATTTCCGGTCTCTCAGTGTTCAATTGAGTTTAAAATAGTCAAAGGGAAAATTTAGTTGTCCAAAAATAGCAAGTCAGGAGAAATGTAAAAATTTTTAAAGATATAATACTAATAACTAAAGAAAATAGCTATTTATGTTAATTTTTAAAATACTTTAATATCAATCCCAAACAATAAAAAAAAAAAAAGAGTTCAAAAATTGTAGTTTTATGGAAAACCGATAATATAATTAAATTTTCATGTGTGAGAGAGCTGATTTCAAACCTAGCAATCTCCATTTTTTCTGAAATTTAGTTACTAGTAGTAGGTCAATTTTGACATTGGAATCTACCCATATAATATCCCAGGTTTCGGATCAATCCATTTCAAGTGGTCCAGCACAGGTCACTCGACCATCTAAAAAAAAATTCATATTTTGTACATAAATTTCCTTATATTTTGGCTGTTCAAAAACATCTTTGATTTATTTTTATTGTATCTGATTTACAAATGGCGGCCATTTTTGTTTTACGCTGTGTGCCATTTTTCACATTTGTAGGTGTTTACTCTTTTCAAAATTATTCAGCTCTGGGTTGTTATAGCACTCTAAAATAAAAGGCATTGGATTCAGTATACTCTTGCCTACAAATTGCAAAATTATTTATCTACCTACCTTCTATGTTTGTATTTGAGAAATACTTGCATCCAGAATGAACCAAGTTTGATTTTCAAGAGTAATTTCTCAAAGAAAGAATAGAATCTCAGCCTAATTTTTTTTTGTGCTTTTATACACAATAGTAAGTTACTTTTTGTAAAATATCATAGGTAAGTAACATACCCCATTAAAAATAACACTCTTTAAAACTTGGAATTTTGGATTTTTTCCAACTTCCAACTGTAATATTTCTGTTGGAGAACCAAATAAAAATCTGAAAATTTCACACACATTAGATCACTATCATTCCAAACTTCAGTAAAAATTGCAACTTTAAGATTTAAGTCAAAGTTGTTTTTTGTTAAATTGTAAATGTTTGCAAAAAAAGGCTTCATTTCCACATTGAGGATACGTTGTGACAAGTAGTAATCATATTGTTTTAAAGCTATTTTAAACTAAAATCCATTTTAATGTAAAATAATTAATTATACTTTATTATTAATTAAACAAAAAAGTTGCTTAATCTATTTGGAATATTATTTTACTTTCAAACAAACTTACATCTTGACACCTACATAAATATTTAATTTGTAATTTTTTTTATATTATACCACACAATCATATTTATCAACTTATTTCCTTCATTGTTATACATTTTTTATAAGATGATTAAAAAGGATCAACAAATTATATTTAACGTTTTATTTCATGCATTAGGACAAGGATAAGATAACTGGGAATAGGGTGTTATCAGAGAAATTAACACGAAACACCTTTTCCAGCTCGTCATGTACATATTTATTTTCTTGGTATGATCAATACTATAATCATAATATACTGCAAACTAGTTGTGTATCAGTGTTTGGTAAAGCCAGTTTCCAATCATGAGAAAAGCAATGAATTTTAGCTTTACTGCTTTCAGTATATGCATTGTATTTTCTACTATACACTCTAGTGGCTCAAATTATAAAATTTTGCAGCATTTGTTGGCAGAAAATTCTTTTATATGCCCAGTCAATATTACTAAGGTGATCCTCCTCTATTAAGAGATTTACTTTCTATGTGAAAAGACATTGTTTTGTTCAGTGTGATTTTGATAACATGCCACTTGGAGAAATAAATAATCACATTTGAAGAAATCTATCACAAAGTAATATTAAGTAATATCATATTACATTGACATAAATTTCAAAGTATAATCATAATCACAAAAAATATAAGATACAATAATTAATCAAAATAATACACTATTAAAATTAAATTATCTGAATTAAATACATACATTTGGCAGTTTACACATATATTAATAATATATAGCAATAGAGATATGTAGGCCCTACCCTACTTACAATATTTCTTACAACATTCAACATCCATTCAAAATACTCTATACATTAAAAAGTCTTGTAATTCTTTAGTTGTCAATTCTCTATAAAGTTTTAATAAGACATTCTGGGAATTCACATTGCCTATACCTCAACCAACAGCAACCATTTATATTAGGAACAAACATGTAACATTATGGTTCCTGATACTTATTGCACTTACGTTTCAATTATTTTAAAATGTCATCACATGTTTTGAGGAATCCATGTTACCTAATCAATTTGTTTGAACATTAAGTGATTTCTATGCTAAAGAAATGGAAAAAGTTTCCACAGATATTTGTAATCAAGGCAATGAAGTTCAGTGCAGTCATCAATGCTACTCCAGAGGGACACCAACAAAGAGAGAAAGACAATCACTGAACAGTGCTAAGAGATAATACAGAAGCATACTACTTTGTTTAGATCTATCAGCATAGTACTTCAATACAAGAATTTATTTGAAATGATTATTGTTGTTTAAGGTTAAAAAAGCTGTTCAGTCCCAGATTATTTTAATAAATCAGTAACTCTCTGAGGCACAATTGCAAAGATGAAGCGGGAACATTCAGACATAGGGCGATTAGCATAAGGATGAACTTATATGTTTCTGCTACTTGGATTGGACAAACCAGTTGTGGTTTGCATATTAATGACAATTGTTTGGAGATGAGTTGAATGTGAAATTATCAGATCGCCTTAATTTTATGTATTAAAACCCAAGGACAATTGTGATCAATTTCATTCTTCCTCGAATTCACCTCTTGGTTCACCATGATCTCTACAAAGCAAAATGGAACACATGTTACTATTTCATAAATAGTAGTACAAATAAAACAGTACAACTTCACAAAACAGAAATTCAAGGAGTTTCAATTTTCTTTATAGCATTACATCTGTTTTTAGTTTGAATTATACAGTGTCTAAAGTTAAGAAAAGGGACTTTTTACACTGGAGAAATATTGCAATTCATAATAACTGCAGTACACTGTATTTCTATAATTAAGGAATTGTTTTAAAATTTTTGCTTTACTTTACTTTCAAGGCAATATCTACTAGAGCTCTTATCTTCATGGAACTAGTATACGGATAGATCCAAAAAAGGAAAGTAGTATTTGAAAAGTACTCCAAGAAATTTTATAAATGGGCTATCATACTTCACATAAAACATTTAGATTCACTGAACAAAACAATTTTCTACTTAAAAAGTAATATAATCTACTAATTATAATATTTTAAAATAAAAATTCTTGACTATTACACCATGATGGAGTGTATATGAGGATATAACTAGTGAATGAGAATAAGAAAAAGTAACAGAAACAAATGTTATAAATGATGTATTTCAGAAGGATTATTAAAATGTAATAAAATTAAATTAAGTAAAAAATGCCCCATTATAATTTACAATAGAAATTTTCAAACAACTGAAAACATTGTATACTCACAAATATTTACGGGACACGGCAAAAAATTGCACACCAACTCCGAGGAAAATAACTGTATGATTCCAGTGAGCACCCTAAATCATTGTCAATATCATCTTCGATCTTCAGAGAATGATTTTGAAACTAACAAATGCAGCCTCCTTGTTCTTTTGATATCTTGAAAACACTTCACACATTCAAATGACAAAATAAAAGTACACTGAAATTTTAAAAATAATTGTACACAGTTGCTACTGCAGTGAGATCATATTTTGACTCTAATCAAGACACAAAATATCAACGTTCAGATCCTTCATTTGCATCTCAATCTGTGATTAAATTACTGTCCTTTTTTGTTTCTACATAGCTAAAATATGTACAAATCTGATTTTTTATGCATATTGCCCCAATTTATTTATATATTAGATTATTTTTAGTGTCAGTCATTTTAGAATTAACAATATTTATACATATTTTCTGATTTCTTTTCTTAAAATCTGATAAGACTGGTACAAAAATTTTTTTGATACAATTATTAATTTAATGCATAACTCAAAAGGTGACTAAAACAAAAATGTTGAGAGTATATTCATAATTTAAAATTTCTTCATACATCAAAGGAATCAAAACATCAATTATGACCTGCATATGAATGACATTTCTGTTTCATATTTGTAATTCAAGGAGATATCATGACTTGAAATTTCATACATATATCAAAAGTTATTATTAAGGTAATATAATAAATAAAGAAGCTAGACAAAGATACAGGAAAAACAAATATTCAAATACTTGAGTTTGAATTAATTTGATGTAAATAGAAGATGTAAAATAATAAATAGACAATCTTCATACATTACATATTTATGAATTTTGGCTTGTATGATCACAAAAAATTATTAGAAAGAATATCAGGAATGCAAAGTAATTTTTTTTAACATATTAATGACACACCTCTTTATTGACTATTTGCCAGTGTAAATTGGGCAATATTGTGCATAAAAATGTTGATACTGACAGAATTCAAAAATTACAAAAATGAAGATGGGGAGTTATGTTAAATTTTTTGAATAGGAAAGGCCAGGAATTTAAATTTCATTCTTTACAATGAGTTGGTTCCTAATTAGAACATCCAATGTGTATGTTTATAATAATAATAATAATAATAATAATAATATTGATGAAACATTTTGCTTTGCAAACATAAGAATTTTTTTCATTTTGATAAAAATTATAGAAAAGCGAAAAGTTAAATTAAATTAATTGCAGAATAAGTATCTGCATTTCCTCTTCTGATATCTGATTCCTGAGAATATATGTCCTATTTCAGAAAATAATCATGCACTTCCTGTCACAGAAAATCTTCACGCTCCAAGAATATCAAGAAAAACACATCATATGATCTTCATGGAATGGAAGAAGGCTTCACAAATATAGTTCCATTACTTAGAGAGGTATAGAATATGTATATTTTACAAGAAAAAGAAAAACTGTTCAAATAGGCCTCTGGGTCAACAGCTAGGCCAACATTTCAAACCAAACAAAATTAGAGGTCAGTAATTCACAGTCCATCACTGAACTCTGCACGCTGTTTTCTTTCACAAATTGTGCTCAATCACCATTTTTCGAGATTACTTTTTACAGAGGCATTAGGTTTGTGTCAAACACTCTTCTTGACTAACAAGATGAGAAGACACTGTTGCCCTAGAAGATTATTTAAAAAATGCTAGTCTTAGAGAAAGTTCTTCACAATAAATATTTAGAATATCAGCATTATATTTTAATAACATTAAAACTTTTCCAAATATCCAAACCATTTAAATACAGCAATTTAAGTTACAATATTTTTTATATATTTTCTGGAATAGGTGCTTGTAACACATTAAACAATGGACACACCTGGAAAATATACTCAAAGGGGAGTTTCTTTCCGCCATTGAAAACCATTGCTCTTGTGTTGTTGTGAGGACTGCAGCCTTGAATTAGCATTATGTTTTCTACCAGCCGCTGCATCAAGACCATTTTTTACACCAGCAACTATTCTCAAGGCGGGGTTTGTAACAATTCCATTCCGACGGGGTTTGAGCAAACCACTTCTGGAAAAAAATCTTGATTCAAACATTTCAACAAAAATCTCTTCATAAATGAAAAATGTAATGAAACTCACCCTGCACTGGAAGCAGAGTTGCCAAAATCTGTAGTCTGGGTTGCCAAAATACCCGTGGGACTACGGCCAACTGCACTGCCACTGTTGCCCAGAATTATCCTCATATGTGTATCACGAGCAAAGTGAGGATCAGCCATTACTGCAGGATTTCTGTCAAAGGTTTCAAAAATAATTGAATATTTTAAGAGAGATGTTGACATTTCATTTTAGATACTTAAATATAATGAAAGAGAAAAGGAAATTTTAAATATTAATTATTTATTTGACATCAAAAACAGTTAATAACTGAGTGCAATGTTCTGTGGGGAGAAGAGTATTCTGTGCACATTTTCTTAAATTTTGGGATCTTCACCCTAAAACAAAAACAAGTTAAATTCTTCACAACTCTTGCCAGAAACACTCTTTCATTTATATGTATTGATGACAATGAGTGTCTCTGGCAAGAGCTGAGAAGAAAATATTCATCATATTGTAAAACAAACTATTTGCAACGGAAAATCAGCTTCAGATTTTGGTCAGTATCCCTCTTCATGCCCTTCAAAATGAAATCAACTTACTGCCCTGAGGACATTGAGAATGATAATTTGATTCTCACTGTTCTTCAGAAAACATGCATAGATAGTGAAGTTACATTTACGTCCAGAAGCCAAACAAGGGACCATCTCAGCATTTGCTCAAAAGATTGGGGAAACTGGATGAAAATCCTGATTGAGTTGGGGATCATTGACCCAGAAGCTGAGGTACAATAATTGTCACAGCATATTTAATCTTTTAGAATTATGCAGTCCAAATAGTAAATAATACATTAAACATCATTGTTAAAATCTATTACTTTACTATTTGGTGTTTGATACCATCTCTAATTGCATAGTTATGCAGCAGAAGATTTTACTGGTTTAAACTTATGTATTGATTTTAATTACTAAATGCCATCTGGCAATGTGTTGTAAAATAATGGATATGTATTGTATATAAAGTTTTTGTAAGGAGCTATTGATACTGACTGATGAATATGATTACCACATTAAGTGTTAGTTATAGACATCTGTATTCACAGAAAATACATTTATAAAATTAATACATTTATGAAAAATTCTCTACAACAAACTTCTTTATAATGAAAAACTCTGTATAAAGTAGACATTATTTCAGTTTACTTGGTTTACCCTATAATGTATTTTCATTGATACCCTGTCTACATATACCATCAACTCCCTATAATGAAAGGAAGTACTCCAAGTATTCCCTTGAATGTTTTTTAAAGAGTTTTCACTGTATGTTTCCTTTTAAAATACTTCTATAATCAAAATTATTTTTCTACATAACATTCAGTTCACTACAGCATGTTCCCTTCATATTAGACAGCAATGAAATTGTACTTAAAAAAAGAGAGTAATATAATAATTATTTCTCCAGCCAAGTTCATTCAACAGAAGTTAATATGTAATATTAAATACAAATTCTTTCAGAATCATAATAGTTTGAACTTACGCCAAAATATTAGCCTTTTGTCCTGCCATAAGGCCTGTTGCAGTGAGAGGACTACTTGGAATAGCTACATCACTCAATGGACTGTGTGGAGGAGATGCATAAATTGGACTTTGGGGCTCACTATGCAGAGGACTTAGAAGTTTACTGAGAGGTCGGTTTTTTGTTCCTCGGGTGCACTGTTGAAGTTGCTGGGTGAAGGATAACACTGCACCACTTCCTGCAGATGGTTGCTACAAAAAGCAAATACGTAAATGTCATAAAATGTGCAATGGTATCGCAGGAGCATGCATGCTGCTCCCATGGGTCATTCAGGCATCATTGCCAGTGAATCAGACTTCAAGAGAAAGGGCTTAACAGTCATTTACCAATGCCATTCTGTTACCCAGAGAACACCAATCGGGTGACCCCAGAATAAATTGCAATAGAATTGAAAGAAAACTGTATATATTTAAGAAATAGGTCTACATGCATTTAGCCATAAATATATTATATATGTTTTCTGCAAGTCTGTGTTAATATATATTCAGTTTCTGAGATATGGCAAGATCATATATTTTGATAATTTTCTGTATTTGTTGTCCTTTCCATGTGAACACAGATGACAACATTCTTTTTTCAAGAAGTAGTTCAACGTTTATAACGTTTTATGTTGCTCTGATTGTATAACTTATTTACATCAACAGATACTAAAATAAGAGAGTGCAGCACATTTATGGGTAGGTCTGGCTGTAAGAAAACATCTGAGTTTTCATGAAGTGATTTTGCTTGGTGACAGTTTATATTTTGTTTGTAAACATCGAATAAGCTTTGAAAGACAAAATTATCACTTAGGGTTATGAAAGGTAATAAAAGTCTATGTTGTTAAACCCTGATTGGTATGTGACTGTTAAGGACTACTTAGATGTTTGGATGGATTATTCACCTGGTGAACTTGTTGCTGAAGAGGTGGCATTGACAATATCCCTCCACCCCCTCCACCTCCGCCTCCTCCTCCTCCTCCACCTCCTCCACTACCAGGTTCTTGTGATCGCTGGGAACTCTTGGTTGAACCAGTGAAGTTGCTACTAGATTTGCTGTTACTTGAATTGTTACCTAGTGATACAAATGACCGTCGCTTTGTGGAATCTGGCGATTCCACAGGTGAGTATGTATGCAATCCAGGGCCTGGAGGATACAAAATAGCAGATGAGGGCTTTGTTTCTGCTGTTGATCCAGATGTAACAGATGTAGCACTACTACTACCTCCACCTGCAAATTAATAACAAAAACATTCATATATGTATTAATTTAAAGTAACAGCTTCTCATTCATTACACAGGCCTACTCTTTTGCTTAAACAACCCATACAAAATAGTTAACAAGTAAAATGTATTAATTAATGAGATTTAAAGTCAGAAAACACTACTTCTCAATTTTGTACTTATTTATGGAACATCAAAATATTAAAATAGGATTTGAGTTTAAAATTCCAGAAATACATTTGGTTACTAGGAGGTAATTTAATAAAGTTATTTATCATAAAAAAGTTGTTCAATTGAAACTTTATTTTTAATATAGTAAAAATTACTACCATTCAGACCCAGCCGTGACTGCTGAGAACGTTGATTAGCAGAATATTCTTCTAAAAGTCTAACAACAGCATCGTGACCACTCTTTGCTGCAACTCTCAATGCATTGCGTCCACAACGGTCTGAATGATTGGGATCTGCCCCATGATTCAGGAGAGCTCGCACACAGGCTTCATGGCCTTCCTGGGCTGCAATACCTGAAAGGGAGATCATAGATATATTGCACAATTTGCTCCTGTTTGTAAAGAATAAGAACATAAAAGAAATTTTTCAAGTATTCAAGTACTTGACTCTGAGTGGTAGTAGAGTGGTGGTAGTACTATTAGTGGATACAGACTGAGTGAAGTCTGTATCCACTAATTTTTCAAAATTTTTCAGTATCCTCTTTCACATTTTTTTCTCTTAACAATACTGTGACATTGTACAACCTGCTCTTAAAAGTTTGATTTAAATATTCAGCTATGGCTGTATTATTCGTTTAAGGGTGAAACTGTATTTTTATATTGTAATTTTCAATCAATCCTGGCTTCTCTTTAGACTAACATTTAATTTTATTAATTAACTTACAAATTATATACGAAGACAATAAAAATATTTCCAAAGACACCCTTAGACTCTCTCAGAGTGATCTATTAAATCTGAAACACTGACTATGCCACTTGGGATGTGTGTATCACTCAGGATGCTTCAGTAACAAGAATCTGGACACAGATGTTTTTTTAATATAATAATTTTCAAATTTGCAAAAGATCCATTGCATCCTTTTAAATGCCAAACTTTCAAAATAATACATTTTAAAATAAAAACTCCAACATACCTAATGCAGTAGCTCCCTGATTACATGTGTGATCTGGACGAGCACCATGCTCCAAGAGCAGTCTCACAATAGCTGCATGTCCCTGCCATGAGGCAGAATGCAGAGCAGTTCGATTTTCATTGTCGGTTGCATTCACATCAGCCCCTCCAACAGTGAGCAAGAGGGCCACCATATCCACATGTCCCTGCCAGGAGCTCACATGCAGTGGGGTCCTTCCCTGCACATCACAGCACTGACTTATCAGTGAAGGTACATCATCACAAAAGCCGAAACATATATTCAAGAGGAAACACTGGTTTGAGAAAACGCAATTTATTCATTATTGTCAGGACAAAATCACTATATGAACTTTCAAATCAAAGTTCCACCCAAGAAATACTTGTTCATGAATATAAAAAACTATATAGTACAGTTAATGCTTTACACAAACAGTTAATACTGAAAATGTTTACTTTTGCACACTTAAGATCTCAAAGTTGCAGAAACAAGGGCAATTATTGTTCATATAGTACAATACATTTTTTTTTTAAATTTTATTTTATTTATTTATTTTTTTCATTAAAATCTAATTCTCTTTAATGATTGCACATCAAAAACCTGAGTGATTTACCTCTGAGTCTCTGCTCTCCACATCTGCCCCTCCCTCTTCCAAAAGAAACCTGGCCATGGGCAACCTGTTTTCCAGAGCCAGCACATACAGTGTACTTCGGCCATCAGCATCCTTCATGTTGACATCAGCACCATGATTCAGCAAACTTGCAACCACTTCACAATGTCCTTCTATAGCTGCTAGTCTATACAAACAATTTAAAAAAAAAACAACAGAAATTAGAATCAAAAATGTAATATGAAACACACTAAACATTCTCTAAAAATAATTAACATAGAAGAGAATTATTCCTTCGCAGACCTAATTGGATTCATGTCATTCCTCATCTCAATCTCATTGATGCATTGCTGCAGCACACACAATGTTTATTTTTTAAGTTTTGGAGCATAAAATAAGAGGCATGCAATTATTTTTTTGGTAGGAATTAATGAAAATATATTTGGTTCTCATCAGCACACTTCTAACTATTTGTAATCCAATAAAATATCTTACAAATTGAAATGATGCTACAATAATCACCTTTGCATTGTTCATACTCTATTGTTCTCTATGGTTTGTACCTTAAAGTATTTGACAAAAAATCTGGAGGAGCCACGACTTGAAATAGAATTTTCCACTTTTCTCATTAGAGCAAAAGCCACAGAGTTATCATAAAAAGAGAGGGAAGGCTTCCATTTAGTTAACCAATAAATAACCTTATAAACTGAAATTAAAGTAACGTCTCGTGATGGTTTCCAGTGAGAGAAGAATGGGCACAAGAGAGGATTCTTTTAGTGGGTGAGAGTCTCACACAGGAATGGTCCATCTTTATCCCTAACAATGCATAAAGCATAAAAAAATAAATCAAAACACCTGAAATTAAACAACAATGGGGATGATAGATATCTACCAATTGTTTGCACTGCAATAAAACCGTAAAACCACAGAACTTCACATAACTTCAGAGCTCAGAAAATAAGGAAAAATACACAAGTGCATTTTTGCATAATGTCCTATTGACGCATGAGCTCAAAGAAAAATAGCATCTTAAAAGAAAATAAGGCCAATGTATTTCGTTTAAATACACAACAATAAATTCGTAACATTTGCACGATTACCAGTTTTCCAATAATTCTTACATTAAATAAAAATTAGTATTGGTTAGTGATAAATCATTTAAATTGTTTTTTTAATTTATTTTCTGAATACATAAATGTAGTTTTTTTTTTAAAATGTGAAGAAATTTTAAAATGTCTCTTCTCTCAATTTTATGGAAAAATGTCTTATCTCTCATTCTTATTAACAAATTTCATAGTTTAAACACTTAATTTTCATTTTATCTTAAAATTAACAGAATGAATGCTCAATTTGTCGTTGCTTGTATTCATGACCAACTACACTGTGTAGTTAGAATAGTTGATTTTGGCCATTTTGTTGTGAAAGATGCAATCAAAAGCAATTGTTCTTTTGTGGGGCTATAGTTAGTGAGGAAAATACAGAGAGCTTTCTGATTTTGAAGCTTGTGCTTTTCCAAATACAAAAGTTAATGAGTGTATGTAAAGTTAATGTCCAGCTACTGTTTGACACACGTCACTCTTTACAAAACATTTACAGTGTTTGTAATTAGTTGATGCATTACATTTTTAAGTAAAGTCAGATAACAGAATTCCTTGCTACAGTCCACAGCTACATACACTGGTAAATATAAATCATATCAATTATACTGTAAGAAATTTGTTTCACTTTATATTCACAGTGAATAGTGATTGTATTATTCCAGAGTTTGTAAACTTCCCTCATTATCATTTCATTAATCTTGGAGAACAAGTACTGAATAATATGAAACAACATTTTGAGGTTTTTGATTTTCCTTACAGTGGTGTGTGTTACACTTTTCTACAGTTCAGCTAGTATGATAAGTACGTAAGATAGAATGTTCAAGTAATACTCTATACAAAGTACAGAATGTTTTCTGTCATTAGAAATATAAACACTCTTCTACACTAAAGGTTTTATTCATTCACTCCACTTCTGTAAGACTTAGAGTGATATATGAATGATTCAGAAAGATTTTTTTCATTTTGAAGACATCTTTCAGGTCTTTTATTGTTTCATTTAAAAAGCAAATCAATTTGATGAAACAAAAGGGGTCCACTCCCAACAGATCATCTCTACTGTTCTAAACACATTGGATATTTAGTTTCTTACCATTAATATCTCATACGTTTCTGCATGAAAACCAAAAATATTCTATTTGAAAAGATACAGGAATCCAAAACGCAGTGTACCTGAGTGCAGTCTTTCCATCATGAGCTCTTTGATCAGGAGGTGCTCCGTGTTCTCTCAATAAGGTCTCAACCAATTGTGTGTGCCCCTCCTGTGCAGCCAACATTAGTGGGCCTTTACCGTCATTATCAGCCTCATCGACCCGAGCACCTGCTTCAAGGAGGGCCTCGCACACTTCACGATGGCCCTCAAAGGCAGCATAATGCAAGGGCGTCCATCCTGAGTTGTCTCTATGCTGTTCATCCAAGCCTGCAATTATGTAAAAATTTGGATTGTGGTAGAATTCAAAGCAATAATGGGCCTTTCAAAGACACTTTTTACAGATTATGTCTCTAATTAATTGTGCTTGGAAAAGAAATTCAAGTTTTGTAAAAATAACTTAGTTATTTCACACATACATTGAACTGCATATGTACATTTGATTTCATGAAAATTAATTAGATGAGATTTCAAATAGGAAGGAAACTGTAATACTTAGAATTTTCTTTCATTCATTTTGGCACTATTTCAGATAGCATTTAAAAATGGATTTCTTTATTCACCTTTTGATAATTTAAATGAGCAAGGACACGTTCCCTAAACTTAAGTTTGTTACAAAGAACTTGACTAAATAAGTACATTGACTGCATTTAAAAAGTATGCAACATCAATATATACATTAATTTCTGTGGAAGTAGGAAGGCAGTATACACTGCATGTTGCTGTCCCCAATTCAAGAAATATTGAGACATTCTCTGAATTAGATAATCATCAGAATTACTAAGAAAGCATGTATTTGTCATTGCCACCCTCAGTTTTAGTTGTCTTTCAATGTCAGCAATAAATGTGTTCATTTATTTATATTGTGTTCTGGAATTTGTATTTTAATATTTTTATGATTCATCAAGTAAACTCTGAAGTATCCATTTTTTAAAAAAAATATATATTTGAGGTTGACTTGGCCCCAGTTATTTTATATATCTCATGATTATTCATCATGAGTCTAGTGTATTTCTAAAGAGGATAAAAGGAGAGAATGCAGTTGAACCTCTGTCGAGGAGTTGCCGAACGACATCGACACAGCCTTGTGCTGCTGCCACACTGAGGACTGTGCGGCCCTCTGGGTCAATGCTGTCAACATAGCATCCCCAAAACAGCAGTAGCTCCACAACAGATGAGTGACCCATAGATGATGCAGCCCACAGAGGTGTGCGACCACCTCGATCAGCGTGGTCCACGTCTGCTTCGTACTCCAGGAGCAGCTCACACACATCTCTGAAGAAAGTTCATTAAAAAAGAATGTAATTATTGAAATACACTAAAAAAGGTTTATGTGTAGGAGCTTGTGAATATGAATGTATATGAGAGAAAGAGAGGAGGGGGAGGAAGTGATATATTGAGAGAGAAGGAAGAAAGGAAAGGAGGAGGGAGAGAGAGAGAGAGAGACAGACAGACAGAGAAGAGAGGAGACACTGAGTAAGCAAAAGGAGAGTGAGAGAGAGGGGAGTGAGAGAGGGGAGTGAGTGAGAGAGGGGGTGAGTGAGAGGAGGTGAGTGAGAGAGGGGAGTGAGTGAGAGAGGGGGTGAGTGAGAGAGAGGGGGGGTGAGGGGTGAGAGAGAGGGGGTGAGTGAGAGGGAAGTGAGTGGGATGGGGAGGAGGGAGGAGGAGGGAGGGGGAGTGAGCGGGAGGGGGAGGAGGAGTGAGTGAGGATGGGGAGTGAGTGGGAGGGGGAGGAGTGGGAGGGGGAGTGAGTGGGAGGGGGAGTGAGTGGGAGGGAGTGAGTGAGTGGGAGGGGGAGAGTGGGGGAGGGAGTGGGAGGAGAGAGGAGGGAGGGAGTGAGTGGAGGGGGAGGAGTGGGAGGGGAGGAGGGAGGGGGAAAGGGAGTGAGCGGAGGGGGAGTGAGGGAGGGGAGTGGGAGGGGGAGTTAGTGGGAGGAGGAGAGTGAGAGTGGGAGTGAGAGTGAGTGGGAGGGGGAGTGAGTGGGAGGGGGAGTGAGTGGGAGGGGGAGTGAGTGGGAAGGGGAGTGAGTGGGAGAGGGAGTGAGTGGGAGGAGGAGTGAGTGAGTGGGAGGGGGAGTGAGTGAGAGAGGAGTGAGTGAGGGAGGGAGACAGAGAACAGCGCACCTGTGGCCCTCGAAGGCGGCGACGAGCAGCGGCGTCATGCCGTCCTTGTCCTGGTGGTCGACGGCGGCGCCGCGCTCCAGCAGGATGTTGACCACCTTGGCGTAGCCCTCGTTGGCCGGCACGCAGAGCGCGGCCACGCTCAGCGCCGTGCGCCCGTCGCCGTCCTCGTGGTTGACGCGCGCGCCGAAGTCCAGCAGGTGCTCCACGATCTCCGAGTGGCCCATGTAGGCGGCGGCGATGAGCGCCGTGCGGCCCTCGTCGTCGGTGCGGTTCACGTCGGCGCCGTGGCGCAGCAGCGCCAGCACGATGTCCTCGTGGCCGCCCCACGCCGCCGCGCGCAGCGCCGTGCGCTGGTCCGAGTCCGCGCAGTCCACCGCCGCGCCGTGCTCCAGCAGCGACTCCACCACCTGCCGCCGCAACGCAACGCAAACACCGTACGTCACTCACGGAGAACACACGTTTTCTTCAGCTCCACAATATCCAGTGCCTGACTTCGACTTTTGTGCGCCCTAGGTTGTCAAATGTTTTAGCGCCCTTTTAATTTGCTTTTTTTAAAACATTAAAGCTATTTATAATATTTTCAATAAAAAATTGTCGTACGATAGTTGTAACCGACGTAAATATTGTGTACGTATAAATAATTGATTATACGTATAAATAATTGTCATCACGATATTGATTTAATAAATATACAATAATTTTTGTATTAATTTTATCTGTATATATCCATGGATATAGATTTGATTAATTAACACGTTCTTTTGTTACAAATATGGAAATAAATATATGTATAAAAGCATTTAATAGTTCGCCTTATGAAATTTTGAATCCGCTGAAATTCTTTCGCCCCCAAAAAATTGCGCGCTCCAGGCTGCAGCCTACTAGCCTGTTCGGTAATCTGGCACTGACATCTTCCCCACCCATTCATTACCATACTTAGCTCAATGATGAATAAAAATACAAAGCGAGATTAGTAACAACCGAAAACTAGACATTTTCGCTCACAATTTATAGCAAATTTATTTGCATCGGAAAACGAACTAATTATGCCCGTCTCTACTCCTATCTACGGTCTCATCAGAACATGTGCAGTGTGAAGCTACATTTACGACCAGAAGCACACAAACGACCGTATGAACATTTGCGCAATCAGAAAAACTGGACGAAAAAAGTGATCAAGACAGAGCTTTCATCTATCTGAGCGGAGTCCTTTATTTCGCATTCAAAAAGAAAGTGCTCCATTCTAGTATATACAGGGTGTCTTCAAAACTATCTTTAAGAAATGCTTACTAGGGAAAATAACCTCCGCAGTGTAGTTCGTAACGCCGCAACATTTGGCTGAAATGTTAGCCACTAAGACCCACACGTCGCACACTCCAAATAACAAGCGTCGACAGTCTCGTTTCTAAACATATTTATTTACTTTTCTTTAGAAAAGGACGATTTTGGAGTTGTGGAATTTTCTTGCGCGCCGTCGATCGCCCAAGTGAAAGAGTCATTTTTCTCGGTTATACACATGTTTTGATGCTCCCGACGTGGTATGTACACAGAATAATGTGTGATGATTTCAGCGACTACACAAAATGAACTTGAATTTTGATAAAGGCATCTGAGAGGTTCATGGGGATGATTACGATCCAAGAAGAACCTTTAAGATTGGCTGTGGAATTTCAACCATGATTCTGACTTCATTATGGTCTACAAATTTTCGTCCTATGCGAGCTTTTTCTTTGGACAAATTCATGGTGGTCGCAGGTAAGATGCAAGAGCACTACGGGAGATGTTGAAAGTAGTGGCTGTTGGTGCTGAAAATCAGCTGTGCTATGCTGTTAGCAATGGTTTAGCTAGCATTTCCAGCGTCTGACGCAAAACAATTCTAGCCCTCTTCAAAAGTGTAGAGTTTTTAAAGTATTATGATAACATAATTTTAGAAATTGTTTAAAATTAGGCACTAAAATTATATTCAAATCTATTTGAGTGATTACCCCCTAGTTTAAAATACATCCACCTAAAATTGATAACTACAACTAAAATTTTACTTATAAAAATAATTTATATTTCATGTGGTAATTATACTTTTTATTGAAAAATAGGAGTTAATTTATTTTGTCAACTGAAAAAATTTAAACATTAAAATTGTTTTACACGTTGAAGTCCGATATTGCCGCCATCACAATGATAACTATCAGCGCCATCTGTTGACCGTTACATTCTAGTATGAAACTGCTCGATAGCTGGTAGATCAGCGAGGCTCATCTAACGGCACTGCTCGATGCTGTGAATCCTACAGACTTAAAGAGTTCAATGACCAGGATTTGCATCATCGGGCTTTCTCGCTCTAAACAGCACACGCCAGACCCAAGACCGCTTCAGATGTAGGCGCGCGTGTTAAGTCAAAGTCGATCTTCGCAACTGTTATCCTTTTATCCGCGTTCTGATCGATAAATTAAACGAAAATCCGATATTTTGAAACAATTATTTTACTTATTTGTGAAGAAAATGGATAGAGCGCTGTAGCTGCTGCACATACGGACCAGCCACCACTGGTTGGAAGCCTTCTCTTCAGATCGCTGCATCCTCACATCTCCTAAACAATCCTGACTACTCATCTCGCGACTATGATGAGTTAAACCCACTCAACAAATGTCTTCCGTGGAGAAACCAAAGATGAGGAGCTGGAGAATAGAGGTTGGCGAGTATCAGGAAGCGAGCTTGTGAATACTCCATCAAGGCGACTAGCGTGACGAAAGCATTATCAACCCTTTCCCGTTTGCCGGTGTGTGATACGTTGGACCTGCCTGCATTATTCATATGCATCTACTTTCATTTGACTCGTTCAAATGTGTCAAAAGGTAAAAGCTAAATGATATAAACTATGCTTCTCGGTTTATCATTTTTTTTTTAATGTGACTGCCTGCTGAATTAAAGTGTTTTCGCGGACGTCTTGTTTTCAAAGCGCTTCTCACAAAGTCTCTGGAGACACGCTCTGTGTGTCACTTCGTGGCGCCCGCCGGTAAGACTAACCCGCCCCAAAGCCTGAAATCTGTCCTGCGACAGGAAATGGAACGAGGCGGGGTCATCCGAATTCATTGGAAGGAAGTCGCCCGTCCGAAGGGCGGAAGGAGGTCGTCGCGCGTGCATTGAGGGCCGGTGATGCGATCACGCGGCCGTTCCGCGCCCGGAGCGCCTCCTCTATAAAACACGACGCCCGACCTGCGCGACGACCTGTGCGAGGGCAAGCGGTTCTCGGCGGAAGGGGATATGAAGGACGGAGGAAGGAAGGACAGCTTCGAGCGCGCAGGCAGACTGCAACGCACGGATTCAAAAGGCCAGCTTCAGGCGGGCAGGCCCTGGCCGTACGGGCAGATTTGAGAGCGCTAGATCGAGCGCGTATGCTCCGCCGGGCGGGCAGGAGAGCGAACGAGGGGGCGGCAGTGCGGTCGGTCAAGGGGGAGGGAAGGCGGCAGCGTGGGCGGGAGGGAAAGCAGGCTGTCAAGACTGAATGAGAGAGTGGAGTTCGGGTGGACGGGCCGGTATTGGGGATTGGTAGGCGGACCAATGGGGGTGGCAGGTGGGCGTGCGACAGGTGGGGTGGTTGGCGGGGCGGGGCAGGGGGCGGGGAGGGGCGAGGCGGGGAAGGGCAAGGCGGGGTGGGGTGAGGTGAGGTGGGGCGGGCACAGTGGGGTTGGGTGGGTGGATGGGTGGTAGGGGAGTGGGTGGGCGGGTGGTGGGGAGGCGGGGTTGGTTCGGTGTGGGGTGGACGGGCGGGCGGGGCGGGGCGGGCGGGGCGGGGCGGGCGGGGCGGGGCGGGCGGGGCGGGCGGGGCGGGCGGGGCGGGCGGGGCGGGCGGGGCGGGCGGGGCGGGCGGGGCGGGGCGGGCGGGGCGGGCGGGGGGGAGGGGCGGGGAGGGGAGGGGCGGGGCGGAAAATGGCTAAGGATGGGAGGGGACTCAGGCAGTCTCGAAGGAGGAGGGGGGTGCAGTCGGCGAGGGTAGGGTATGGGTTGGCGGAAGACGCTGGTGCCCGCCCTGAATAAAACATGGAGCCTTGCTCTGCAGGCAGGCGGTCTTCCGCCGCGGCATCGAACGTCGGCCCCGCCTCTCGCGGATCATCCCAGACGAGGCGCCGGGGGCAGCGCCTACGAAGCGACGCCAGAGCGGCCCAGGAGGAGAGCGCACACGGGGGTCGTGGGCGGGCAACGCACGGTCACAGTCCTCGCCCCAGGACGAACAGCGACACGGGAGGGCGGGGGCGAATGCAGAACGGATAATCCCACAGAAAGTTTCATGCTCTTGGCGGAGGATCAACTCGTGGCCGGGACGTGAGTGCCGGGTGGACGAAATGGAAAGCGAGCGCGCTATCCTCTGCCCAAGGGTTACCCGAAGAAGAGCAGGCTCCCTTATGGTGCTTTATTGGCCTTTTCTATTTTGTGAAGACTTTAGCACCGCATTTCTGCTCTCTTTAGATTCTAAAATACTCTTTTCATAGAACAGAACGTCACGAAACGGGCATCATTTAATCTCATAATTAAGTAATACAAGACATGAAGATGAAATGCCAGAGATTCAGAGAGTCTGAGGAAGTTTGCAATGCAGATTAACGGCGCCGAACGAGACTTGAATGGTTTAAATTGCTCGAAGTCGTTTAAATTGCGAATGATCTGTGAAGGCGCCGCAAAAGGTGCGTTATGATGCCCCGTCATTATCACGGATTCCATGAACTTGATTTTAAATATCTAGTAACAGGAATAAGTCGGTGGCATCAAGAAAGAACAAGTGGTGACAGAATGCAAGGAACATTCCAAAATCGACGCAACCCTTCGTCTTGTTTAGTGTTTTTAACGTGGCAGCTGAGGGTAGTATCTCCAAGATTGAATATGGTACGACTTTTTGCGTCTTTCTCGGTCCTGCCGCAAGATGTCGCATGATCGCGACCGTATCAAGTACTGCTGCAAATCAAGCGACTCTAGCGACACGACCGAGAAAGACTTGAAAAACCGTGCCGTATTCAATCTTGGAGATACTACCCCCAGGTGCCTCGTTAGAAAAACCCAAGTATAGATGCGGAATTTGGTCACAGCTAACTGATGGGGATGAAGTTACTAAATTCAATATTTCTAAAAACATTGTGCAGAAATTCATTTTAATATTTTTTTGTCATTTGCATTCTAATTCTTCATTATTCATTAAAAACGCCGCTTCTGAAAAACCCTGGCGCATAATTGTGGTTTTATTTGATTTATTCAACGTCGAAAACAATTAAAAACTGTGACGTACTGTGGGAAGAAGCGCAATCCGTGCACGGTTTCTTGAGCTCTGGGATCTCTATCATAACTCGTATACATATTAAGTTGAATTATGAAACCAGGCAGCAACGAGAGGTTTTGGCAAAAACAGGTATGAAAACATTCGCTCCAGTATTATGACAACTATTTGAAAACGCATTACCGCCACAGATTTTGGCTAATATCCCCAGTGCTCTAGTACGTGAAGGAATCCACTTTCCGCCACGAACAAACGCGCAGCAGAACGCTCAGCTGAACATGCGCAGATAGTGACGGTACATTTAAGTCCATAAGAGACGCAAGGGTCATCTCAGCATTTGCTCAATGGATCGAGGGAAACTATGGCGAAAAATGTGATCGAGATGGAAAGAGGGGGGACACTGACCCAGGAACAGAAGTATAACACTTGTTTCATCCATAATTACTTTTTTAGAATGATACACTAAAAATGGTAACCAATGCATGTATATAATTATTAAAATAAATATTATATTCGTTTTTGGTCAGTCTAGTCTCAAATTTTCCTCAACGCCTCACCACGCGGTAGGCAGCATGTGCTGCATCCAAGTGGAGGGGTTGCGTTTAATCCGACATGTCCCCTGCTAAGAAACGCTGGACGCTCTTAGGACATACCAAGCCCCAGGCATCGATAGGCGCTCTCAAGAGTTTTTACTGCTCGGTGCGTCTTCAGGGCGATTCAAACTATGCTTTGGATCTCTGAACGTCAGCTGCGCCATAGTACGGTAAACCATGCGAGATATTCTGTTCTTGTGGAATCATATACGTATTCCTGATCGCGACGATCAATGACGCAGCCTGGTGACAAACCATTCGAAACACTCGAGAAGAGGCCGCCAGAACGGCGCTGTCAAGGGGAAACCTTCCTCTACCGAAGTGATGTCCTTGAGAAACGGCGGAAGTGACGCGGATAGCTTTGAAGGCGCAACACTTAATGTTTGGTTTCATGATTCCTTACGGATCGTGCGCATGCCGTGTAAAAGGTTACAAACTATACATTCAGCTTATTATTGTGCGGGTTAATTCATTATATTGTGTTTTCGGGAATGGCAACAGCTACGGTCATTGATCACGTACGTATCATTGATCACGTACGTGCATCTTATATCCCGGGAGGTGGATGTGTTCTTCTCCCGCTGTATCGTGGGATCCGACGCCGATATACACGCCAGTTTGTGGCTTTTCCCCCTAGGTATCTCCGACAGCGTGTTACCACCCCAATCGGGATAAGCTCTAAGCCCCCAACTGGTTACTTGACGTGAGTGGAAATGTAGTGCATGTGTGTGTGTGTGTGTGTGTGTGTGTGTGTATGTGTGTGTGTAAGGGGAGAGGAAGGGTCAGGGATGGGGAAAGAAAGATAAGGCGCGGTCTGTGGCCCGTTTCTTAAGCTTCTGGTGTGACATTCGCCAGATATTGATCACAGAAACTATAGAAAACTACCGATCAGAGGAAGAGGCCGCTAGAATTGTACTGCAGAAAACTGCTCAATCGGACCTGTCTATGTAACCACTTTCGAAAATTCCCCATCGTTGGGCAAAGACTCTAGGCTAACCCTCAGTAAAACAGTGCAGTAGTAACAGTTGCTGTAGTGAGTCATCTCCGTCTGTTTCTTGCGCAAAAACATTGCCGTTGCATCTGCAATAACTTTGAAGGAGAGTCTTTAGAGATTGAGTCACGACGATGGCACTAGCTGATCGAATTCAGTCGCTGTCTGAAGGAGAATTCTAGCGGCCAATTGATATGATCGGTAGTTATTCCTTCCGTGTTTCTCCTATTAATTCGGGGCGAATGTCGGACCAGTTCCCTAACAAACGAGCCACGGACCGCGCGAGCCCTTCCTTCCTCATCCCCGTCTCCTCGTCTCCCCTTACACACACACGCACACACACACGTACGCACACTCACACACGCACGCACAAGACTATCATACGTCTCAGGCGACTAGTTGGGAGCTTAGAGCTTGTAGCGTGCGGTGCAGTATCCCACTGGGGAAGATACCTAGAGGGGAATCCCGTAAACCGACTTGTAGATCGGCGCGGGCTCTGCGCATCCATGGGGTGGGGGGAGAACAAAAATGCAATGCACCAACGAGGACTGCCGAGCGCAGCAGCGGACGCGCGGCGTGCGAGAGCGCAAGGGCAGGCACCTGCGTGTGTCCGCCCCAGGCGGCGGCGCGCAGGGCAGTCCAGCCGTCGCAGTCGGCGTGGTCGGCGCGCGCGCCGGCGCCCAGCAGCGCAGCCACCACGTCGCCGTGGCCGTGGCGCGCCGCCAGGTTGAGCGGCGTCTGGCCGTGGCGGTCGGTGGCCTCGAGGTCGGCGCCGCGCGCCGCCGCCGCCAGCGCCAGCAGCCGCGCGTTGCCCTCGGCCGCCAGCTGGTGCAGCAGCGTGCGCCCGCTGCCGTCGGCGCGGTTCACGTCGCCGCACTCGGCCAGCAGCTCGGCCAGCGGGTCCGCCGGCGCCGGCGCCACCGCCGCCAGCGGCAGCGCGCTCGCCGCGGGCACCTGCCGCAACACACCACAGTCAGCGCTCCACTTTCACCTTCACTTTCTTTCTTTCTTTCTGTGCCTTACCTCATTACAAATAGCAATGTGGCTATCTCAGAATAAATGTTACCAACTTCTAGTGTGTAGAGTAGTGAAAATGATCATATTTTGGCAATAAACATGTAGTGGCATATTTCATACAACCGAGTTGCATATGTGGCACTTGACCTTGATTGTGAGGTCACTGCTCATGCACAGATGTTAGGTAGGTCATGTTGTGACGCAGTCATAGAGATTTCATGAACCTTCCGAACATCGAACATCTCTGCATATGGTGTTGCCTTAAAATCAGGGGCAAAGCCATATGTGTAACACAGTAAAATGAAGTTTCCCACTATATGTTTGATCGTACCCAACCCCTTTACAATCCTGAGAAGTTCAAAAATTTATTCTAGTCACACGAATAATTTAAAAAAGAAAAATTAGAAGCAAGCATCCTTAGGACGCACAGAACATTAGCTGTATTAGTTTCTTAAAAGATAAAAGAAATGTAATAAGACAGTTCGTTTTAATGAATGTGGACTTTAAAATGTTGTTCGCTGAGCGTTAACTATTGAATTTAAAAGATATTTTATTATATATACCAGACGGACAATCATATGGCCAGTTTGTAAACGAAAAGAATTGAAATAAGATAATACGATGCGATCGTTATCATACTCAGCGTAACTCTCTCTCCTTTAATGATTGTCCATCTGGCATTGGAATAAAATGTCTTTTGAATTCAAAAGTACAACGTTATAGGTTAAAATTTTATAGCTAAAATGTCACGCAAACTTTCAATATATTACAGGTTGTAATTTATTGCAATATATTCATCACGGAAAAGGTAACTAACTGATGTTGATTTCCAATAAAAGAGACCACACAGTATGAGAACACTTGCGTTTTAATCATGCTTGTTATGAAGTTGTTATTAGCTTTATAATGTTTCACAGCAGATAGTCAAAGTTCTTAAAATTGCTTTCACACGCACATGTTTAAATATATTTTTGGATTCACTCTGATTACATATCACCTATGTTTAAAAATCATGCAAGTTCAACGAACCAAATTTAACAGGAGATAAGAATACTAGTGTAGAATCATCTTCACTTGCTCCTTATGCATATTAGACATACTAATATATATATAAGGAAGTGTGTACTAGTCGTGCACTTCTTCTTGATACTCCACAGCGGGGGGTGCGGGGAGAGGAGGTTTCTGCCTACGTCACAGCAGTGCAGTGCTGTCAACTTCAACGGCGGAAAACTGAGCGTAATAGCACAATTATTAGACTGAGGTAATAGCGTGTCTTGGGCTAGATAGCAATGACAAGTAACGAAGAAGGTAGGCAGCACTGCAAACTGAGCCGTGACGTTCCGAGTGAAGCTGGTGTTTTCTACCGGGCCGTGCTGTGCCGGGCTGAGAGAGGACTAGGGGGCTCGGGTATCAAGAAAAAGTGTGAGCATAGTATATATATATATATATATATATATATATATATATATATATATATATATATATATATATATGCTTCCTTATCCCGCCCACCCTCCAACAATCCGGTGGAATGCAGCGAAAGGCTTCCGCCACCGGCGTAAGTGAAGTCATGAATGTCCAAGAAGAGCCGCGTCATTCGCACCATTGCCAACATTTCGAATTTGCCCTGAAGAAGGTCGCAATAGTCGAAACGATGGCACCGCTGCCTCCCATAAGGCGTTTACGGACAACCAAGACTTCACGGATGGTGTGGCAGAATATTTGGTCCACTTAACATTCCTATATGCGCAAGTACTCAAAAGACATTAAGAAAAGCGGGGCTCCAGATTGTTAGTGAAGAACTCGCCTCACAGGGGGCGATTGAAGCAACACGTGCTGAATGTCAGTGTTTTAAGTAAGGTGGTGCGTGTGGATGGGTATTGTTCGCCTAATTTCAGGTGGCAAACGAGGGAAAGGGTGTATTGTGAATGTTTTAGCTTCAGCGATGTCACTTGATTATACGAGGCAAAGGCACTGAACAGATGCGTTGTTAGCAAAAAAGGCCCAACACAGTTGAGAGGGGCCAGAGCCAGGGCATCAACGGTGGGAGACTGAAGGAATCCTGTGCATTGTCCGAATAATATTTCTTCTACTTGACAGCTGAGAGAGGGGTTGAGTGATGTTGCCAGTTACTCCGGCGGCAAACACGCGGCCGTGTGGTCGTTCTTGTATCAGATCAGAACAGTGGCAACAGTAGCAAAAAACAAACAGAAATAAGTGTACACAACAATAGACGACACAGAACGGCACATACGATGTATAAACAAAAAAGTAACGGCGCTCTTCAATTTTCAAATGTTTCGCTCTGTAAGATTTCATTTTTTAGTCAATAAGTATCGGCAACTCTGCAGTGATATCATCACAATTTGAAGTCTCTGATTGGAAAACGAGCCTCTCGACTGTCAGTCTGCGGTGTCAAATTGAGGGAAATATGATTCGGACAATAGCATGCTGTCTGGCCGCATTGGGCACTGGCATCCATTTGCCCGCACGCGGGAAAGAGCTGTGCGGGCTGGGGAGGGGAGAGGTGAGGGCTAGTGTCCCAACCCGAGAAGAGCTCACCTGACTAGAGGCGGCGAGGTCGTGCCGATGGCGCGCGTCGGCGTGGGCGTCGGGGTCGGCGAGGGCGGCGAGCGCGGCGTGGGCGTCGGGGTCGGCGGGCGCGCCGGGGGCGTCGGGGCGCGCGGGGCCGTGCGCGTGGGCGGGCGCGTGCGGGGGCACGTGGGCGGGGGCGCCGGGCAGGCGCGCGCCGGCGTCCACCAGCAGGCGCAGCACGCGCGCGTCCTTGGGCAGCGGGCGCGCGGGCGCCTCCCACGCCGCGGGCGACGGCGCGGGCGCGGGCGAAGGCGAGGGCGAGGGCGACGGCGAGGGCGACGACGCCAGGCAGTCGCGCACGGGCGCGCCGCTGCCGATGAGCCACAGCGCCGCCAGCGTGCGCGCGTCCAGGCCGGTGGGCGGCGGCGGCGGCGCGGCGGGCGGCGGCGCAGAGGGCATGCGCGTCAGGTGCAGCGCCAGCCCCTGCACCTCGTCCGCGCTCAGCTGGCGCGCGCGCAGCGTGTGCCACATGGCCAGCAGCGCGTGCCCGTCCGCCGCCGAGCACAGGTACTGCAACACACATTCACACATTAATAATTATCATGTCACCCTTTAATATCAAACAGGGAGTCTAAAAACCATGATTTCGAAAAAGAATTAAAATCCAATATATTTGATTTATATCAGATTTAAATCCGTATCATATATTTAAAATATTGAATAGCTTTAATCAGCGTTTGATTTGTAAAAGTTTAGTTTCTGAAACGTGCCCTAAATTATTAATTTAATAGAAATAGTTATATATTCATAATATAATTTAATAATTATAAATCACACTTAATAACAACAGTAATAGCACTGGCTCTACACGAATGTAATAATAATAGTAATGATAATAATAAGTTTATAATATAGTTATATGAAGTTTATAATATTATTTTTATTACATTCGTAGAAATAATACATTCAAATGGGAAATTATTTATTTTTAAGTTGACGAAGGTTGATTGAACTAAAAATGAAAGTTGCTAAGTGTTTCTTTACTGCTTTTTTTTTGTTTCCTGAGCTAACGGATCTCCGTTCCGCCAGAAATTAAGTCCTGGTTTTAATCATTCCGATGCATTATTTTACACGAGTGGTCTCTTTTTATTACTACATGCTTTCTGAATAAATTTACTCGAACAGTTATTTCTAAAACATGTATTGCAAGACTTGACCTTCTCGCTCGTATTTGATTTGAGGCACAATCAGTAATCGTTGGGTGATAAAAATATTCGATCGCTCCTGAATTTGTTCCTGACATAACTAAACACAAAAACTAATATTTGTATTTTACTAAAGTGTAATTTCATCTTCTATTAACTTTTGTTTTAGCAGTGGATATCGTAGGTTTCCGCGGCCAGAGTGATGACCTGGGCTGTCCGGGTGACGCCGCGTCGAAGGCTGAGGTGCCACAGCACGTGCGAAGCCTTCGACGCGGCGTCACCCAGACAGCCCAGATCATTTGTTCTGCCAATGACAGATTCCCGCGCGAGAGGGCGTGGCCGGGTGCTACCTTCTGCGTGCAGTGCTTGACGTCGAGCAGCCACTCGGCGAAGCTGTGGTGGAAGAGCAGCAGGCCGCCGTCCTTGCCGGCCGCCAGCACGCGGCGCAGCAGGTGCAGGCGCTTGGCGAAGTCGTCGCGCGTCAGCGCCGCGTTGCCCGTCCACACGCACTGGAACAGCTGCTCCTGCGTGAGCGGCCGGCGCGCCGCCAGGATCACGTTCAGCAGCGGCTGCACCTTGGCGAACTGCTTGCGGTTGAAGAGGCGCTGGCACAGCCACAGGTACAGCCCGTTCAGCGTGCCCGGGATCTCGCGCACCTCGCGCAGCACGATGAAGTTCTCGGCCACGCCGTCCAGCACCTGCGGCAGACCCCGCCCGCGGCCGTTGAGGCGGATCTCTCAGCACGCAAATGCAGAGCGGACGGAGTTCGGACGTTTGGCGCCCGGGCGCGGCCCCACGCGTCATCCTGACCCGTGGCATCGGCTCGTGCCGTTCACTGCTGTGACCGCTCGTTTTTCTTTCAATGCTCATTAATAATTTATCCTCTTCCCTCGCACAACATTAAAAGAAAGTAGGTAGTAGTGCTAGAAAAGCACACACTTTCTCCCATTATTTGTAACGGCTACGCAATATTATTATACTTCATGAGCCTGCAGAGCTAGGATTCGAATGCAGCTCCTTACAGTTAATACGCCAGTCACGTGACCCCTAAACCAGCAGCCTCACAGATAAACTCGATCTTTCCGGCGCTTTAAAAAAGTTTTAAATTGGCATTTGTTATTTAAAAATATTAAGAGATTTTTATTTAAAATGTGAAAATCCCTAGAGTTTGCCGAAACGGGACGCACGCCATTTTTAGCGTCCATTACTTTCTCCGAGGAAAAAGTTTAAAAATATAAATTGCAGCCGTTTCTGAGAAAATTATTGTTTAAATATTGTCCAATGAACTTTCCTTCTTCGTTGTACAATCGTTACCCTATACTTCAACTCACATACACTTCCATGCACTACACTATCATGTTGAGAGAACAGTTGGGACCTTACTTAGAGCATGTTCGATCCGAGACAGTGCCCTGGTGGTGGGAGATACCTGGATGGAAAACCCTGTAAGTCGACGAGTAGATCGGCGCCAGATCACGCTATCTAGAGAGGCAAGTATTATAATTACCGGACTAATGACCGTAGGAGTTGACGCGCCCGGAAATACGAAATATAAACACGATCTCTCAATGTGTTGTTTCTTATATGGGGTTGGTTGAAGGGCATAGTATACAAAAACAATCCACACAAATTAACGGATCTTTAGGGATATATTGATTAACAATTCTAAAATAGACAAGACTTTATTACATACATCAGAACATTTTTTTTGGGCGTCAGATGTGCATGAGGGTAGGCGGGAAGCATACTTAACATCAAAAGCCTCGCGTTTGTAACACTCCACGCCAAATGAACTGAGCGATTCATGGGAACCACTTGCGGTCAAGCACAAGAGGATGGCGAGTGAAATTAATGATGTGTTGAAACTGCGGCCGTACGCTACAGAGATGTTTACTACGTACGACACGCCCATAAAGTTTAAGGATGGAGTCTCTACCTCACCTCAATAAATGTTAAGGATGGCTTACAGGTGCGGGTGATCTTCACAAATGTCTCTGTGATTTACAATTACCAAACCGTATTTCGTTCTTCGTAAGATAAGAAGGAAGCTCGGAAATTCACAGACTTTCACAGTTATTTTGATGGTATGACTTTTTCGTGCTAGAGTGTTTCTCTAATCGCTAAAATGAACGCAAGATCAGCATAAGAATGTTAACACATTACTAAAACGGATATAGACGCTGGCTCTGGCTGCGTATGTGGGAGTGAAACGTATAATACCGGGAGCCAGACGTCGAGCCATCAGGTATCTCCCGTGAAGCTCCTTATTACCACAGGGAAGGTCCCAGCAATCGACGCCCACCGCCAAGGCACCGGAGCATGTGCGGAGCTGCGTGCCTTACCTTCTCGAGGTAGAGGAAGCAGCCGTTGCTCTTGATGTGCAGCTGGTTGAGCATCTCGGCGGTGTCGCGGCTGATGTGCTGGCGCAGCGCGTCCTCCTGGTCGAGGCGCGCCAGGATGTACTGCTGCACGTCGCGCACCACCTGCGACTTGCGCAGGTCGTCCAGCGAGATCTTGCGGAAGCCCGTGAACATGCGCGACACGGCCTTGCTCTGGCGGCGCGCCGTGCACACCAGCACCAGCCACTGCGGGAACAGGTGGTGGTGGTTGGCCAGCAGCTCGGCGATGGTGCGGCTGGCGCCGATGGAGGAGCGGCGGCCCGCGGCGCCGGCGCCCCCGGCCGCCGCGGCGCCGGCCGCCGTCGACGACGTCAGCGACCCCGCCCCCGCGCCCGGCCCCACGTTCAGCACTTGCGCCTCGTCGATGGAGTCCACCAGCAGGAAGAGGCAGTGCTTGGGCGGCTCCAGCTCCAGCAGCGGGAACAGCACCGCGCGCTTCAGCGCCTCGTCCGGGTCGCGGTCCAGCGCCTCGGGCCGCAGCGCCGCCAGGATCTCCGGGTCGTTGCGCACCTGCGCACGCACCAGCGCCTCGCTTTTACGTCTGTTACGTTTTTCCTAACAACGTTAACTTTAAACATTTACTGGCGTCGAACGTGGAGTAATCTTTCGTTACGTTAGTCGAACATCGTCAGATATAGTTAATCATTGTTTTATCTCTTCGGATAGGGACTCGGCGACATTCGATTCCCGGGGTTCCCAGACGGTCACCCATCTGGAAACCCATGGTATTTCAACTTGTTTAACCTCCGTGATTTCCGGAAGAGTAGTTAAGCTATTCTGGTACCGACACCGGTTTTTACAAGGGTCTTTCACAAAACTCTCTCCCCCTCCCTCCCACCCACCCTCCAGATACAACTTCCGAAATTTAATACCATAATATTGGAGAAATGTCAAGAAATAATAAACGTTATCATGAAAATTATTCCATTACTATAATGTTTTATGGATCGAAATTAACGAATCACGTGAATGATATTTAAGTTAATTTTGCATACTAACCTCTTTTCCGAAAAGTTTACCTGTATTTATTTTTAATGGGCCACATACCTTGGCCATTAAATTGTCCACAAGATATAACAATATGCTTGCTACGTTGACATGCTTAGAACAGAAAATGTGGATCAATAATTTATTAGCTATTTTCCTGCCAAAGACCTTAGACTCAAGGTGCCACACGGGGACATCAGTAGGAAAGTTTGAAAGAATTTCGTGGAACTTGTAAGAAATATAATTTTAATACAGTTTAACCAAACACAGAGAAACGAAGTTATCTCCTCTACATGGATCTAAGTCATTTAATGGAATCGTTGTTTAGTGATTCTTCCCGGAAATGAAAAGACTGATACAAATTGGAAAAGTGACGGGGAGTGATTGATAAGTTATTGGCGAATTAATTTGACTTCATTTCAATAAGAATACCACCAAATATCAAAGATGGCTCTCAGCAATCAGTTTGAACGTTTTCATTTCCATTCCTTGTCTCCTACACGTAACACTTTAGCCGTGTGTGTGACGCAGTGGCACTCACCTTGTCCGCGTAGCCGTCGGCGGCGGAGGAGAAGGCCTTGGGGAAGTGCGGCGACGAGGGCGACTGCGCCGGGGGCGGGTGCGCGGGGGCGGGCGCGGGCGCGGGCGGCTCGTCGCCCGGGGCGTGGGCGTGGGCGTGCGCGGGAGCGGGGGCCGGGGCGTCGGAGGGGGGCGTGGGCGGCGAGCAGCGCGCTAGCAGCTGCGCCACCAGGCTGCGCACGAACTCGGGCAGCGACAGCGTGGAGGCGTCGTGCGCCTGGCAGAAGTGGTAGGCCAGCAGCCGGCGGTTGAGGCTGCGCTGCTGGCGGCAGCCCGGGCCCGGCCGCGGCCACACGATCTCGCAGCACAGCGCCGTCTTGCCTGCGCCGACGCAACACGCAACACGCAATTAACGTACAGTACATGGACATATTGTAAGGCAACATCCAGGAAAACAGAGATGACAGACTACATCTCATCTAATAGTATTACAGAGCGATCACGCATCAAGAGTAAAAGGTTCAGATCCGGTAGATGGTAACTCATGCCAGATGAGAAGGACAAAAAGAAGAAAGGATGAGGAGGGACATGAAGTTCTGTTATTTCACTTCTCTTTTGGCCAAAAGTTAAAACTCACGTTGAATTACTGTGTTGTAGACTCTAGGAATCGCGCGGGGCGTAAATTAAACGGAAGTCGGCCATCTGCTGGAAGCACCGATGCCGAGCGTGCAGCGCTGCAGGTGAGGCGTGGCGGAGCGGGGAGGATGACGAGGAATGAGGCGTGACGAAGCGGGGGCAAGGAGTTGGAGAGAGGCGTGAGGTGAAGCAGGGATGCGGAGAGACGAGAAGGGAGGTGAGATACCGGGGAGTGAGTGGGGAGAGGGCGAAACTGGGCCAAGCAGGCCGGGGCAGGGCGAGTAGGGACGAGGGGTAATGCGGAGGGGGCCGGGCTCGTTCCGACCGGAACCAATCAATTGCGCATCCCGCCGTAAGTGCTCACTCACGGAGAAGTGAATTTTAATACGCCTCTTCCTCCCTCCCAATATCCGCGGGCGCGAGAGGCAGATTTTTCATTTTTCGTGTCGTGCCCCATCTGTTGCGCCTCAACAGCCATCGCCGCTTCCCCTTCGGAAGATATCTCAGCGGATCCGTCACGAATGCGCCCGTTTCCTTTCGCGCAGGCTCCTCTCTTCTGTTTCTTACCGAGTTGCTTTCGCAAGAAATTGGAGCGAAGTGTCAGTTTTTAACCAAAATGCAATTTAATTTAAGGAAAGTGTCGAAGACTCTCGCTGTTTCATGCTGCCGTACCGCCTTCGCCATGTTACAGCGAGACGCGGAACGGCAAGTGCTAGTTCAATTAAGAGAAGTTTGAATTCGCTTAGAGAAACTTCGCCGTAGAACTTGAGGAAAATATCAATTGTCCAAGTTAGAAACTATTAGATGAGTGTGCCGGCATAACAACGCCATCGTGAGTTAATAAGGAGAACGTAATAAAACTGTTCATCTTAACAGTGGTTTACAATATTCCCTTTAATGTTATAAAGGATTCAGGGATGTATCAGGATAAATGCAGAATTAACAAGTTAAATCTTTCGATGTGAGAACAATTTTCTAGGAAGTCTTTTGTTTCGTGATCTATCTACGTACATTATTTTCTTCTAAATTTACGTCTACAAATTAATAATTATTAGAAGTAATTATTATTCTAATCCTAAATCTAATTTATACATGGAATAATTCTAATCATTTCTAATGCTTACAAACTTTACCAACAAATAATGGTTTTGGTCTGGTCTGGTCTGGTTTTAGAGCAGGCTAAATGCCTTGGCATTATGTTACTCACTGTTGATCTCTTAATATGCCGTGCATCTCAGAATAAGTGCATTCTGATAATAGTAACATTTCCCTGCTCCTTATCCCAAAGAGCCCCATGCCGCGGCAACCTAGGGGGTCATTTACAAAATTGTATTCGCTCTTTGTTGGGAGGGGGTTCTAACAGCTTGACAAGAACAAATCATGGGCAGAAAAATGAATGTTACCACATCACCTTCGTGACAACTGATAATTATAATTTTATTGATTTCAAATAGGATATTAAGGTTAAAATTCACCAATAATGTGTCTTGTGATTACATTTGATAAAAATGTTTAAAACCTATATTAAATTTCACCCAGTTTTTTATGGAGTCACTTTTGTTTAACTCAATAAGTATGTGTTGGGGGGGGGGAGGGTTAAAATGGAACGGTCATCTACCACGATTCAATATTTATGTTATTCCCAAAGAACTATCATTGTTGAAAAAAACTACAAATAAAACAGTATTAAATTCAATAAATAGAATCCTAATTTATTTATAGAGAATATTTTAAAATAGAATATTGATTGACTGAATTTTAATTCAAAATCTGAATTTCATTATATTATAGAAATTTAAAAATCTCTTCTATCATTTATGAATGTAATGTTCTTCTGCTTTTTTGTGTACGTTTGTCTGATCAGAAACAATTCACATTATTTGTAGTTTTTGTGACAAACTTTTTACATTACGTATTTTTCTCGAGGATACGAAAAACAATTCTTGAGACCAATATGCATTTCATTGATGGATGTCTCATTTTAGTGAAATAATATACTAAAATTAATACAGGTTTTTGCTTCATTCTTGTACTGGCTTTAGATATTTAGTCATTGATATCTTAAATAACGGCCAATGAGATATTTTGAATGATATTCCGTTTCCTTGAGAAATACACTACTTAAAACATGACACGAGAAGAAATTGAAAAATGAAGGCAAGTCGGTAATTCTGGCTGATAGGAAATGAAAACGAGGTGATGAAAGGCGGGAGGGCTAGGCTCAGCTGGGCCGATCGCAGAAGGGGCTGCAGCGCAGAGCGGTACCCACCGGTGCCGGGCCCGCCGACCACCATGGTGCCGTAGGTCTTGGAGACGGGCCTCTGCTCGAGCGAGTGCGCCAGCTTGACGAAGGCCCACTCGCGGCAGAAGAAGCGCTTGCCCTCGAGCAGCGGCGCCGCCATGGGGGCGGCGGTGGGGGGCCCTGGGGGCGCGGGGGCGGGGGCGGGCGGCGGGGGCGGAGGCGGGGCGGGGGCGGGGGCAGGGGGGTCCGAAGCCGCGGCCACGGCCAGCGCGGCGGCGGAGGAGGAGACGTGGGCGGGGGCGCGGGCGCGGGCGAGGTGCGAGCGTCTAGCCCGGCGCCGGGGGAGCTGCGTGGCCGGCGGCCCCACTACCTAGCCGCGCGGCGTGCGCGTGCGCGGGTGCGTGCGCGTGCGCGTGCGCGGGCGGGGGCGGGGGCGGAGGCGGAGGGCAGAAGCAGCGCGTCCTCCACTGCGGCCTCGGACGCGTCCTCGCCGTCCATCGTGCGCGCCGGGCCCTCGTCGTCACGAGCCCTGCGGCGACGGAGGCGGCAGCGCCCTGCAACACACACAACCACACACACTCAATACACGCGCACACTCACAGGCAGAGCGAAAGGCATGGGAGCAGATAGTCGGACACCACTTCAAATTAAAATAGAGATAGTACGTTGCAAAATATCAATCAAATTCCTCTCCCTCACGGTAACTATACAGAATCTTTAACAAACTTCACTGTACAGTTTTCCACATACACGGCCAGATGTAAACTGGAAGGCTCAGAGCTGTATAAATGACATTCAACATTATTGCTAAAATATGGCATAGAACTATGACATATTCGATTCTAAAGGCCCTCAATTGTATAAAATTTGCGCCTCTTTTCTAAAGTCATCAGCCTGATTAATCATGGGCCCATAAGACACCTTCCCTATTCTTACTTTCCTCTTAAACCGACAGTTCTGATTCTGAACAACAACACTCCATCCACATGACACAAAATAAATCACACTCACTCAACCGTCTTATCTATTTCTATCGATAAAGACATTAATGAACCTAGTATTCGCTATAATTAAGAGCGACAAAACGATGGTCACTTGAGGGGTAGAGAAACGTCAAGAAAGTCGGCTCCATCTCCAGAAAGTCTTCACTTTTCCACGTCAATACGAGTCATGTGTCGCCGAGCAAGAAACGCGTCGCATTAAAAACAAAGAGCGAACAATTTCCCGAAGTGTCTCCTTCCTCCAACGTGAACGGAAAGCAGGTCAACAGCGGCGAGGCGAATCGCGAAGGGCCGGGGAGGAAATTAGGAGGTGGGGGAAGGGGAGGCGCGGCTCTTTGCCGGCCATCGACCGCCTAATGGCAGCCTCCGGGTGAGTGGGGCGCCGGTCGAACTCGAACAGCTTTCGATTTTCACGCAAGCATTCAGCGGACCACTGCCCACGAAAACGTAGTATAACATTTTCAAATAAAACTAAAACGTATACTGCAGTGCATCACATTTTATGAATATTATGTACGACGCCAGATTATTACATAAAATTGAACGCCCAAGGAGATTGGGCGTTCCACCCATTACATGAAATTGGCGCACCAACGTGTTTTTTTACGAGCATTAGGTATATAGAAAATGTGCCAGTGTGTGCCAAAACGTGTGCCAATGTGTGCATTAAAAAATTATTATGAAGCCAGGTTATTACAATACACACGTCATCTTTTCATCGAAGTTTCCCAATGTATAATGTTTTAATTTAATGCTTATTTTTCTCTTCGATATACGTTGGAACGCCACACACAGCAATTGGACTAATCGTACACGGAAATTCTTTTAACATGACAACATGTCATTCGTTGAGGAAACCCCAACGTCTCCCACCTACATGGACGCTGTCTCCCATGTAGATGGGGCTTGAACCCAGCACAAGCAGCGTCCTCGGGGGCCCTTTGTGGCATGGAGAGCAACTCCACAGAGGGACCGGCGCAAGGGCCTCGTGAAGAGGGCGGCGATGGGTAGGAAACGGGTGGGGAGGAGCTTGCGGGCGGCAATTGTGGGTGGGTGAGAAGGGACGGGGAGACCGGAATGATGACTCATAGAGTGACTGTGGCGGGGTGTAACGTTTCAGAAAATTTAAATATTATATTGTAAATATTTAAGTTTTAAATTAAGTGGTAAGCGAAACGCCAGAATATTGTATTTTGAGTCATTATTTAACGCCGTAAAGATATTCTAGGTATCGCAGCACTTTTGACAACCCTGACGGGGGCGAGGGGGGCGACGGGGGCGACGGGGGCGACGAGGGCGACGGGGCGACGGGGGCGACGAGGGCGACGGTGGCGACGGGGGCGACGGGGGCGACGGGGGCGACGGGGGCGACGGGGGCGACGGGGGCGACGGGGGCGACGGGGGCGACGGGGGCGACGGGGGCGACGGGGGCGACGGGGGCGACGGGGGCGACGGGGGCGACGGGGGCGACGGGGGCGACGGGGGCGACGGGGGCGCCGGGGGCGACGGGGGCGACGGGGGCGACGGGGGCGACGGGGGCGACGGGGGCGACGGGGGCGACGGGGGCGACGGGGGCGACGGGGGCGACGGGGGCGTCGGGGGCAGCGCGGGCGGCACAGACACATCGCTGTCTCCGCGCGGCGACACAATACGAATTAATGACGACATTCGGGCGGCGCGGCGCGGCGCGGCGCTCAATCGGGCGAAAGCACTGTATTTCATCCGGAGCAAAAGGGGCGGGACGAGCCGGGAAGGGTAAAGGCGTGGCGGGGAGGGAAGGAGAGAGGCGGTGTGGGGAAGGGCAGGGCGGGGCGGGACCACAAAGCCTCCATTTGCCCGCCGCGTGACTATCTAAGGGCCCGATGCAGCCAATCTTGGTGACACGTCGTTGACTGCACCTTCAGTTGGACGGGAATGGATGAACAGCAGGAGTTAACACGCCTTTTAATTGTTGAAGAGCATGTGTTTCCGAGCTACGTTTACATCTTATTTCATTCACAAAGACATGGTGCGATCTCTAAGTTATCGCCTGAGAATCATATGGGTACAGACCTCAGGTTCCAACCATTCTGTACACGATTGTACACAGCATAAGATAAATTAGATATTAATACTGTAATAATACATGAAAATGAAACCACTCTTCGACACACTTAGAATATTTCGAACTTGTGGAAACACATTTTCTTTTCTAGTATTTGAGTTTGGATCATGTTACTTCAGTATATTATATACTATTCGCTATTCTATAATATAGATGTTTTTAACCAGTATTCAACTGGCTTTCGCTTTGACTACTATAGTTGTAATATTTTCATTAATTTCTTCCAACACAGTCATTTGCATTCGAAACACGGTTTAACTCTCCCGTAAAACATCCCTTCATGAAAACAAAAAAAAATATTCAGTTCATTGCCCCACGAAGCATGCATTCTGTTTTGTTCGGATAAATAAAATCATTTATTCATTCGGAAAATTGTGATTGCATTTGTTGGATGTAGATAATTAAATGTTTACGGTATATTTAATAAATTAAAACCCATTATAGATACAATATTTGCAAAGAGATATAAGTAACAAATTACTGAGTCGAGCTTTGTCTCATTTTTTACCTACGTATTTCCGATAATATTAGTACATCATTTATTACGCTTTAATTCAAGTTATGAATTCAATTACAAGATGCGTTGGCGTGCTTAATATGTGGAACGGATGGGAGCGTGCGTATTCGGAATTGGAGTGCCGGGCGAAGCCGGCGTCCGGCAGAATTCGAGGGCAATTCCATATGGGCCTGTGATACCAAATGAGGGAGCCCTGCCGCTCGCCCCGCACATCATCACCATCATCATCATCATCATCATCATCATCATCATCATCATCATAGCCTGGACGGATTTGCCTGCCAGTCTTTGGCGGACAGAGCTCATGGCCTCCTACATTGACATTGATTCATTTCGTTACACTTCTTTGGTAATGCCAGATTCTCCGTGACACGGAGCAGGCATCTCTAATCAAATGCAATGTGCCTACGAGCAAAGATATTACTTTCATTCAATTTTTTCTTAGTGGCGTCTTTCAGGCTTGAAGTTCTTTTACGTACCTTACATGTACGACAAGGCTCAGACTGCTTAACTTCCCTTTGAGTAATTACTTACGGATTTTTTGCTCTAAAATATCGCTGGTAATTCTACGACTTCGGGCTGGGCAGCTACATCAACAAGCTGACAGCAACACCGGCCGAAGCTCGCGTACAAACAGAACAAACATAGATCCCACACTCAAAGAACCAGGTCACCCTCCAAAAGGTCAAAACACGTCCGGTGCCCTGATTTTATAGCATCCCGTACTAACATTGCCAGCATTAGTCAACATTCTCTACTCTTAAACTTTCTTGGCTGATCGGCTAATCCCCGTTGCTTGTTCATTGCGGCTGCTAAGCAGAGTTCTACACCGCATTGGCATCCACCACTTGACCTAACGTTTTCGAAACAGTCCCAGAAGCAGATGGGCCCCCACGGTCCGCGTTAACCCGCAGGATGGGAACAATCTAGTCGTGAGTAGCGTTTGCTTCCCTCAGATCCCCAACGGTTTAGCGCGGACATTGCCGACGATGCATTCCACGCTCTCTGCCTGTCGCACACGGAAACGGTAAACTCATTTTATTCGGGAAATAACGTTAAAGAAAAACCGTCTGTATATATTTATTTGAGGCATCGTCAAAATACGCTTAACGGAAGACCGCGAGTTCCAAAATGAAAGATCCACTCATCCACAAACACTCAACTTCCTCAACATTATACTTGGGTTTTCTGAACGTGGTATCTCAAGGTCATGCGCGAAAGGAGGAGAGATACGGAAAACTCCAATAGGGAGCCGTAAAAGTCGGAGCTGTAGTGACGTTGCAGCTCCTCATTGGAGTCTGTATTCCCTCTCCCTCTTTCGCGCGTGACCCTGAGATGCCACGTTAAGAAAACAAAAAGAATATGAATTGTTCATATCATTCTATATTTCTGTAATGGCGGTGAAGACCCAATCCCTCGGTTTGTTTCTGGCTTTGCCGCCGGAGAGAGCGGCGTTCGATGCGGCCGCGGGAGCCGCAGATTATAGAGCGATTTTTCTAACCGCGCCCCTGGCAGGTATCAGCTGTTGACGGTTTCATCCAATCGGGAGCTTATGTGTCGCTACAGTGACGTCACTATAGTGACGTTCAAGCTCTCGATTGGATGAAACCGTCAACAGTTGATACCTGCCAGAGGCATGATTAGAAAAATCGCACTACAGTGGCACTGCGCGCCCCTTCCTCCTCTCCCCCTTCGGCAGTGAACGATGTCTAGCAACTGTCGTGTGGAAAAGCACGAGCTCTACGATTGTGTTGTTATTTCGGTAATTTTGACTTTGATTTTGGACGTCTCCCTGAAAGACGGTAAACACGCAACGAATTTGGTCCATCACCTAGATATCGGGAACTTTGGCTTGATTTGTAACTGGATGTTGGAACCTTTTTTAAGAGCTTATTTTGGCCCTTCTTCTCAGACGCTTTAATTTCATTTTCTTTAATTTACAAATATTGTACTTTGTGGATGGGCGAAAGAGCGGGCCTAATGGACCGAGGCTCACATTTTAATGTCTACTAGTTTGAACCTGTAAAAATTTGATGGTGAGATCTGAGATAACTATAACATACTGTGCCCAGACTAACATTCACAAATCAAATTCTTAATTAGAAACGAGAAAGAGCAAACTTCCCTAATATAATGCTTATTCTTGCATATCTACATTTATTCACTTTTTTGGACAGGATGGTTATATATTATGCAGCATAAAATCCATGTTTGATAAATTAACACTTACACAATGGAATACATGTGTCCCATGACCAGGTGGCAATGCAATATCAGCACCGAATGAAACAGAAAGCAAAGTATAATTATAAAGATGGATATTATTTCTAAGGTTTTTTGATGTGTCATCATCTCCTATACACAACAGTTTCATTTCTTCGGACATATTGCTAAACTTATTTTTCCTTTTGAGCAACATTAAGTGAAAACGGGTTTGCAGAATTTCTCTCACATGCGAAGTACAAAGCAGAACAAAACTGACATTTCGTAGATTAAGACCCAACAGTAAACGAAATTACTTCACTGTCATGACATCTACGTGGACACTGTCACGTGTCTGCGGAACGCGACATAATCTCTGCACAACTTCACTACTTCATACAAAACTTGGTCTGAATGTTCTCTACAAAATACGAAAATGTGGAAACACAGTACCAAAATGCTATTATTACTCCTGAATCACAACCTTGACGAATTGTACACAATATACGCTGCAACAAGAAGCGAGGACTTACATTTATCGACGTACTCATATCTATCGATAGTTAAAACAGCCTTTAGAAGAAAAGAATTGACTACAGATAAGCTTACTATTAAATAATTATTTATTTCATTAATTTACACCGTAAATGCTAGTGAATCAACATAAACAATATCTGATAATAACCTAGGGATCACAATCTTTCATGCAAAGGAAAAATAAATACAATCGGTTCAGTAGAAGCTCGAAACGAAGCCATGGCACAGTATCTTTGTTTTAATATATAGATTATACCATCATAACTAGTGTTGAAAAAATCAACATTTTTAGTAAAAAATCAAACGAAATGTGTTGTAAATAATAATTGTTCAAAATAATTTGTTGCTCTAAATACTTTTTTGTTAAAACAAAGCTTTTGTTTTAATGTATTTTTTTACTGTATGTCATAAAACATAACAGTTCGGTGAAAACTATACATGTATAATAACCTGCAGGTACCATTGTTCGATTAAAATTTCTTGCATATTCGATTAAAATTTATCGCACAACGTTCGTGTTACACGTAACTTTTATGACATAGGAGGTTAGTCATATATTGTAAACTATAACTGAAGCTCATACTCTTAAATTTTGAAAATTATAATCTATGAATTAAGAAAAGGTGAATGTTAATTTACTTAAGAGAAAAAATGAATAGCAATAGCTGTGTTCTTAAATAGTAATTCACAATAGAAAATCAATCAAAATCTTGATTTTTTAACACGATATCAAAATCATGATTTTAGGAGAGTCAGTAAGCCTTCCGGTGGTATTGATAGCTAGGAAATATTAGGACCGTCCTTTCATGATTTTTTTTCTTCGAGTTAATACAATACTTAGAGCTAGAATGTGTTACAAACGGAAGTGCATTTAATTGTCCATGTTGTTACATTGTGTGCCTGTCATTTACTTCAGCATTTATTTTGATCCTGCGCGCGCGTGTGCGAACTTGCACAGTGTTTATGTTTATTTACATCGAAGCCCCGTTATTGCCGTCTTTCCTTACAATATGTTGTGAGTTCTTTACCAAAATAGTGTAAGATTATTTCCTTGCAATTTCTATTTGAAAGGCGAATCAAAGGCCCTGATCACACTCTATCAATAAAAGTCTATTGCGTTTTTTACATTAGTACAAGCCACCCTTTAGGTGGAAGGCACATGTCGGTGGATGCACACAATCAGACGAAGAAAGTGACATGCATGTAAAAATTTCTAGTCGTTTGATTTGAAGTTGATAATTTTTCTGGACTTTACAGCGGAGAAAGCATTGCAGAAGTGGAAACATAGTCTATTAACACAGCGACAACTTGTATTTGTCAGTGTTCCCCCAGCTGATTAACCAAACCTAGCGTCTGAAAAAGCGAACATCCGTAACCATCCTCATCACGGTCCACGAGCATAAGGACAAAGTCTCTGGGAACGGCCATTGGGTTTTAAAACAATCTGACGTGGCGTGTGTGGAGCCTAGGAGTTGGGGGCGAGGCCCTGCGCGAGCGGCGGGCAGGGCGAAAGGGAAGAGACGAATTTGATTCAATAAAGGAGCGGCGGGCGGGGGCGGGACCGGGCAGGCCGCTGGCCAAGAAATGCTTTATTAATGGCCGCGGGCGGTCGCCGGTGGAAGAGGGAAGCGGTCGCGAGAGGGATGTGGAGGACGCGGTGTGGAGCAGCGGCAGGACGATGGCAGGGCGAGACGGGTTGGTGGCGGGGCAGTGAGACGTTGAGATGGGCAGCCGCTTGCGGAGTGGAGCGATGGTGGTGGGGAAGGGAGATGGTAGAGGGGGATGCTCAAGGGGGTGGCCACGCAGTCGCCACGGCGGATTTAGTGTAGAATAGAATATTTTCAATGCTAATTAGGAATACACACAAAATCTCCCGGTGGTACGGTTTTCAAATACAATTACTAAAAATAAAAGTAAAAAAAACATAGTAATTACATGTTCACAAAAAAAAAAAAGGTTTTAACCGGTGACTCAGACCTGACTATCACTGCAGTGCCTCTGACCGGAAGGTCCTAGGGTTCGAGTCCCAACAGTGGCAGAATTTTCGAAACTAGCGAAATAGTCGGCTAGTAGCAGATATCTGGGTGGAGAAAACCCCACAAAGCAAAGTGTAAGTCGGCGCCGGATTTCACATTCCAGCTGGAAAAGAACACCGACACCTCCCATAATGAAAACCTGCATAACACTTATGGAACTAATCACTAAACGCGTCCGGAAACACAAGGCAATCAATAATTTTTTTACAAAATTTATATCGTAAGCTAATTTCGCAAACACCATCATATTAATATAAAATAAGACCAACAATAATATAAAAGAATTAATTGTAATGTAAATATTTACTACAAAGAAATTATTACATCTTATTTACAGAATTTTTTTAAATATACATTTTGACACTGAGAGAAGTCTCCAACACCGCTGCAGGTACGAGTAATTTGTTTCGATTTTGTATTGTTCTACTCACAAATGAAAATGTATTAAAATCTGTTTTCTTTGGCATATTTTCGAGGTATGATTCTTCCGCACGACGTATGTAGGTTTTAAAAATGTTTCCCGCCCATCCGCCCATCGAGGATACAGAAGGAGACAGAAATGTCGAACGAGAAGAAATAAATTTTCAAAAAGGATAATCTGTTTTGAATAACGCATGTCGCGATTTATCTCTACTATTTCCCAAAATGTTCCTAGATGCAAATCGGGAATTTCGACGTCCTCTCTTAACAAATTTGCTACGTAGGTTTTTATACTTTTCGAGTGATTTTATGTATCCTACACGATAATAGGGAGTCATATTCCAGTATAGGTTGCACTTTTGAACGCAAATTTAGTCTGAGTTCGTAAGTTTTACATACGAAAACGTTTTACATATGAATTTAGGTACGAATTAAGTTTGTTACGTATAGGATAGCATGGGTTCGTGCTTCACAAGTGTTTCTGCTAATATGTCAGAAAATCAATGTTGAAACAACTGACTTTCGGCATTTATTACCAAAATGTCAAGAGTTATTTAAAAAAAAGATTTTGAAAAACAATTATCACGCTATTGATACATTCTTACAGTCACACGAGCATTTTATATACATTATTTGCGGTTTGCCGTATCATTTTAGAAATCTGAGATTCGAAGTTGACTTTGCTGCGATTCAATTACAAATGTCGAATAAGTAGGTGATAACGCCATTAGAATTAAAAGATGTATATTCTCGTTAATGTTGACTAGGTCCGCATTAGCTGATAGAAGTACTGGTCCAAGCGATTATCTGATAAAAGTACGTCGGTACAAAAGGAAGTGGGCGGGCGAGGAGGCGCCGCCTAATTCCATGCAGCCAATGCCATCGATCGCGCCGCCGCGGGTGTTGGCCTGCGGCCACATAGGGAATAAAGCGGCGCTGCCTGAAAGTTCCACGAGAGAGCGCCGCCGCTGGCTGGCGTGCGGTCGGCGGCGAACAGCGCTATCAAACGAGCCCTTGACTGGGGGGTGGAGGAAGGTGGGCGTGTTCAAAATGTGCGATTCATTTCACTAGCAGGTGAACTTATTTATAATTAAAGAATTTGAAATTACTTTCACATTAAATACAATTTTAATAGTTTTTTTTTAAAATTTCGCCTTTAAATTTGAAAAATAAATGCGAATGCCCATTCCTACATCGATGCAAGAAACTTACGCCACTCACTGAGGTGAGAGCAAGAGAGAGTGCGAGAGAGAGAGCGAGGGTGCGAGAGAGTGCAAGAGAGAGCGAGAGTGCGAGAGAGAGCGAGAGTGAGCGAGAGAGCGAGTGAGAGAGCGAGAGAGACGGAGGAAGAGAGGAAGAAGAAGAGAGGAAGGTCATGGAAACCGTGTGTTGCGCACAATCTGAGAAAGCTGGACCGCGCTGAGCTCCGTGCTCGTGGGCCGACTAAGAGACCTCGGCTGCATCGGTGGTGGTTGGGAATTGGGCGGAGGCTCCGCGCTCCGCGGTCGGCCCTCTCCACGCGCAGTCGGGGAGGGGAGTGCGGTGAACAGGCTGACACGTGCGAGGGGCAGCGGAATCGGACGGTCACAAGAAGCATCGACGGAAGCGGTCCCGAAGACCCACGGCGTCCTACGCTCGACGCCGGCGCACAGCGGTTCAGAGAGGCGGAGTGGGTGAGGGCTGATGGAGGAGGCGGAGATGGGACAGGGAGAGCGGCGGGCGGGGCGTGGTTGAGGCGGAGGTGCGGGGAGGGAGCGTGGGCGAAGGCTGAAGGGGAGGTGGGCGGGGCGAGGTGGGAGTGCGGTGTGGCGCCGCAGTGCCGGGTTCGAGCTTTCCGTGCAGCCTCAGCGGCGCCGCTCTCCATCCCCAGGCACGCAGGCCGCGCGCTCGGACACGGCAGCCGCCGTCAAATCAACCAATGATTTATTCGCAGGAGTAATGCTGTTCAAAACGTTTTCGTCCTACGTAACAGTTGGAAATTTTAATCTGAAATGTTTTGTTCATTTTTCTCATAGAAATGAATACAAAATATTACACTCGAGGACATATGGAAGGTAATTTATTTTTCCAGGTTTTCTATATATGTAGACTAACTCTGATGCATTATGGGAAACGTACTGACTAAATATGATTCGCAAAAATAATGCGAGCTGCATGATTTTGATATGAATTCAAGGGATAGTTTATTATTATTTTTTAATTTTTAAAAAACCTTTAACATAAACCGATATTCGGTGATTGATCATATCTCGGAAGCAAATGAACTAAGAAAACGTGTAGTATTAGAAGTTACAGTGTACATGCAATACACTGCAACACACGTCGGGAAACCAGACGGGTGCTTAGAGCTTCTCCCGACTGAGGCGGTGTCCAATGACGGAGACACTAGGTGGAGGTATAGCCCAGCATGCCAATGTTAAAGTTCCCACGTTCTAGGGGGGGGGAACACCACCATCTTCCGGGTTACAGCATTCACTACACAAACGGTACTAACTCTTGATGCGACCGGGAACACAAAAAAATCAATCAATCAAAACGAGTTTGTGCCTGGTGCTAGGACGTTCAGTCAGCAGCAGCCGCCGAGCTTTTAGAGAATGACGTTCCGCAAACACACGGCTTTAAAGAGCAAAGCGGTAACTTAAAAGGACGCGTCGTCAAGGATTCCGTCACTGGTGGTGCTGAGTAAAGATGTGTGGGTGGGGGCACTGAAAGCGCCGCATGCGAGGTGAAGGGCGCGCGGCGCAAATTTGCGGCAAAGAGCGCGAGAGAATTACGCGCTCAATTATGTAAACACGCGAGCTTCTTACGTCCACTGAGTGAACACAGAAATGTAACCAATATCAAAAACTCCACTTTTGCGGCTCTGGAGGCTTGATTGGGAACCAATGCGCCGAGGGAATACTTCCCAAAGTTTATTCCAGAATGTGCTTTCTAATACTTTTTCGAATCCAGAATGTGCTTTCAGAAATATTTCTCGGGAACGACGACGGTAACCGACTTTGGTTCGGAGAGGAACTGATGAAATATAACATACATGGGCACAGCTAATTGAAACGCTTAAGTAGGTCGATATCGTAAAGGCAGAGGTTCTGAAATTGTGGTAGGCGTACTCAATAAAACGAGGTAGGCTCTTAGAAGGTGTTCGAAATACTATCATGGGATGATTAGAAGAAGATATTAACGACTTTCATCAAATGTTAGTGTTCTCTTGAACGTTCTTGCAATTGCTTACAGAGTAAATCCATTCCATTTTTTCAATACACTCATATTAAAAGGCCTTAATGATTTAAACAGAAGATAATATTAAAAACTCGTTATTTAAAGTTTTTTGTGTGGGAGTACACTAAAATGTTATATCAAAATCAACAATTATGCGTGAAAGGAGAAGAATCTTTGAAAAATTGAGTACCTCTCATTTACAGGGTTCGGGCAGGAAAATGAAATTCATTCGTCGGTAGTATGTGAAATGGCAGGTAGTCATTACATATAAACAATGTGACGGGTAATAGATGCCTCACAATTATGAACACGATTTTCCAACATTCGTTTCGACGGCGATTCGACAACCCCATTGTTACGATCAACATTAAGATTATTCCTTCTCAATTCCCTGTTATCCCCGAAACCACTTAACAACTCTTCCGGCGAACTTTGCAACAGCCTCTATCGTAGAAAATGCTAAATAGGATCTCTGAAAATTCCCTCCTGATATATCCACTCGCGAAGTTCTGCAGACCATGAACTCACGCTTTCGGGCGTGATCTTCCTCCTGGCGCCCGAAGTTGAGCTGCCCGCGATCAAGTCCTGCGCGGAGGCTTTAATACCTTACAGGTCGTGAAATTAAAATGAAGCAGTAGATTCCGCCACGTCCCACGCGGGATTCCAAAACGGAGAGCCAGGAATAGGGTATCAGCGCCGGGCTTAAATTACGGCTCTGAAGCGCGGGGAGGGCGGCGCGCAGGGCAATATCCAAAATTACGTATCGCTTCGCTGGAAGGTGGCTGCGGGAGCGGTGCTGGTGGCGGGGCCGGGGGAGGGGCGGGGCCAAGGTCGTTGCGTCAGCGCCAGGTGGCGCCAGAAGCCACGCGAGGGTGAACGTGACGGTGACGTAATGGGACCGACAGTAGTGGTTATGGTGATTGTGATTCTGATGTATGTGTTGATGATGGTGGTGATAGTGGCGGTCGCGATGTCGAAGAAACAATGCAAACAGTAGTAGGAGAGACTGCGGAGTCAGTGGAGAAGGTGGAGTATGGAGAAGTGGAGAAAGTGAATATAGATAAAACAAAGAGGTGACGGAGACGGTTGACAGTGGTGATGGTATACGGTAGGGACTGCTGAGGCAAAAGTGATTAATATTGAACAACTGCGATGAAGAGAAAGCAATGGACAGAGTGTTTAGAAGTACGCCCGAACGGAATTTTCACAATATCAATGAAATATGATTGAATAATAATGATGTTGGGTTGTTTGCCTTGTGGGTGGAATGAGGTGGGGTGTGGTGGCGTGCCACCCGGGAGGCATTGGCAAGGGGGGGGGCTTCTCGAACGCCGGCGGGCGGCAATAATCCTGCTCCAGCGACGGCAGTAATCACGCTGCAATTTGCGCCAACGAAGGAGGCCCGCGGCGAGGCGTGGCGGGGCGAGACGGGACGTGGGGGCTGGGCAGAGTGGAACGAAGTGGTTCTAGGTGTGGTGAGGAGAGTAGAGACTGCGGGGGTGGTAGGGTCGCCCGCGGAGGCGCGCGAGCTGGCTGCGCGGCCGCAGCCGTCTCCGTTGAGGCTCCGCCCCCCTCGCGTTCTCTCCACCACACGGTGGCGACGCGACAAGCGCCAGGAAGGACCGCTCAAAAATAATTTTCTTCAACACACTGTTAAAAATGATCAATTATACCATTTAGAAGTCCCTTGTAACGACTACACACAAAAAGGAACTAAAAAGTCAAGCAAAACTAATTTCATCGCTTACGGATAGATCACGCCAAAATTATACAGAATCGTGCGATATGAGGAATCTGAATTCTAAAATATTGTACCATACGTTGTAAAGTATTGTAGCACATTATTTTTCAACTAATATTATGTACGTTCATTAATTCATTTTGACCACCAAAATAATGAAGAACTTAAGAAACAGAATGTTCCTACGAATGGCTGGGTGGTGTAGCAAAGACAATGGCAACACTGCAAGCAATACGAACAACGAACATGATTCTCTCGCAGGAAGGTAACACGAGAACAAAAAACAGTGTTTTACGAGAAGAAACTAAGGATTTTAATTACAACACGGGAAAACAAGTGAAAAGGGCATTTTAAACACCGCTAATGAGATAAAACGGACGGGCAGAAAGCGGGGAACAAGGAGAAATCGAGTGCAGAATGGTGAGACAAGTGCACCTGGCAGCACAGAGCACGATTACACAAGACTCGTTTGTCTCGACGTGCAGCAGAATATGAACACGCTGGCCTTCGTGCTCTTCTGGGAAACGGAAGCCACGGCGGCTACAGGAGCGCCAGATTCCCTTTAATACCGCAGCGTGCACCGAATTAAAACGAAGCGAGCGCCAATGCAGCCCCTCCCCCTGGGGTGGGGGGGAGCGCGCCAATCACAAGCGCCATTCGTGCGCGAACGTCTCTTGTTGACGGCATCGCGCAACAAACGCTCATCGGCCGCGCGGCGTGCACGCTGCGCCCCCCTCCCCCCGCCTCGCGCAGTCCACGCCAGCGGCGGAACTCAATAACGTCACTCCCTCGCATTTACAATACGCTTCGTGTGTTTTTCATTTCATTCTTTCATTTTTATCGTTTAAAAAAGATAAAATGCTGAATTAATAGAAATGAAACATTGCTTTAAAACACTGACACCTGTTTTGGATAGAATGAGTATCCACTTTATCTAAAATGAAACTTTACGCAATTGATATCGGCTTTCAAATTAGAATTAGTGCAACCCAAGTATTCTGATATGACTCGCTATTAATATCTATAGGGAGGATCGCAAGAAATCCACTTCCGAAGTTTGTTAAAGGAGAAACCCTAAAGTTACCAATTGTAAAAATGCTATTCTGAAACATTCATTTCAATCGAGAAAGTAAAACCCTGCCTCATTAGCGCTTACAGTTACAAAAATGTGCAGATAAGAAAATATTTTGGATTTCCGTGGAGAGAACGTGAAAATTCACGTTACTTGTCACGTCACGTTACTTTAAAACAACTGACCACTATTTTTGTTATCATCAAAAGTTTCAAGTAATATATTTTTAGATTTTATATTTGCAATATATTTATTTTATTTATTATCTCTGCCAGATGAACACGACGAACTGGTGTGCTGGCGCGTCACGTTCGCCTGTAGTCATGTTCAGCGCCTGCCAGACGACTGCTACAACCCGCAATACGCTATGGTCGAGCGGGTTGCGTCGTCTACAGTATCAGGGGCTCCCGTCGCCTTAACGGGCTGATTTGGCTTCAATTGCTTCATGGTTACGATTCGCACAAAATAATAGGTTAGTAAACTAGATTATTTTTACTGTTACGAGAACTGAAAAAAAATACAAGTTAATTTTCATATTCCATTAATACGATTGAGAAAAGTTGCTGCGAGATGTCAACTGTTGAGTGGTAGTGACTGCCAGAGATTTTGCCAGTGAAAAAACGTCTAGGGGAATAGATAACTGCCGCGTTCACTAGTTTTTATAGGTATAAGAACAAATAATTGTAATGAATGATTTTTATAACTGTTCACAGAATTATTTCATAATATTTCATTCTTTTGTGAAATGGAAACCAAGTGTTAGGAGGTACGGCAACATCTATATTTAAAAACATCTATATTTAAATTTATTAAGAGGTTCTCACATATTAATACACAATTTTAATAATATCTTAAAATTAATGGAATGGACGTCTATCTGTCGCCATTTGTTGATTACGTCATTTTTAATTCTAAGTAGTTTTGCGAGTCGAAATTATCTGCCCCCAAAAAAGTCGAAGTTTCGTAGAGCAAGCAAGCGTGTGTTATATAGTTAGGGAAGCGAAGTGATTTATTTTGAAGTACGAAGATTGAATGTTTCACGTACAAAGAGTAGCGAATGTGTTAGAAAAGTAAACCCGAAATCCATTCATGAACTGTATTTTCTCCAAAGAGGCTTGGCGGCACTGAATAAAGCTATTCAAGTGCAATATGATGAATAAACGGTTTTGGATTGGTTATAGTGATATGACAACTTATGATATGACAGCATATGTCCACATGATACGCAGAAAACATTTCGGTTCCCTCAATGAATGAGTACGATAATACAAAATTTCTGATGTGAAACAATGACTTGTGTTCAATTCTGGTTAATAAAGAGTTTTAGAGAGAAGTAGAGGCTTGCAGAGGGCTCAAAATTCTCTGTGAAATACGTAATTATCGTTTCCTCATAAGCAGTATTTTGCATAACGATCTCTACCATCTCTCACTGTGATTGTAGTTTACTGTGATGTAACAACCACGCTAGGCTGCTTTTCGTTTCAAATACAAAAGGCGGTTTGACAAGCGGTGTGTTAATATCTGGTCATTAAACGATTATAAGTAATCCTACAATAATGACGGTCGGTTTGTCGTGCTGTTTAAACCAACACCTGATGAATATGACTCCTACATTGTGATTAATAATTATACTCGTAGAAATGTGTATTGCCTAGAAATAAGGGCCTCTCTGGGTAAGTGCGTTTTGCCGCCTCGGCCGCGGACCACAGGCGGCGCGATGCAAATCGCAAGCGCGTAATCCCCCTTTATGCAGGCAGGTATCGCCATTGATGCGATTTCGACGATCGAGTTACTTTGCTGACCCCCGACAGAGCCTAAACCTGTCTGGAATCTGGTTCTCAATGGCTTCGCGTGAGACTGGTATTCAAAACGCGCCCTTCGGCGAGTTCTGTATTCACACAAAGCAATAAAAATCCATTCATGAACTGTATTTTCTCCAAAGAGGCTTGTCGGCACTGAATAAAGCTATTCGGCGATAAAACGTTCATTGTGAAAGACTAGGCACGGCAGTTATGAAATACGTAAAGAGCACGATCACCAATGATATATCCGGTCACTCGAAGATAAAAATCGCATTGAAAGGCCGGCATTTTCACTCCATGGAATATATCTAAGTATAACCGCAACGGGTTCCGAACACCCTCCAATTTGCGGACTTCCAGGAATGTTTCCAAAGATGGGAACAATGCTGGGATCGTTGCATACATGCTCAAGACGACTACTTTAAAGGTGACGAAGGACATTTGAATGTAAGTATATTTTTCTGATTTTTACAATGAAATTCACGGATATTTTGGGTAGCACATCGTATGCCTACGGACTACGACTACGACCATGGACTACGATTTAGGGCGGCGTGTTCCATCATAGCAGCTTCCTGGCACAGTTCAGATGGCAGGAGACTCGGAGAAGCTTCCTTCATATCTCTCACCCGAGCGGCGACTCGTCCAGCGGCTCACACCTCGCCGTCCACCACTCACAAACCCAAGTGTTCACCGCCCTGCATTTAGAGTAATTTACACACCAAGGTTACAAGAGTTTTCATGATCGAGCGGTGACAAAACGCCTGAGGGCTTTCTGCCGCTCGCGTTTAGAACCAGTTAACGCCTGTGGTACATTCAAGAGTTTTTTACCTAATTTTAATGATTCAGATTGACTTATTTTCTAATTAACTAGATGCTAACTTGACTCGGTTCGCCTTATCATATTTCCCTCACATAAACCCTTCAAAGGAGAACACGTAGCATCATTTAACTGTTTTCAAATTTTCCTCCCAACTACGCCTCCTCTCGATGCAGTTATTATATATCGTGCTACGTATCGACGGCAATAACAAGCAATAATGTATTAATAAGATTGCTGGTGAGGTAGAAACCTTCTAATAATTAAATAAACAAAAGGTGTAGTCCGGTATCAAATATATATATTTAAATTTAAGATCTTTTCAAGAGCGTAGCTATCATCATCATCATTATCATCATCATCACTATCATCAGAGCTAACTGAAAAATTACAGGAATACATGAAATATAAATTATACACATTATTTACAAAAAAGGAAATACAAAATGTTAACATAGTACGAGTATGTCAGATGGGAAAGCAAACTGGATCGTGCACACCTCGCGGTGTCTGCGTGGAAAATGGTTGAAAGTTCTGCGATTAATTTCATGTACTCCTGTAATTTTTCTGAAAGCTTTGATGATGATAGCTACGCTATTGAAAAGATCTTCTATCAGTAAAAAATAAACTTATTAAATTAACGACTATGTTAATTAACAGAAGTGACAAAATTTGATGAGACGCCGTCCAAACAAGACAACAACAAACAAAGGCTCTGACAGGAGAATCTATCATCTGAATACCACCTCATTGGCAGCGTCTAGTGTTTGTCAAAACACATCCTTCAGCAATACCTCAGCATGCACGTGAGGAGGCGGAACACGCACGGGGGACTTACGGGCTCTGAAAGACAGGGAGCGTCACGCACGGCGCGGCGTGCCGGAGGCCCAGTGGGCGAGATTGAGCATCAGAGCTACGGGAGTACCCACACAGAATTCTATAAGCATGAAATGTGTGGTTGCTAGTCATTAGCACGTAAACGGTATCCTTATATTTGATTATTTTCTGAAGGTAAAATACTACCGAGTCTTGAGATGAGAGCATCTGAACGTAACCAGGAAACCGGGTTCGAATGTCGCTGTGTCTTACGCTTCCAACTATTTAGACATTAATTTGTTTATTCCAGAAATAATACGAATGAATTATAGAAACAAACCTTTCACGTTTTTGTCTGGCCCAAATTGGTAACAAAACGGGGACATTTAAAGATATTATATTAATTATGTTTCGTGTAGTTTTGATTGGCATTTTATAATTTTTAATTGCAATCATATTGTTAATTACTATTTATGTTTCCTTTTGCATTAGATACATAACCTGCATGGATGACCCTCGCCGGTTAGCACACTGAGACACAACTGAGATATGGCGTAAGTTAGACTTAATTACGTAGTGAAGATACATGTACATTATTTTTGTTTAGTGCTGCGTTCAGAACTCCTTTCATTTAAAAGGCAGAATAAAACTTCACGTTTGATGAAAAAACTAATATTCAGATGTTTCTCATCACCACGGATTTCGTGCTTTCTTCTTATGCGCGCTTTATCACCATCTCATCCCTCTGTGTGCCCGTCGCCTCGAAAAAGATGCCGCGTCAGGAAGCGCCGAACCGCGTTTGTCACTTTTATTGTCGCCTTTATTACACCTGCAACGCACACGCAGAGCCCCGACGCCAAAACCAACACTCTGGAGGCGCAGCCACAAACCACACGTCGCAGTAAATGACATCCTCTGCTATGGATGGCTTCTTTCCAAAGGCATTCAAGGCGTCTACTTCACTCTCTCTTACGACTATGATACAGTCCCTATACATTTTCATTCGTAACAATAATATAACTCTTGTAAATTTTTAATATTTAGGGCGACGTGGTCGGCAACGCCTCAGAAGTCAGGAACTCGTTGGGCCGCGCATCGACGGCGGTCTCAAGCCCTTCGGGGGTCTCTTGTTCGGAATCTCGCAGGAGTGTTAGAGTCAAATGAGTGTCACAAGCCACTATTCGACTACAGGCGAAATATTGTGCGTGCGCTACCGGACGACCTGGGAGCGAAATCGACTTATTTCATCCGAAAAATCACACAAATGTTGCACCAGAAATCGTCTGAATAATCCCATTATTACGCAGTTCAATGTTTGAAAAATTGGCTAGAAGCACGCTTAAGACTATCTACACGTACCGCAGGTTTTCTGGTATTACAGATGGTCTTGGTATTACAGATGACCTTCACTCTCCAGCTGATTTCGGCGAATAGAACCGGCAGAATCAAACGAAACAAATCTTCGTCCGACAGCCGATGTTTCCAGACGCCGTCTGAAGTGGTCGTTCGGGTTCACTATACCATTTCCATTAATTAGCGTGTTTGTACAAATTGGGCATATAGGACGCAAACGACCGATGTCGGCCGGAAACAATTTCGGCCACATTCGGCTCCATTATGACCGTCACCTTAGTGCTTCGGTCAAACAAATTCTTTGAAAAATAATAATTTGTTGATGTTTACTCCAAGCCACTCGAGTGACTGATCAAACAGAAATCATTAGACACCTTTAGGCGTGGAGGAAGATAGAAAGAGCAGGGCGGTGCAGTTCAGAGCGAGCGGAGGCACATGGTCGGAGGCGGGAGGTAGGAGGTGCATGGTGCATGCGGGTGGCGGGAGGAGGCTGATGGAAGGCGGGAGGCGGAAGGTGACTGGACTGACTGGAGGAGGGATGACTGGAGGGGGTGACTGGAGGAGGTGTGAATGGAAGGAGGGACTGGAGGGTGACTGGAGGTGGTGACTGGAGGGGTGACTGGAGGGGTGACTGGAGGTGGTGACTGGAGGGGTGACTGGAGGGGTGACTGGAGGTGACTGGAGGGTGACTGGAGGGTGACTGGAGGGGTGACTGAGGGGTGACTGGGGGGGGAGACTGGCTGGAGGGGGTGACTGGAACTGAGGGGTGACTGGAGGGGGTGACTGGAGGGGTGACTGGAGGGTGACTGGAGGGTGACTGGAGGGTGACTGGAGGGGGTGACTGGAGGGGGTGACTGGAGGGTGACTGGAGGGGTGACTGGAGGGGTGACTGGAGGGGGTGACTGGAGGGGGTGACTGGAGGGGGTGACTGGAGGGGGTGACTGGAGGGGGTGACTGGAGGGGGGTGACTGGAGGGAGGAGGAGGAGAGGAGGAAGTGACTGGAGAGGAAGTGACTGGAGAGGCGGTGACTGGAGAGGGGGTGACTGGAGGAGGGTGAATGGAGGGGGTGACTGGAAGAGGGCGACTGGAGGAGGGCGACTGGAGGAGGGCGACTGGAGGAGGGCGACTGAAGGGCGGTGACTGGAGGAGAGTGACTGGAGGCGGGAGGTGGAGAGGAGGGGCTGCCGTGGCAGGCGGGGGAGGGCGGAGCTCCTGCTCGCAGGCGGGCCTTCTCATTTACGACACCTTCCCCTCCGCGCTTCCACGAGCACACAGCACACGTCCTGCATCAAGCCTCGCTCACCGGCCGCTCGCGGCGTGGCGCGGCGTCGAGCGAAGGCGATAAGCGCTTTACGACCGCGGGGCTTTATGCTCTCCCGCGGCAATAATTAAAAGTCGAATTATCTCATCACGCACATCACTGCCCCGCGCGCGGACGTAAAAAAAACAAGATGTTTATCTCCTAGAATATGAGTCTCTTTGCACAGAGTGTACCGGGTGCACTGTGAATAACTACGCGACACCTAGCACTTCAATGCTTGCTACACTGCAACGTTCCTGTTTCTAGTTGATTTATACAAAATTATTTCCAAATAACATATTTTGTGAATCAGAATTCACTATCAATAAAGAATATTACAAGAGTTCCGCCAACCGCCAATACCACCACCACCATTTTAAATAATCATACGAGTCACTTCACACATGATCTATTAACGTTTAAACTAATTTGCACAAATAAAAAACTCAATAAAACTATTTATTTTAGAACCAGAAGATGCGTATAACTGCCTCTACGTCATGATAAACTTCACAAATCATGAACGACGTTCACAAAATAGCATTGACCACGAAGATTGTCAAAAACAAGAAGTCCTGTCCTGACGTTCTCTTCCCCAGGGCTGGGGCTCTGCGAGGCTCCTTCCCCGCAGCAGAGCGGTGGCCGCGAGCGCCGGGCGCAGGCTGACGAGAGGGTGCGAGCACATCTGGGCGCGGGCGACGCCCACAAATAGCACCGCCCCACGCGCCCAAGCGCCCGCCGGCTCGTCCACGTGTCGACGCCCCCGCCAGACCTTCCGACAAGGGCTCGCCAGCCCCTCCGCCCGTCTGTCAACCCTTTCGCTTGATTCATTGACGCTTCCGAAAACGTCAACTACAAGTTATTAGTCCCGTTAGTTTAATGAATGTTCCCACGAGGTGATTGTGTTCCTCCCCTGCTGAATGCTCAGATCCGGTGCAGACATGCACGCTGGCTTGCAATGTTTTCTTCTTCAATGTTACCCAGCGGGCCATTCTCCTGTCGGGGACGGCTCTAAGCTCCCAACATGTATCATGGTTTAGTGCATGTACGTAAGTGTGTGTATATGTTTGCGGGTAAAGGAAGAGGAAGGAAAGATCGCGTGCAGTTCATATTCCGGTTGTAAATTTTCGCCTGGTATTGATCGGAGAACTACCGATCGGAAAACTACGGATCAGCGCAGCTACAATTCGCTCCGTGACTGCGGCTGAAGTCGACCCATCTCTCTGGCTGGTGTCTACAATCCGTCACCGTGGGGACTCCAAGTCTAGAACCTCCCGGTTCGGAGTCAACGATATCTCTGGGCTGAACTCATCCCGGATATCGTTTGCTGACTGCTATAGTGGCACAAATCAAAAAACACAATTTTGAGTTATTGCTCTGTTCAGAACTGCAGATTGGTCTACCTTCTAACAGCAACAGTAACATATCTTACAGAACAGTATTTTATCAAAAAACGGCAGAAGTGTGAATGCACCAATGATGCATTTTAATACAATATGAAAACTTCAAACTCATTTATCTCAACACCTGATTTTTTGAGTTGTGTCACTATTGCATTCAGCAAGCGATATGTCCATTCGCTAGTACCCGCTAGCCCATTCGCCATCTCGACTCTTTGTAGTTTCTCGCTCCCCCTCCCGTTTCCATACTCTCCCACTGCCACGCACTCATCCCATCGCCCGTATTTGAAGTCACGCCGTTCACTCATTGGCTTCTACACAGCATGCCAAATCTATCTCGAGTTCTCAATAGGGAAGCTACTGATGACCACTGGTCCGACTGCTCTTCTTCCAACGCTGGGTTGGAGGTACAAATCCCGGACGATCCATATCGTATTTTCGGCGGACAAAGTAGTTTTGCGGCAAGTTTCCTCTATGATCTCCCGTTTTCACTGTCTCTCATTCCACCATTGCTCCATTATTATTCATATCATATCTTCATAATTACCTACCCATTACATCATTCACCCATTCCAGGTATGCTCGCTAGGCTTGAGTTCTCGTTTAATAAATAACCGACCTATTACTGATAGCCTCCCAAAAAAACCCGCCAAGGATTGAGAGATATTCAGGACAATGGCGACCAGATCAGCGAAGTCATAATGGACTCACCAAAAGCCTGTCCTCGTCCAACTTGCATGTGAGGCATTAAATGCTCAGCAAATTCGACAGCACCCATACACGACATCGGGTTTGTATCTGATGTAACATGATTTTGGGCCTGTCCATTGAACGTTTGCTTCCATTTAAAAGTTATTTCAGTATTAAAACAGCGACTTATAAATGCAAACTATTTGCCTGGGTACAACCAGTTATAAATAATGAACCATTTCAGCGGGAAGCGTAAAACTGCTCCGTAATTTTCTCTACTATTAAGGGAATGTATTTTTTAATCCAAATTTACATTGAGACGAATTTATACTTTAATTTACTCTTAATGGCCGTGGGAACAAGCCAGGCGCCATTTACTTCCCCCGTTAAGCGGATAGCGCTTAAAGATTCCAATTTCTTATCCCAGTATGCGGGTTGTTTTCTTGATAGAGGATCATTCTAATAACTCAATTTTACATGCAATTTAAGGGCAAAGAAACATGGTGACCGTGGAGTTACAAAAAGGAGGAAGAGGGACCGCCCGGGCCTAAAGACGAATTGGGACAGGATGGAGAACGAAGAATCGCGCGCAATTTGTGGCACATTCAATCTGACTGGATGAATGGGAAGCAATCTCGGACGCGATAAACGGGATCTGCCGGTTCGCTTCCGCAGCTTCTCAACTAGTAACAGCATCTAACCACCGTCGGGTCTCGAAACTAGATCCATCCAGTGCACAACATTGTCAGTTGCAATCGCAGATTCATCCACTTGGTGCGGCTAATCAATGATTATATTCCTTCGTAGCTCTTCCGCAAGGCGTCGTCGCACGCTTTACGACCGCGCAAGAGCGTAATTGCGCGAGAGCTTTCCAGGCTCCGTAATGAAAGAGCGGAGAGGAACATAAATTCGTGCGTCCAAAGCCGAGTAGCGCACGGCCGGAAGCGGGAACAAGGGCGGGAGCGACGTCGTGAGTGGGACGGGGTGGGGGCGGCGGCGGCGGGCAGTGGCGGCAGGTGGAGGCGATGGAGGTGGGAGCGGGATGGCGGCGGCAGGGGGCGACGGCGATGTGGGGCATCGGTGGAGAGGGGCGGCGGCGAGGGCGGCAGCGGAAGCAGGGGCGGGGTCAGCGGCGGCGGGAGCGGCGGCGGCAGCGGAAGCAGGGGCGGGGTCAGCGGCGGCGGGGGCGGCGGGGGCGGCGGCAGCGGGCGTGGGCACGGGCGGGGGTGGAGGCCCGGAAGCGTAGTGGCAGCGTTTCGTTGTAGAGAGTGCCGCCGGTGGGAGGACGCAATTCGCGCAGCGACGCACGGCTCTTGAACATGCGCGCTCAGTCTTCATTAATTTTTTTTGCCGCATCTCCGTCACCTGTCAGAAACTTGCCAGAAACAAAGAAGACGGGCAATGTGAGGATGTGGTATTCGAAAATTCTCTGTCACGAAGGGTAAGAATGGGAGAAGACTGGAGAGAGAAAGTTTGCATCACCAACTAGAATTGTGCGGGTTAACAGTACTTGTAGACGAGAGGTGTAGGTGTAACCTACATCGCAGTAAACTTCTTTTTCATTTCAAAACTCAACTATTCAATTATTATTATTATTATTATTATTATTATTATTATTATTATTATTAAGAATAAAAGTTTTCTTAATAAAAATAGTTGAATAAAGGGATGTTTAATAGTATTATTAAGAATAATAATAAATAAAGGACACCCGTAAGACGGAAGAGAGTGTTAGTAGTGTGACTCAAAACAAAATTTGTTAAAAGCATCGTTGCCAGGAGCTTTCTCATACCTTTTGGTTTTTGATTTGAACAAAATGCAACAGTTATTGTATATTCACAATAACAATATAACATTTACTAAAATGTTCAAGGATATAAAAAATGCACTAATAAGTTAAAATGTACAATTCTATTTTATTAAACGTAACTTAACACGGTACATTTTGTTTAAAGGTCAAGTTTATACCGTAATTAATTGTCCAAATATCTGACTTCTTAAAACAAGGTAGTTTTCCTACTTAATTCATAATCATGAAGTAAATTTTGTGTTTGTTCTTCATTTGTTTCTTAAGTGAAAGTTTACTATTAGCTTTGCCCCTCTTTCGAATATTTTTACTGTTGTTGAAAAACGTGTTTATTTCTTTGAAACCGAAATCTTCTTTCCAAGCATGATGATTGTTTTTCAACAGGACTTCTATTTGTCCCAACAATTAAAACTCATCCGTGACTTCAATCCAAACGGTTGACGCAATTGTTTGATTTAAAACGTAAATTATTTTAAAAAATTTATATTTTCCAATTTTTTAAAAAAATTTACGTTTTACAGGCACACTTTTCTGTTATCCTAGAAGGCTGGAACTTCGTATACACTCTACTGGGAACAAAAGGAATGGGAAAATATATCGGGAGCGATGTTTTTAACAAATCTTTTTTTAGACACCGAACGTGTTATATCCTGTCGTCTTCGCAGGGGACAGATGAGTTTTTTCACAATCTAGCGCCGAATACCGGCTTTGGACCCAGGAATCACGCAGGTTCTTTACATGAACCCTCTGAACACTGTGTGCGCTACCATTCCCAGTCTTCTATCTCAACGTAGATGCCATGGGACGCGCGTTTGAATGCACTGGGGTGGATATTCCTCTCTTTCGTGAATGGGGTTGTCTCGCACAAGGCATCACGTTCCTTTGACTTCCAATTACACATCCTGCTAGAGTATTAGTCTAGATAATGGTTCATGATACATCTTAGTGAGAAGTGGAGATAACTGACGTTAGCACGAAAAAAACTAATAAAGAGAAAGCATACTTTATTTAATTGTTCTTTGTATTGTTGAAAGTGTGTTGCCAAGACACTATGGTGTCCTAGATTTCATAGAGTTTCTTTCTGGAATAACGTTCTTCGATGTGGAGTGACTCCCTTGCTGCCAGTACATTAACATATCATTTGTCCCCAGAGAGCCCGACAGACTCAGATTATAGGTGTCATGGCAACAATTAGGAGGTTGGAATTGCCTTTACGGTAGCCAGATGATGTCAAACTACAAAGTGCGTAGGGCACGAGTTCTCTCGTTGAATATGTTAAATCCTTTAATAGAACAGAATACAAATAGATATAGTGAGACATAATTAGCACACCCACAACATTTGTTACACATACATACATATGTATGATAACACGTATTCATATTCATACAACATTAATGCACGGCATAATTAATCTACATTAGAGAATACGGCACTGAATATAACTCTAGTTATTCATCACTTTGAAGCAGTGCACTGCATTTGGGAGTTGAACAGTGTCCCACGCCACCTCTGAATACAAATCTTTGTGTCTGTACATTTTACTTACTTAGCTGAAGTATATTCTGCTGTGAAATTGCGTATTCTACGCAGATCAATGCAATGCACTCAAGCAAATGCTCTACAAAAACCCGCGAGTCTCTAAGACCGCGTGAAGTGAGAGAGGAGTCTCATGGGATTGAGGCAACCGCGGAAGTCACTCCCTCGAAAGGGTAGCCCCCGTGGGGTGGGCGTCGATCCCCAACGTTGCAGGGCGCCTCTGCGGTGCAAGGGAATCGTTGGCGCATTTAGCGCAAGCCAGAGATCTCGCCCCATTCACCCACGCATTCGTTCGTCAAATGTGAATTAGTGTTTGGTCACTATTATAACAATGAATGACACATAAAACAATGAATGCTCTCGAAGAAATTAAGAAGTTCCAAAGTCTGAAATGAAGTGCAATAAATTTGGTGAGTTATCCGTTGCAAATCTAACAATTCAATGATTTATTTTCCGTTTCTGGGTGCGTCAACTACTATGCTAATTAGTTCCGTCAGTGTAGTGCATGATTTTATCACGAAACGCGGAGGTTTTCTTCCCCCGTTGAATTCTGAGATCCGGCGATGACCTACATGTCGGCTTACGGGGTTTTCCACATCCCCATCCATTCCCACCAGAGGGACACCGCCCCAGCAAGCTCTAAGCAACCGACTGGTATCTCAACACATGTGGTAGTGTAATGCATGTAAGTGTAAAGGGTGAGGATACGACCAGGAAGAGGAAGGAAAAATCGCAGGCAGTCCGTAGATCGTTTGTTAGAGTACTGCTCCGGCATTCACCTGTTCTTGATAGGAAAAATCACGGAAAACTACCGATCAAAGCAGCCGGCTAGTAGAATTATCCTCCACACAGCAACCGAATTCGACCCAGCTATCTAGCTAGAGTTGAAAATCCTGTCACTGTCGGGTGTCGAACTCTTGGACCTTTCGGTTAGAGGCACTGCATTGGCATCAGCTAATGTCCTGGCCCACTTCAGCCGGTCATATTTTGAGTTTGATTCCAATATACGTCACTCAGAGACGTATATTGGAATGTTATATAATTCTAGAGCATGTAGGTAGATGGAAGTTCATCTCGTTTAACCAATGATCATGTAGTTGTAAATTCTATACAACGAAATTATACGCGTGACATTTGTCTTTAATATGTAGCCAACTCATCATACATTGGTATCTGGCTGTGTTTGAAACCGCTTTAATTGCATCAGAACGTGACCTGCCAACACTAACGCATGACAAGTTGCCTATCAATCAGGGACAAATGCCACATGTGTAACATCGTTTTATGAAATACCCCACGACATAGTCACTGGATTCAAAGTTATGACCTTTGAACCATGTACGTGACCTAGACTGTTCAAAGATTTATTCCGAGGCACTTTGTAAAGTTTAAACTTAAATACACCATTCTTCAACATTTCAAATAAAAATGCACTCGCGCACCAAAAAGTAAGAAAACGAAATTGCCCGCCAAGCGAAGAAAGCAACGGATTACTTTAAAGTGCAGGGGCTTGGCCTCTTCCGCCGCGACGCGTCGTGTCGCGTCGCAGAGCCCAATGACAGGGTTACCGCGCCTCTCCGCCCCACGCGTCTCCATTGGAGGCGTCGCCGCGCTGTCACTCGCCCGCCCCATCCGCGCCTCCTTCGCCCCGAGCCCCCGGCGCGGCGAGGCGGGAGGTTATTAACGACATCATGAATGTATTACAGCGGCGCGGCGCGTGTGTCATTTGCATGCCCGCGCCCCGCCCCCTCGCTCTCGCGGCGCGAGCGTCTGCTGGGCGGCGGCGGCGGCGCGGCGGGGAAGCCCAGTGGCGGCGTCGGAGCGGGAGGCTGGCGGGGCGGTGGGAGCAACGGTGCATTAGATGCGTTTTCGGTATTATTGGTCTAATAAGAACACAATTTCGCCGACCTGGATGGCCGAGGTGGTTAAGAGCGAATACCGACTCAGCGCTTCGGTCCGAAGGGTCGCGGGTTCGAGTCCCGCCTTGGGCATCGCTGTTTGTCCCTTAACTTTGTGTGTGTGTTGTCGCGGAGGGCCTCGCGTTCTGCTGACCCCAGATCAGAGGAGCCCGCAAGTGTTTGTCTAGTGTATGGTCGAATATGCGTCCCTTCGGGACGTAAAGGGCAACCGGCTGTCGGCTGGATACAAGCCCTAGGAAAAAAAAAAGAACACAATTTCATTTTTTGTGGAGAAAGGTCGGTTTTAACAAATCTACAACACCATTTTTCGTAGACTTCATGAGAAAGTGCATCGATGATCTCACCGGAATCCTACACATGTTTACGTCGTTTTCGCGTGTAAAGGTTTAGCTGGAGCGATTCAGAGAAGCGTGGGAAACGTCGCAGTATGGAGGCTGGGGCTAGACCCGCTTGCAAACACCGCTTGGGCGGGGCCAGAGAACAGGCATGATGGAAGACCACAGGAGAGAGAAGGGAGCGTGGGATGCTGAAAACAGCAGAAAATAAATAAATAAACAAAGATAAAGAGGTTGTTATATTTCAGCGTGTATAAATAAAAAATAAAAAAAGAGAAAATCAGACAGGAACTACAATAATAACACATTTTTAAATGATTGCTAATAAAAGCTTTTTCTGTAATGATAGAAAAATGTCTATATTTCATTAGTGAAGTGATTGTTTTTTATTAAAGTAATTTTTTATTTTTCTGTCTATAATTTTTCAATATATCAGAATGTTTTGGTCCTTTATTTTTGATACGTTTTTTAAAGTAACTGCTTTATATCAATATATATTACATGTGTTAAAATATTATATTTATTTGTTTTGTCAATTAAGCTTGACGATGGAAATAATTATTTTTCGAAACGTTGTTGTATATCACATGTAATATATATATTGATATAAAGCAGTTACTCTGAAAAATGTTCTGTCTTTAAAATGAAGGATAAAAACATTCTGATACGATTGTTTTTGTTTTTTTTCTTATTCTTTTTCTTTGTACTATCTATCAGTACAGGCAAAAAAAACTCACCTTCAAAAATCAACAAACTGGCGCAATTAATACCAAGATAACTATTTAGGTCGGTTTTTTGAAAAGCCACGGGGGTTGAAAGGTATCATGCGTCCCAGGAGCTCTTCGCTGAGTCCTGCTCGTCCCACTTCCCTCTGGTCCGCCCCCCAGCGGCACAGCCACGCAGAGACAGCCCGCGAACGCTCTCGCCTTCTATTTCGGAGGCGCTCCCCCAACAGAGTCCCTTCGCCCCCCTCCCAACGCCGCACGGAGAGGGCGGGGCCACCAAGGCTCAGACCCTTCAGTTATCATCTAGTGGCCAGAATGCGCGAAAATGGGGCGTGCTCGTAGATTTTGCAGCTGGGAAATGCCTCGGGATGGCTGAATAAAGGACAGCAATGATTGCAATGTTTGTCAGTGTCTCGATAGAGAAGTAGAGGTGGAAATAAGTCTGGATGATTTTATCAGATATCTACAATAAAGATCAGTGGTATAAAAAATACATCAATAGACTTCTGGTTTTGAGACTGTGTCCTTTGCGTAGGCAGCCAAGTGCACTTGGCAGCCAAGAAGTGGCATAACGAACCGCAAGTCGCTGCTCTCTATGCGTTTCTTCAGACTACGATCTAAGTACTTGCGTTCACCTATTCCATAGAAAGTTCGTTCCTCTCCAGTTCGTAAACGGGATTAGTTAGTTCAGGGGATCATTTGAGGTCACTGCAAGATTTCTGACCAAGAGATCTTGGAGTTCGAGTCCCGACGGTATCCCAATGGCAGGATTTTGGACATTAGCTAGATAACTAGGTGGAATTCAGCCATTGTCTAGAGGAGTATTCTAGCGGTCTACTCTGATCGGTAGTCAATCGTGGTTTCTCCGATTAACACTAGACGAATGCCGGAGCAATACCTTAACAAACGGACCAGGGCCTGCGATCGTTCCTTCCTCTTCCTTGTCGTATTCTCACCCCTTACTAACACTACATTTAAATCACACTCTTACATTCACTACACTACCACACATGTCAGGAGACCAATGGGGAGCTTAGAGCTGGTCCCAGCAGGGACGGTGCCCCACTAGTGGGAGATACCTGGTTGTGGAAAACCCTGCATGTCGTCATGTACGTTGAAGCCGGATATCGCCATCCAGCGGGGGAAGATCACCGCCACTTCCCGCAATAAAAGACATGGCGATAAAAACCTGCCAACGGCACTAATGGCCGTATCAGATGACGCACCCGGAATCACTAATCTACCAATCATTCAATCTAGTTTGTAACCATTAAGATGATATGGATTTAGAGGCGTGTGTATTTTGAAATAATTTCAGGTTAAGGTCTGTTTGTTATTAGACGAACGAGAAAAGCAAGATTTTCTTAATACTTTTGTCAATTTCAAAAAGTTTCGTCATAATCTGGAGACGAAATTTTTAGCACGATATCAGAACTATTTTTTTTTCTTCTCAAGAAAGCGCTTTTCCGTGGCGCGATGTCTCCCTAACGGTTACACTAGCGGTTTTTTTAAACAAACTTTCGTTTTTTTAAAACAAACTGTTCTGTAAAATAACTTTTTTCGTGTAGGAAAAAACCTGAAGTGCTTCTTCTACAAAAAATTCCAGAACAGAGTATAGTTTACATCATATCATTCATGCAACTATGTAACTATTCGAGGCATGACTAATTAGCAAGGCAAGAAACGCATGACTAATTCGGTTAAACAGAATCGTGGTAAGAAGATTACACTTCATCCCTGCCGACGCTAGTGGAAGAATGCAGTCATGTAAATTGCAGTGTGATGAGCCACCGTGAAACCAACACACAGAAGTTGCACGCAGCTTCAATGCTTTACTTTGCTGTCACAGAGAATCCGTCATAAACGCTTCCAAGAACAAAGGCCACCCAACGAGTTTATTTGCTGCCACTACACACGGCGCATAGCTCGCCTATTCTCTTAAAGAGAACCTACGTAATAGAGTTTATTGCTTCTTTTTTTACAAATGGTACAATATAACCATTCTCCTATAATCCTGTGAAACTACCCAGTAAGCTTGCTTTCTAGTTATACGGCATATTTTAATCAAACTGTCATATTGGCGTCCAGTTAAATTGGTGTAAAAAACAAATATATAATGCGCCATGGAAAATGAAAAAACCTTCAAATAAAATTTTACCATCGTATTGCACGAAATAGCCGGAATGTACAATTTAAATGAAATACAGAATCGAATAATTATAAATTAAAAGAACACGTTTTACTTACTCGTGGGAATTTGGTTATTTATAATTATTGGTATAAATGTAATATTAAGGACCCTCTGTAAGGTAAGATTCAAAAACCACAAACATACGTCCAAAGTAAGCAGATAAGGAAATCTTATTTGCTTTCTCGAACTCGATTCGCTACGTCGGTACCTGCATAAACTTAAAAAGGAAATACCGATACCAAGTTACATAATCGACCACCAGGTATGTAGACTTTGCATATCGGATGGTACGATTACACGACTTAAAATGTTATATACATTTTACGTCACAATGAAATAAATTTCAAGTTCTCCCGAAATTCTACAGTGCGTGAATAATTTTTTTAAATTTTCCGTAACGCGATTTTATTTTACTGAAATTAATAGAAAGAAATCTTCTTTTGGATACCAATTTTACAGTTTTTATATCGACATTATCATTTTATAACTCAGAATTATCACTTTCCACACCTTATAGATCGTTATCCGAAAATGCATGAAAATCAGAGTAACTGATTCATGAAGAATGACAACATTCCTTTTTTCAGACTTGTCAAGCCAAGAAAGATCGAACTAGGTCGAATTCAGTCGCTGTCTGGAGGAGAATTCTAGCGGCCGGCTGCTCTGATCGGTAGTTTTCCGTGGTTTCTCCGATCAACACCAGGCGAATGCCGGAGCAGTACCCTAACAAACGGGCCACGGACCGCGCGAGATCTTTCCTTCCTCTTCCTTGTCCTATCCTCTCCCTTTACACACACACACACACACACACACACACACACACTAACATGCACTACACTACTACATATTCCGGGAGATCGGTCGGGAGCTTAGAACTTGTCCCGGCTGGGGAGGTGCCCCGCTGGTGGGAGAGTCCTGGTTAGGGGGAAACCCCACTAGCCGACAGTATGTCGGCGCCGGATCTCGCCATCCAACTGGAGACGATCACCGTCATCTCCCGAGAAAAGCATGCACTACACTAACGGGACTAATGACCAAAGCCGTTGTCGCGCCCGGAAACACGACAAAATCAACCAATCAACCAAGAGAAGTCGGAGAGGCGATCCAGCAGTTCCCTCCCGCGGGGCGCTCATCAGCGTCGGGGCCGCTCCGCCGCGACAGCCGAGCAGCCGCGCGCGCCACGCGCTCAGAAAGGTAATATTAGAAGCCGCGCCCATAAACACCGCCCCCGCCGTAACTCCGCCACGCGACGAGGCAGGGAAGGGAGGGAGAAGGAAGGGGGCGCTGAACGCGGGGGCGGTGACGAATGCGCGGAGAAGAAGAGCCAAGGGGCGATGCGGGGGGAGGCGGGCGGGAAGGTAGGAGACAGGGCAGGCGTGGCCTCGGGGGAGACGGACGATGGGATCAGCGGGGTCGAGAAACAGGGGAAGGCAGCGAGAGGGAGAGGAAAGGGTACAAGGAGATGAAGAGCGGTGACTGAGGGAAGAATGGATGGAGAGAGGCGGGCAGGAAGGGAAACTGCAGGAGCAGGGCGGCGGGGGAGAGCGAGGGGTCGAAGCATGATGAGAACACGGTGGCGGAGGCAGAATGAATGGCAATGGGGGCGAGGAGGAAGACGAGGGATTGGTGGTGCGGTTGTGTGTGGTGGCGGCCGAGGGGCGGGGCGGAGGCCGCGGTTCTGAACGGAGCTGTTGGAGGCGGGGGAGGACATGAGTGCGGAGGCGTGGCGATAAACTGAGCGGCATCGGAAACGTGGGCGAAGGTGCAGACGCGGGCGAGAGAGAGGGCGAGCGCCAACGGGAGGGCGAGGGTAAGAGTGAGGGCGTTGGCGGCTGCAGATGGGTTCAGAGCGAACTTTGGAAGTACGACAAGGCGTCAGCTACAGCTGCGACGTCCGCGGCAGACGCAATAGAAGCGATGCAGAGAAAGACGGCAGGAGAGGGCGTAGAAGCAAAAGGCAAAGTTGACAAAGGTTGCAGAGTGAAGTGCAAGTCGCGGTGTGCATAAATGAAGAGGGGAAGATAAAAAAGCAGCAAGGGCCGTGACAAAGTGGTGTGTAAAAGCAAATAAGGGAGCAAATAAATGGAGAAAGGGGCTTGCAGAAGACATCTTCTGCTGTAATGGTGAAGGCCATTCTGATGGCGGCACTAATGCTGATACATGTTACAGGTCCTCCTCAAATAATTACGTATCTGGACCAAACAGTCACTGCGGCGGTGGGGCCCATAAAATAGTTGGTCGTGTAACTGACGGTATTACAGCAGTAGAAGAAGCCGGGTGTCTTTTTGTGGAACTAACATCAGAACTACAGAAAATATAAAACAACGTAAGAGATGGTAGAAGAAGAAGAGTCCACACATCTGCACGACCATCAAAAAACCTTGATAGGATATGAAGAGTATTTTCAGAAAACTTCCCTTAGGGAGAATGAAAAAGATGCTTATTTATCTGGCGAAGGTACAAACTAAGTTCAGATACCTCCAAACATTATGTCAACATGTGGAAGGATAGGATACTGTTTAAGAATTATGAGGAATTCGGTTGAAAAACTATATTTAGTTGCGAGCACAACAATAAAAAATATACAAAATGGAAACACCTAAGCTATTATAGATTTCCTAAATACATTATTTTTCGAGTGTTACACTAAACGAATCAGTTATAATAAAAGCAACTGCCATGAAGAATTCACAAATGGCACTTAGTTTTCTCGTGACCCTTTGGACACGGTTTGTCAGTCAATACTGTACGTGCAATTTGTTTTCGTGTGAAACATCATGTCTGTCATTGTAAAAACCCTCTCCAGAGATTAATACTACGTGGGAGTCTGACCATGTTGGAGACTGCGAAAGTTCTTGTCCACTTCTACATTGAGGCGAAACGCGACAATGATAGATCGTGCAGCTCGACAGCGCTCTAAAAAGGCTCCGACGCACAAAAGAACGAAGCTGTCAGGTTTACAAATGGTATATCACAACAATAGAAGCGGCAGCAACAAAACGACTTGCAATACGTACAATAATTATCTCGACTGAAGATGAAGCATGTCCGTAACATGTGTTATCTTATTTTAGTAGCAATATCTCTCCGAAAGCTTTCAGGAACTCCTCGAAACTGAGTAATTACAGAAGCTCGTTCCAAATTTCAGTATTTGTAAATAATATTTTTTGAAATTGACAAATAATTTTGCTTCGTAAACAGGATTGTTGCCGACTTGTTGAGCAGGAGGCTTTATTCAAATATTGTTATTCCCTGTTGCAGTCGGAGATATAGCCCAAGAATTGATTTTATGAGTAGATGATAATTACGAGTAATAAGGTGAATTATTGAAACTAGAAAAAGAGGAAAATAACTTTGAAGCAGATGATACGAAAACAAAACAACTGAAGAATTGTCTTTGAATCTGCATTCTTTACCACCATTTCCACAAGACGTGACCAGTTTCCTGAGGTGCAAATATACGTAGCATGCTAGTAGTACCGTCGTAGTCGGTACCGTGCTGGTAGTTTTGCTACAGATTCCACACACGGCGTTCCTAAAACATTATTTTCGTATTCATTTTTTTAAACACATTGGGACTTGAAATAGGGATTAATTGATTGATTGATTGCTACGTCTCCATCACGCTCAGCTACAGAGCTCCCGGATTCTCAGGCTGAGGCAAACATTACAGCTAGGGCGAATCACACCAAGACGAATCAGGGGAATGAGCTCCTGCTGTAACGACCTTTCGCCGAAAAACATAGAAAAGCAGAAGGACGTTTCTTATCCTCTCCCAGAGTTCGAACCAAGGTCGGAAACTAGGGATGACGTGTTGTGTTTATAAGAAAATCGTAGCACCGCTTCAGATTCTGCTGCCCTCTATTCCGCCCTCACGCTAACATGGTGTAGTGCCCTCCTCCTGCACCCGATTGGACGCGCGTGGGGTTCACGGGTCGCTACACCTGTGGCTACACCCCATCACGCACCGCAGTTAACCGCATTGCCGCCTGTGACCGCCATCGCTCCCTCCCACAGTCGTCGCTCGACCCACGCACGCGCAGTGCCAAATGCGTTCGATGCTAGAGAATCGATTCCGTCAATGACTTTAGGCATACTCGCGTAATCGACAAATATAAGCGAAATGTTTGGATTCTCCCAGTCGTTTCGATTTTTAGTCGAAGATTTAAGGGCAGTTCGATAACGTGCATCCAAATACGTAAAGTGTGACCTGCACAAACTTTTCGTGATAACGAAAGTTCTCTGGAATGGAAGAATTCATCCAAATATGACTAGTTTTGAAAACTTATTCAGAAAAAAGTGCAGAAAACAAATGCGTAGGGATGGGGGGAGGAGGGTCAGAGGAAGCAGTTTTTTCTAATGAATCCCAGTCTAAAAACGCGTCTCTGTGTCCTGCGAGGCCAGGCCGGCAAACCCACAGGCACTCGAGTTGCTCGCGTTGTCACTACTGTGACAGAAAGAGGAATGTAGAATTTAATTATAGAAACATTGTAGTAGGAATTGTCAAAGAGCGTCATATTTTAGAAGGGCACAGAGGTGCTGGAAAAAGAATCATGATTTCGGCGTTATTCTTCTTCGTAAGAATAATCGAATGATTGAAAATTAATTTGAATCAAGTAATGAAGTGTAGAAGCTCAAGTGCCTTTGACATAGTTTCTATACGAGTATTTACAGCGAATTTCAATCAAATTATTTCGAAAGACGATCACCGATGATCATAGTGATAATCGAGGATCGGGCAAATAAATACCTCTTGGAATGATTCCTTATTTTACGTTTTCGGGAACGTCAAGTGCTTTGGCCATTAATCCTGTTACTACGCAACTTCAATTTAAGACAACATTCCTTCAATCTCACTGAGTCATCAATGTGCTTGAGAACAATCTGATGAAACTTTCATTTTTGTGAAAGCTATAACATATGATGACTTCCGAAGGTACTTTAAATTGAAAACAACATTTTTGCAACATTTATTATTTAACGATACAGGTTTATCCAAATACATCTTCCAAAATGTACTAGAACATTCTCAAAAAATATCAGCTCAAAGACAATTTCTATAAATTATTTCTTTAATCTTAATCTATTGTGTTTCAATTATATAATTCCCCGAACAATTACTTCATCCTGACTTCAACTATAATTATACAACTTTATAAATGTTCTGATATGTCATTAATGAAAGTGAACACGAAGGATAGGAGTATAATTTTATTTCAATAAAATTTCTAATTATTCAAATCAATCGTTTTTACAAATGATGTTATAAATTGGGTCTTGCTCCAGCATACATACAGGACAATTTGTATTTGCTAAAATAAAGAAGTCCATTTGGGTAGTGAATGCTTGATCTAGGAAAATGACTGTTTCCTCTCCCATTGGATAGTAAGATCCGGCGACGACCTACACGCCACATTGCGGGGGATTTCAGATTCGATGTTGTGTCACCGCATGCGTCATCTCACCTCATCGAGGTACCGCCTCAGGCGGATAAAGCTCTAAGCTCCCTACTCGTGTGGCGTAATGTATGTTAGTGTAAGTGTGTGTGAGGGGAGAGAATAGGCCAAGGAAGAAAAAGGACGATCACAAACGTTCCGTGGCCCGTTTTTTAAAGTAGCCATTCATATTGTATTGATAGGAGAAACCACAAAAATCTAGAGAATACAGCAGCCGTCCGCCAAAAGCCAGTCCAGTCAACGTCTTAATTCGCCCTAGCCCCATCGCTAGTGAGAAAAATCCACCACATTCGCGACTCGAACCCTAGGACCTCCCAGTCGAGAGCTTGCACAGACTTTAACTAACTTGGAGCTAGCTGAAGGCGGGTGCGTCTTGGAGGAAAAGCGCGTCGCGATTCCACTCCAGAGTCAACACCGCACGGGCGACCGCCAATTCATCATCGCCGTCTGCTCTTCAAACGTCTCACCCCCGCGCGAGGAGACGCTGCCTCTGCGAGCCGCTCTGCTCGCGTCGGGCGCGGGGCGCAGCGGAGCGCTCCCCAGGGGCGCCGCTTTTAAAGCGCCAGAATTCAAGGGGCGTCAAGCCACTCCTTCCCCCGCGTCACGTGCTCAGATAGATTGATTGATTGACTGATTTTTTCGTGTTTCCGGGCGCGTCATCGGCTTTGGTCATTAGTCCCGTAAGTGTAGTTCATGTTTTTCCTCTGGAGATGGCGGTGATTTTCCCCCGCTGGATGGCGAGATCCGGCGCCGACCTACCGTCGGCTAGTGGGGTTTCCCCCTAACCAGGAATCCCCCAACAGCGGGGCACCGCCCTAGTCGGGACAAGCTCCAGACCGGTCTCCCAAAATACGTGGTAGTGTAGTGCATGTTAGTGTAAGTGTGTGTGTGTATGTGTGTGTGTGTGTGTATGGGGAGAGGGTAGGACAAGGAAGATGAAGGACAGATCGCGCGCGGTCCGTGGCCCGTTTGGTAGGGTACTGCTCCGGCATTCGCCTCGTGTTGATCGGAGAAACCACGGAAAACTAGCGATTAGAACAGTCGGCCTCTACAATTGTCCTCCAGACGGCGATTGAATTCGACCTAGCTGAAACGCTAGTGTCGAAAATCCTGTCGTCAGGACTCGAACCTAGGACCTCCCGGTCAGAGGCGCTGCACTGACATCAGTTGATGCACTGAGCTACCACTCCCTGTTCGTGCTGTTAGGCCTCATTCACTATGCAAACTTAAACGTAACGTAATGCTGTAAACGTATCCGTAAAATTTTCCCGTAAAAACAAGCATTCACAATGACGAACGTAACTTTCGCCTGAACCAATCAGAATTCAACGTACTGAAACTTGATCGATTCGTTTCTAGCACGGTGGGAAGATCTTTCCACCATAGTTTCTAGCCTTTCTTCGACATTTCTATCGATTTGCCTTTATATAAATTCGAGTAGCTGTTGAAGTAGTGTTCGCATTTCCCTCGTCGTATAAACAAGGATTCTCTCGTACCAACTTCACCAGCAAATCGTCGCACATAATTAGTTTATTCGCCATATTAAGTTAGTCACAATAAAAATTGCCCAGATTCTTGCTATGAATTCACCACACGCTTGAAAACTGTTCGCAAACTAGTTTTCTGCGTTACAATAACAAAATGACATAGCCACAAACTACCTGAACACAACCTGAAATCGACCTTTCACACTGCACTCTGATTGGTGTTCGGTAGAATTCTGGCGTAAACTTAACGTAAAAGCTTGGTGCTTGTGAACTCTTAAGTTTACGGACTTACGTCTACGGTTACGTCAAGGCATTGTGAATGGTCTCGCTTAGTAACTCATTTGTAGGTTTTGCGGCTACGTTACGTTTACGTTTAAGTTTGCATTGAGAATGAGGCCTTACGGCGCCGGAACCACAGGCAAGAACATTTTAATTATAAAACGGCGATACCTGGAGTTGACCACACGTGAATTCTCAGGTTTCGATTGCGGGTTTTAAATCCTGGCTACTCTTCGTGGAATTCGGCGTGGACAACACGGGTTTGCGGAATATTTTCTCGGGAGTGTTCTTGTTTTCCGTGCCGTTCATTCCACCTTTGTTCCATCGTGTCGTATCAACATTATTGTGCATGTATCAAAACTTACGTATACCGGGTATTGGAAGCACAGTAATGAATAGCTTCGTCACCGATGATCCACAAAGCTGAAGCCTCATGTCTTTAGAATGCATGCATGCAGCTCGATTTAGAAAACATTGCAATGTAAAATTAACACCACTAGCACAGCAGGACATCTGCCAATTTTTAATTCGTATCGTCTATCAGACGACACACGTGTTCAAGAAGTTACGTTTTCTTTGCGAAATGACCATATGATATTTCTACCTTCCATTTTGACACAGAAAACCATTGTCAAAATGAATTCAAAATTATTAAAAATATCTTTCCGAACTGTTATCTAGTCGATAAGACAATAGAACCATCTTACCAGGATAATGGCACTTCACTAAAAAAGGGCTAAGGAAAGTCGGCGTCAGTATAGCAGTCAGCGAGGGCGGGAACTGCTGTAGAACGGGGTTGTGCTTTGGAAGCTCGGCAAGAAACGAAGTTACGGTAGAAGCGTCTAAACCAAGGACTCGCCGCCACGTTCCCATTTTCTTCCATATCACAATTCATTAATTTATTATTGCTAGGAAAAGGCGTAAAACCGTAAACCAACCCAAAGTTTGAAAGCAAATCAAATTCTAGAGAAGTGGAGTTGCTTAATCTTGGCCATACGAGCGTGGTGCCCTACGCACGGGTTGGGAGCGCTCCGCACGGCGTGCAGAGCAGTGCATGCGGCCACCCCTGCGCCAGGGTTGGTGGCGCGGAGGAGGCGGGCGCGCAGGTCGCATAAACTCACCGCTTCACCCGCTGCACCCCGCTTCGCTTCGCTTCAGTTGCCTTGGCTCGGCGCCGCGCGCGTCGACCGAGGGGGCGGGCGACAATGCGCGCCAGGCGACGGCGCCGCCCTCACCTGGAACAAAGCGACCAATCACATTAATCCCCTTCGAGCCTCTCCTCCCCCTCCACCCCGCTGGCAACGGCACTAGGTGGACGTGCAACTTGGCGAAGGCACGGAGGGAGGAACCGTAAAAAACGAAAAACGCAAAATAATAAAATAAAATTTCAATGGGAAGAAGAAATAAATGGAAGATTTAAGAATGGGTTTGAGCCAAAGAGTAGGCAGAAAGTAACCATAAAGCCCGAGAAACGAGCAAAATTAAATTGGAAAAGAAACCAACAAAGAGAGTAAAAATTATACGAGAAAGAAGTGAAGTGAAGAGAAGAAGGAAAGCGAAGTGGAAAGTATGTTGTAAAATAGTTGATGTTAGAGGACGAAGAAAAGAACTACGCGAGTTCGAAGCTACAAATGTGCGACCCGCGAAAGACAAAAATAATACGGGACGAACGGTCTACGAACATACATGATGTGAAGAAAGTTACTGCTGCGCTTCGAAGGCCGGGAAGAATGGGATGGCATAATGTGCGCGAAGAAAGCAGAAAGGACAAGTCGATGACTAAAAATAAGTGAAAAGAGAACATTTAGTACGGTAGAAAGGTTGCAGGAGCGGCGATGAGACAAAGCAACAAAAACAAAGTAGTTAATTTTGAAAAGAAAAAAAAAAGAATTTTCGAATACGAATAATAGCATATCAGTCAAGCACATTTTAACTACAAGTAAGAAGGAAAGAAGTGCTAAAGTAATAAATAAATAAATAAATAAATAAATAAATACATGCAATACTCTCTCCATCCGTATCCAATATACAGAACACTGCAAGAAACTATTTATTCCAACACATTTATAATGCATTTGATACAAACCTTGTATTATGAAATATAATAAACATAATTAAAATGACGGCTGATGGGAGGAAATGGAAAGAAGAAGTAAATAAACTCTGGATAGCAGGGGAATAATGGAAATAAAATGTAACAGAGCGCATAAGGTCGAAGAAATTTAGGCCGAAGAGGCAGGGAGCAGGGAGAGCGGTGGCGCAGGGCAGACCCAGCGAACGGGGCGCGCGACTGAAGCTGCGCCGTCCCTCCAGGGGAAATTTCGCCGCAGCTGCGGATCGCGCTCGACGCGGAATGCCTCGCGCCGAGTGAAGTGGGCGGGGCGGGGTGGGGGTGGGGAGCGAGTTCAACAGCTGCCGCCTGCACATGAACGGCTTTCTGGGCGCGAGGAGAACTCCTTCACAGGTGGCAAATGCTCGTGTGACTCGTGTGCCGTGGCGTTTTATCAACGGCGGAACGCGATTCAAGTTTCCCACAGTGCACCGCACAAAAATAAAACGAAAGCGCTCCTTCAGAAAATTGCGTTTTAACAAACGCCGACGGATATTTTAGCCCAAGTACAGATCCTTTTGACGCGTATTCATCAAACCATATCCACCACCCGAAACCAAAACTTCACTATTCAACGTGGGATCGCTTTCCTCGGCGCAAGCAGCATCTCATCACCGGGGAAGCTCTAGGAGCGCTTAGACCGTCAGCGCGGCGGCGGCATCTCTATGCAAAAGAGGCACCGCGCACTGCGGGGCGAAGGAGCGAGCGAGAGGTGTATTCGAGGCGAGGGCATAAAAGAGGGCGGAGGGCGGGGATCGCGGCGGGAGATGTGAGGGAGGGCGGGGCGCGGAGGGAGTCGGGGAGTTGGTCCCAGGAGAGCGGGCGCGGCCGTCCGAGTGGGGAGGTGCAAAGCCGCGCCGGGGGGCGCGGCGCCGCTCGCGAACTTGCGACTTGGGCTGCTCCCGCTCAACTGCCTGCCCCAGCGGACGACTCCGCTCGCGCCGGTATCCACGCGGCGCGGTGGACCGAGCGCCGATGACTTTCGCAAAGGCATCCCCTTCATTGGCAGCCAGCTGGCCATCCCGCACTTTGACTTCATTAGTGTAAGTGCATTTCAATTTGACGTTCTTTTCTAAAAAAATGACACGTTTATTATAATTATCTAAACAGCTTTCAGAAAATTTCTTGCAGCTTCACACAATTTTGCATTGCACACTTACAAAGGAAGAAGAGAACTTAGCTGATGTGCAAAAGTGACCCAACTCCAAGGACCTCTCTTCCGATGGTTACGCCATCGCCCGTGTTCACGCAGAACACGCGGAACAGATTGGACAGAAGCTGCTCGCAGAGCCTTCGCTCTAGGCGATGATGTTCAGTTGTTGGGGTAAGCTTGTACGCCAGTTGGCAGAACTTCAATAACGGGCTAGGTGCAAGGGGAAATTGGAGTTGGCGGGGACGAGATCCGGAGTATAAGTTGGAAGGTCAAACTCCTCCCAACGGAGCTGCTGTAGAAAATCTGCTGTGAATCGAACCGTGTGGGGCCGAGCGTTGTCGTACACAAAGTGAATCACGACAGATCGTCATATAGTTGTAGGAAGGGGAAAGACCCAGGGTGTCGGATCGACGAAACAAGAACCGAGAGAACAGGATAGTAAGCGTCACTTGTAACGACATTCTTCAGTCAGCTGAAGTTGTTACGCTACAGCGACACGAGAGAATAAATTGATATCCACGTGAATTACTATGTGAACTGTGAGATGTAATCGCATTGATAACAGTTCTCACCAGCAATCCACGCGAACAGGATATCACTATTAAGCTCATAATAACACCGGAATTGGTGCGGTTCAGATTTTCACGCATCGTCGTAGAAAAATGAAATATAATTTCGACGAAAATGACAACTATTATTCTTTTCTCCCAGAAGTACATAGCGTATGCACGAAGCTGCTGCCCCGATCGCATTATTCTAAACTGAGATATTTTCATATTTCAATAGAAGTGTCAACTATTATTTCCTGCCAGAACTCTTTACATTTTTTGCCAGTTCCCGAAACCTTCAAGGATATCCACAAATTACATGCATACTCATTCTCAGAAACAATTATCAGAATGAAGAACAATTATAATTCGCACCTGCAGATCTGAATCTGGTGGTAGTGTGGTTACCACATTGAACGCGGAAACTCGCACGCCAAAGTTCAAATCCAAGATCGGAAAAACATGTCCGCGGATTGAGAACACTCGTAGAAGCATAGGTTGGATCAATGCGACTATCCCCATGCGAAGCAAACCCATCATACATCGATACAATGTACAAAATTCAGCCCAATCATGCGAAATGTTCAGGGCATGGCTTGAAGAAGTATATATAAACCGAAAGTGAGATTAAAGGCGAAGACCTCCCATGTCCTTGAGAGTGAGCGGCATGCGCGGTGCGGCGCGGCGCGCAGGAGGTGTAGCAGCGGCCGCTTTGCATAGGCGCCGGCCAACGGCACGCGCGGGACTGGCAGGCGCCGCCGCCGCCGCGATGCGTCTTCCGGGGCCCATTCGCCCCTTCCGCCCGCCCACGCACACGGAAAGAGGCGGCCGTGGCGGCGCCGGGAACTGGGGAAGTGTCGACGGCGGGCCGGTGAGGTGGGCAGGAGAGACGGTGGCGCTGAACGAGGGGGAGGCGAGGTAGAGGCGCAAGGACGGGAGAGAGGGCGATGGCGTTGGAGCCGGAAGGAGTGGGATCGGCGGTAGTGTGGCTGGGGAGAGGAAGCAGCAATAGCTGCGGTGGAGGGGCGGAGATGTGGGAGGCGGAGGCAGCGATGGCGCGGGCGGTGTGGGCCAGGAGCGAAGGGATTTGGAGCAGCAGAAGGCGACGGGCACATCGAGAGGATGGCTGCATCGTTCGCCGGGGGGGGGGGGGGATCGAGGCGGCGCGAGCGGAGTAAGAGGGAGAAGGCGCCGCGCGGAAAAGCGACTGCAGAAATAGCGCACGGAAATAGACGCAGTAAATGGAAGAAAGGGCTGCTAGCGTGGGCCGGCGCAGGGGTTCAAATTCAACTCGCTTCCTGCGCAATTTGTGCAACGGGCGGCACCACACACTTGCACAAGATTCTCGAGAATTTCTCGCGTTGAATCGTCACTTATAAACTCGACAAATATCCCAACGGTATTTTTCAATCATCTTGTCCTTCTCAAGCATGTATTACATCATTCCCACGTTATTTCAAGGATCCTTACGTCTACTATGGACCACTAGACAACGTGTGACTACTTGTCTAATTAAGAATTGATAGGAATAAAATCATTCCTGAAGCACAATCATTCAGAAATGCGGATAGCAATGACTTGCGACTTACCACCGAAGGGAGGAGGGTATTTCGAGGTGGCTTTGGTGACGTGACAGAAGGGCGAGGGGCAAGGGAAGGGCCCAATGGAGGGGAATGCACCACGCACGTGGAGGCGGCGCCGAAAATACGAAAAATATGATGAGTGACGAGCGCGGGGAGGCGCCGTGTGCGCGTAGGAATTGGTGCGTGGGAAACGTTTTACGAGCGGTGAAAGGGTGGCGCGTGGTGCGGGGCGGGGCCGGCGACCTCGACCAATGGGAGACCCACGGCGGCCGCTGCAGGTAGGACGGGAGAGAGAGAGAAAGAGGGAGAGAGAGAGAGGGGGGAGGGAGAAAGAGAGGGAGTGAGGAGTACGAAAGGCGGAGCAAGGGAGTGGGAGGGACAATGAGTGGGAAAGTCAGGGTGAAAGAGGATATAGTGAAGAGAGGAGTGAAAGAGGATATAGTAAAGAGAAAGTAACGAAAATGAATAAAAGACGAAAAGAAGGGAGGGTAGATAGAAGTTAAAGAAAATGAATGATGAAAAAAGATTCAGGCAGACATAGATTAGAGAGAAAGAGGCGAAAAGAAAGGAAGGCCGAGAGAGAGAAAAAGGGAGAGAGAAGAGGACGAGAGATAGAAGACGAAATAGAAAGGAAGAAACAAGAAAAGAAATGAGAAGAGAAACATACAAAGAATACACAGGAGGTTCAAATAAACAGCTGGTGAGATGAATTCGCTCCGTTCCTTGCCAATAATTACCTCTACGTACTACATTCTTCCATTAAGCAACAATCTCGTTCGTGCGTATGTTGTGTTGCACGATGATTTCTGTGAACGACGATTTCTTAATACATTAATGTGCAAGGGTGAAATATAACAGAAAGTCTTAATAAGAATTCAATTCAGCCACATTTATGTTTACATTTCCAAGAACATTTTTTCTCGCATTTCCATCTATCTCTATATTCAGTTAAGAATCTACGTTAAACCATTTTAATAATTCCGTTTAATTTTGTTAAAAACAGATAACACTAGAAGTCGTAACGCAAATACATTAAAACAGAAAGTTAGAATGAAAATCAAATGACTGAAGAGAAAAAATGTAGATGTTACGGCTCAAAACATATTTTTCCGAGTTCTCAGCCATTACCAATTAGTGGGTAATGAAACGAATATAACCGTGGGTCACTAGATAGCACTGACAAGAATCAGTTTTCCCAAATGTGGAGAGAACTCTGTAATAAGCTCCTCGAAACGATCACATCGAGAGAAATTTCTTAGGCATTAGGGTATTTCAAAACTGAATATTTTCGTAGGGGATCGACAGAGAATTTCGTATCTAACTGCTCTGTCGATCGTACATGAAATGATCTTAAGAGAAAGAGGGTGGACCCGTAGATGCCATCCTGCCGAATTCGCGGCCGGCACACATGCTCCGGGCCGCTAGACTGGAGGCTTGGGAAGGTACGGTGGAGGGATGGCAGGGGACGAAGGCGGGGTGACGGAGGCGGGAGAGTCGTGTGTCGGGACAGGCAGGCGGCGACCGGAGCGAGACTTAGCACAGAGCTCGCATTCATAGCAGACGGCGCGGGGCGGCAGGCGCTGGCGGGTCTCCTAGTGGCCGGAGCCGGAACTGCGGCGTTCTCACTCTTTCCCCGCTCACTAACACGTGTAAGAACGCTCCTTTGCTGATGCTCTGCTTGTCTTGACAATATGAATCCATCATCTGTACAAACCCTCAATACACACTATTTACGACGTGTTGCTTATTCCCTTAGGTGAAGAGGAGGACAAGTCTCCTGTCGGGAATAAAATTTACTAGTCCACATTTCGTAAATTCTATATCTAAACTCAAAATTACATTTCACAATGACGATGGTTGCTATAATCGGTAGTATTACCAATGCTTATGCGCAATGTAAATAATCTACAAAAACTAAATGTTGCTAATAAAAAAATAAATATTTGCTATTTGGAGGTATAATGTACACCAACACTCACGTGTAAGCAGTTAGTTCACGAAAGGGGACTAGGTGGCCCGGTCTATCAGATCTCAGCGCCTTCCAGGATCTTGTTTAAACATAAAATGAAATATGTTCAACTACATTACGAAGGAACGCGAATATCAACTCTTCTAACAAACTATTGGGCTGGACGAAAGTGTCTTTCAATTTCATAGCAGCTGCTCAACACCTGGGGTTTGTGGAACAGCTATATTACCCCCTGTTGAGCTACGATTATTACGCCGAGAGATTCCAAACTACTTTGTTCCAATCATAGCAATATTAAACGGCTTCGCTATCAGTGCAATGAGCTGATATCCAATTCCGTTGCGGTCTCACTATGCAAAGGGCCGAGTCAGAACAGGGCGTTTGATGCAACCTAATATATAACCTAAACATATTATGTAGGATATAGTTAACTCTTCCGCAACAAAACTCGTTATTCTTTCCATAACTTTATTTTCGAACTCGCTAAAGCTTCGAGATAAAAGTATCGCACTACTGCATTTACCCATTCCCATTTTTTATTGTCTGAAGAGCGAAAGAAATTGTTACAGTATTCTCGGATACTTTCGGGCCAACAGCCCTCTTTGCTCCTTTTCCTTCCCTCGCACGCCGTTATCGCCCCTCCCCCTCCCATAGCAGAAGCGTTATTCTCATCGAAGGACCACGTGATCCGTTCGCACATGAATAACAAATGGAGCGCCGTGGGTTCAGGTTCAGGCCGTTTCGCCAGCGAATGCGGGGCGAGATAGCGAGAACAAAGGGAACGGAAGGACACGCCAGAACACACCAAGATAACTGGCACAAAAGAATCAGAAGCTCTCAACAAAGCACAAGCGGCTTTTGGTTAAAACAAAAACAAAAACGAAAAAATCACGCAGGCCAGAATATGTTGTGCGGTCCAATGATCAAGGTTTTTTTAGATCATGATTTTTGGACATAGCGGAAGTGTTCTAAACATTAATGGTTATTAATTTTATTGGATTACACTACTTTTGCGATTACTGAATTCAAATGTACAATATTTAAAACTTTAAATATTCGAAGGATAATCATCAGAGAGGCGAGAAGACAGAAAATAATGCAAAATTAGAACGCAAGCTGAGAATTTCATTGTGAGGGCTGATAGAAGGAATAATTAAGGGCAATGAAGAGATAATGAAGGTTAATGGAGGGTGTAATCAGGGTCAACGGAAGGGGAGATAACATTGTAAATCACCAGGGTGAGCTAATGGAACGCGACCCATCGCAGGGCGCGAGCGAGATGGGGTGGGGGGTGGGGAGCGATGACGCAGTGTGATGTTGAGCTAGTGATCAGAGCTGCTCCGAACCCTAGGCGAGAAACAATAAAAGCAAGATGGCCGGCCGGCATGCAGTTCCGGCTCGCCTCCATAAAGCGAGGCTGCAAATTTAGAATCCAGCGCGGCTCCTGGAGTCATTTGCCACGTGCACCGCGCGGCTTCTCGGAGGCCGTGCATCACCGGCGTGAGCCGCCCGCGGTGACGTGCGGTTTATCGGGTGCAGCGCTAAACGACTTGGCTCATGCAACATGACGTGGGTGATTAACGGCTCTGGAAACTGCAAGTGCGATTCCCAGAAATTCTGGTAATTTCGTGCCGTATTACAGCGACGCCGGCGATGGAAGGTGGGTTAATGGCATTATACCAGTTTTTCTTCGTATTATCAGCGTAGACCCCCTATCGGACTCTGGTAAAATTTAAATAAATTTCATGAAGCTGAGCAATTTCAAAATGCTCGTATCACTAGTTAGTAAGTCGCAAAAGTGTTAAATACATCAATAAACAATAATATATCATCCAACAGAAAGGCTTCGGTCGTTATCGTAAGTACTATTTGAATAAACTCTTTCAATATATAAGCAATATAAGCAATAATATTAATATAAATTTAATACAGCATGCATTTAAAATAATTTAGGATTAATATTATTAAATAATTATATTAAACTCCAGTTCTCCCTTGAAAATATTTGTATTCTAGAATAGAATAAGGTATTGGTCCTCTAATTCCGATAATATGAGTACGTTTATTACAGGTTTCATAGAGGTTACATTGCCAGGTATCACCGATTCAAAACATGCTCCCTGTAAAAATATAGTCAGACTGTATAAATATTAAAAATTAATTGTTTGCTACACTCAATTTTGTTTCTTATTTATGTTCAATGAAATCCCTATTCTTTATTTTAAAAATTAGTTTAAATTCAACACCTAAAGTAAATAAAATCTCGTACACAGAATTTTGGTGATCATTGACGCAAGTTATTCTATTTTCAACGTGAACCCACCTAACAGACACGCAACTTTTGGCTCTCCTGCATTGGCTGTCAACAAGCACTGAGAGAGAGCAATGTTCGCGTTTTCAATGTGCCAACACACCAAAACATACAAACACACACCAAAAACACATCGGGTAACACTCTTGTTTTCTGTTTCTAATTAACACATCGCTCAAATTTTTCATTAGCAGTGAATTCAGTCGACAGTTTAATGCATTATAAATAATAATCTATCATGTAATCTCATTACCGCACACCATTTGAAAAATTGTCTAACTTTAATAAACACCACTGCAACATAGAAAATTCAATTTTAATTAAGCACTCTTTTAAATTCATTTATATTAAAGCATCAGTAATCAGCAATCACCCGACAGAAAGTAAATGAGGGTGTTGAGCTAATTCTTCTACAATAATGCAACTACATAAAATGCCGAATCCCAGCAGTCGATCATTCCTACAGAAACGGCGGCTCGTAATTATTCAGTTGGTGGTTTCACCTCTCCTCGACCAAGTTCCATCTATGGATCTTCCGACGAAAGTGTTATTACCAGATAAAGGCAGCTTTGTCGACGTGGATGGCCGAGGAGATCAGAACCTACACAGTCTAAGTATGATCGGGAACAAAGAGCGTAAGTCTTCATACTTTCTGTATACAAGGACCAGTCAATTACTTCAAAATATTTCCCCATATACAAGCTAATAAGTACGTTTATTTACAGCCCACCTTAGCACATTCAGTAAGGGTGGGTGCTTTCTAAGGGTAGATACAACAATTTACAAAAAGTTCGCTTGGGGCGAATGGTCTGTGGTAAACTAATGTTCCCAAACTGCACATGACGGCGAACTACTGCTCCTGTGTTCGTTCCTGTGCACGTGAGATTGATGGGGTTGGGGACGCTGAGGCAGAGGTGCCTTCATGGAAGATTCAGCGATGACACGGCGCCCGCAGCGCCCCCTCCCTCCCCCGCCTCTCGCACAAGAGAAACAACGGTGACGCTACATTTCAGCGCAAAACTCAACTAACATGCTCGGCCTCGAGTAATTGTGATCAGATATAGTATTACAACTAGTTTTCTGTTTCTGAATGTTCAAAATGCACATCAATATAATTTCCTCTTCACATATTGAAGTCAAACTATTTAGTAGTTTACGTCTGATCTTTAACTTTTATTAGTATATAATATTCCTATTAAGTGAGTGATCCTTGATCAGATCACTCACCTTCCAGCTGTCAGAACTGAGGACACTGCAGTGCCTCAACGGGAGGTCGAAGAGTTTGAGTCCCAATGTTGGTAGGATTTTCGACCCTAATTAAAGAGCTAGAATTCAGCCGCTGTCTGCAGAAGAATTCTAGCGGTCGGCTGCTCTGATCGGTGATTTTTCGGTGATTTCGCAGACCAACACCAGGCGAATCTCGGAGCAGTAAGGAAAGATTGCGCGTGATACGTGGCCCGTTTGGAGGGGTCTCCAAACGGGCCACGTATCACGCGCAATCTTTCCTTCCTCGCCCTAGTCATTATCTCATCCCTTACTCATACCTACACTTTCATGCACTACACTACCACATACGTCGAGAGACCAGTCAGGAGCTCAGAGCATCCTGGCTGGGGTGGCGCCCCGTTGCTGGGAGTTAGGGAAAACCCCACAAGCTAACATGAGGGTCGACGCCGCATTTCACCAACCAGGGGAGGAAGATCACCACCACCTCCCACCATAAAAACACGCACTAAGCTTTCGGGACTCATGACCATAGCTGTCGACGCGCCTGGACACATAAAAGAATCAATCAATGCACATGTGAACACTGGGTTCAAATCCCGGTTGATCCATAAGGAATTCGTAATGGGCAAGTGGGTTCCCGGCAAGTGTCATTGGGGTTCTCCCGTTTTTAATTCCAAATCCTTCCTAAGTGTTCCTTCGCATCATGACCCATCCAACGGACCATTAATATCTGGTACGGTCGGGCAGATTTTTGTTTTTGATTATTCGAAATGTGAGTTTCTTTTCCCCTACGAAGGTTCAAAGGCGTTCTGCTTCCTATAATACATGTCTGATTTTGTAAACCTATACAGTGTGCTGCAAAATTCAGTTCACCAAAGGTAGTACTTGTGTCTATCAGACTTTGTGGCTTTTAATGACCAATTCGAAAAATAAAATTGTACTTTTTAAATTATAAATAATAAAATTGTAAATTTTACTTGCAATTCTTTTAAAAAATCAATAAAATATTGAAATAATGTTTGTTTGTTTTTTTCAAAATTTTTTATGTAATATTTTTTAAAAACTGATTTTTGAAGTGGGGAAAATCCAGCTAACCCTGCTTCGTTTTCATCGAAAATTCATCTCAGCTCAATGGACCAATGTTATCATGCCGAATGCGATGCAGCAATATGCACGAAGAAGAAGAAAATTCAGTTGGCTGTGAACTGACGCTTAGCGCGTATTTCTTTGTGGAAATCGTCCAGTGGAGCTTGGCGGCTAGCTGCTCCTCATCTGGCCCTGCGAGGCCGGCGGCGCGGGAGGCGTTCGGGGGCGCGCCCTGTCGCATCGACCGGCAGACGTCGCGCCGCGCCGCGCCGACCCTCGGCCCACGCGCTCGCTCAGCACTTTCCTCCTCGGCGCCGCCCCGCCCATCCGCCCCCGCGCGGGTGGGTTATCTCCAGCCTCCCACCTGCCGCGCCGCAAGACGCCCTCGCTGCTCGTTATCGGCTGCGGCGCCGCCGCCGCACACTGCCAGCCGGGACGGCTGAGATCCGCGTAATGCCTCCGTCGTGGCTCCGCAGCAGCTGCGGGGAGGCCGGAAGCAGGGACAATGGTGCAGAGGAGGCGTCAGTGCAAGAAGACAGCCATCGCCTTTCCTTACTACATCCACGGTCGCCTTCTGTTCTTACAGAAGAGACGGAAAAGATCCTCCGACGCGGCAAACGAAACGGAGGGTGTCCCTCGAACCTTTACTGTTATACATTCCAGGACACTACAAGACGGCCAAAGGAGTGGAGAGGCAAAATATTACGACACTAGGAACTAAAAGTTAGACAGTCTATGAAGTGAGCTACAAATCTGCATAACTCAATTCATTACGCAAAACAATCCCATGCGTTTCCTATTAACTAAAGAAAAGTGACTCAGACCTTCAGATGTTGGCAATTTGCCATTCACATGAGACTGGGGGATTGTATCAAGAGGGGCCACATTTCCACTTTATTGGCCTTACAAGCCAGTCTCCACTTCTAATCGCCGTATCTCTACGCTTCCCTTGTGACACCACCTCACAGGTAGAGATCACGTCCTCCTCACTACTTCTGCAAAGAGGGCAGTGGTCCCATTTGCCGCCCTTTTCGACTACGTGACCCCGCGCCCTCCTCCGCGGCCACTTCCAAACGGCGCTCGTCCTCGGGCCGAGGGGCGGGGCCCGGCGGGGAGGGGGCGAGGATTTCGGGAGCGCGCTGTGTTTTATTTAAAACCCACAGGCGGTGGCTGCGGGGAAATGGAACGCAGAAACAACATCCGCGGCCAAAGCGCACCTTTTTACGCTACTTTATGAGGGGCTTAATCTGCGGCCGGATGAGGCGCTTCGGAGGACAGCGGCGCAGCGGCGGGGAAGCGGCGACGAGACGCGACGAGACGTAATGTCGGGCGAGAGCGAGAAGAAGAACGTGAGGGAAAGGAAGTGAAGGAAAGGAAGTGAAGGAACGTAAGGGAGAGGGTGTTTTGTGGGTAGATAGAATCGAGTGTGTACAGAAGGTCGATGCGGCACGATGATAACTAGCAGACTCGAAGAGAGATTGTTTAAATAGTAGGACACGAGGGGGTTGGTATGAGGGAGGGACGATCCGTAATGTATCTGTCAGACTTTCAGAGTTGAGATCACACTCCCTCCCCCTCCGTCTGATGCATGTAAAATTTGGAGTTAACGAAGTGGGATTGCAGGTGTTTCTTCGGTGTTTTCCGGCTTCCACTTCTTCACATTTCGCCATATTCCTCATTTTCATGCTCATTATTCACATAATCATCATCATCTTCATCATCACCATTTTATCGCACACAAACGAAATCAGAGAGACTCGACGACGGCCGTTTTGAGATTTTTTTGCTTCGGATGTACGTCACAGAGCCGTGTCCTCAAATATTCACGGCACACAAATAAACCAGACGAAGGAAGCTTCTGAATTCATGTGATCGCAACGACGGTTCTATATGTCCCCTTAGAGCCATGTAACAGCACCGAATGAGCTTTCTCATAAAAATAATCGCCTACTTTGTTGAGGTTATGTTTTCTTTACCGGATTGCAATGAATACACAAAATACAGCAATGTTAGAAATACAGTCATCTCCGGTTATAGTGAACTCGGATACATTGAACCCTCGGTTATAGTGAACTTAAGTCACTGGTCCCGTTTCACTTACATTACAAATAAGTATAAGATGATTCGGTTATAGTGAACCTGAACCTCGGCTATAGTGAACGTAGGAATTACGTCATGGAAATTAATTGGATCTCGTATGTTTTTAGGTGAGTCGAAGTGCCTTCGGAGAGTGGGACGGTGTTCCAACAGTCCAAGAGGCATTGAAAGGTGTCAAGACTGCATTACGATACTTAAGAGACAGATGGCAATACAGAATCAACAATGAAGGGAGCACGAACTCTGGAGAAAGATCAAGAGAAATTACTAATGAAAAAATGTACTAAGAAAATAATTGAAATTTTTTACTTTTTTTCAAGGGCAAATAAAGATATTGAAATTTTCAGTTTATACTGTTAATGTATTTTGCTGTATCTCTATACTAATAAAATCAACACTTGTGGAAAAATTCTATTTAATTTTGATATCATTGGATATAGTGAACCTCTGATATAGTGAACCAAACATGTTAGTCGCCAGAAGTTCACTATAACCGGACTCGACTGTGTTATGCAATGATGCGAAATGAAAGGCAGAGTCTGAGACCAGGTGGACTAACACGTCGACACACATTTAAGGAACATTCTCGTTACGAAGATAGGCAATTATATCTTGGTACCATGGTTTATTATAATTTTAATCGACTGTTCTCCGATGTTTATTCCTAAATATTAACATCTTCGAATATTTGGCCGCTGCGTCCTGAGGTGCTGCTCTGTGGGGAGATCGCAGGTCGTAACCATCTCTTCAAATATTTTTTGAGGTATTAAGAAATTAAATATTCACGAATACTTACAGACTGCAGTACCGCAAGTTACCGTATTAATGTAAAGGCAGAAGCATTGCCGTTGTGCTAGGTTAGGATACAGTGAGGAATAGACCCGTTGGCGTCACCTTTCAATGCCTTTGCATTTATTTTCGGAATACGCTATAATTGCTCCGAAGAAAGTTGGACACAAGGCCTACTCGAAAATGTGCACATAAATTCCTTAAATTGTTTTAGTAGGATGGCCACATGCTCCGACACCTCCGCTCCTCGCCCTACGAGACGCCGCACTCTACACACTCCAACGCACGCGAAGAACGAGATGGGCTGAGCTTGCTGATTCAATCTAGCTTTACTGAACGAACAGTGCTTGTCACGCTGTGACACAAACTGTGTAAAACTTACGTTCTTTGATTAACAGAATCAGTGGATCCATCATGATCCCGATAAATAGGGCTTGTATGAATCTCGACAAAAACAAATACATCAGGATGATTATTTTCTAAACCGTAGGTGTGAGCGCGGAGGACCCAAAAATTGGCCCGAGAGGTCTCCTTATGTAACATCCTTGGATGTTCGCTCTGGGGCTGCTTTATGACTGAAAAGAAGTCTTCAGAATACCTAAAAGAAGTCTTCAGAATACGTAAAAGAAATCTTCAGAATACCTAAAAGAAATCTTCAGAATACCTAAAAGAAGTCTTCAGAATACCTAAAAGAAGTCTTCAGAATACCTAAAAGAAATCTTCAGAATACCTAAAAGAAGTCTTCAGAATACCTAAAAGAAGTCTACAGAATCCCAGCAGTAGACGTTGCTGCGCGTTGACACACTTCTGTGGCAAGTGTCAATGAAGTTGTGCTTATGCAGTAAACGCGCAGAAAAGTATCTCTGCTTGTTCCCTGACGTGCAGTTACCCGAATGAAGGTCACTTTGAACATATTGGAACATACATTTTCGAATGAAAATATTCAGGAAAGTTGTGTTGACTGGTGAGGATAACGAAGAAACCAACATATTTTCCACCCGCGTATTTGTTGGGAATGCTTTGTTTTCATTTGAGCACTGAGCTTCATTTCTTACCTGTACTAAACATTCAATGCACATTGCAGTCGTTTAATTTGCATTTATTTGTAAATAATATTTGTGTTTCTTTTTCTAAAGTTTATTAGGAGTTTGAAAAAGAAAGAACGGTTTAATGAGCGGAATATTGGGGAAAGCTGTTGAATTTTGATTCGAGCGAGGAGTGTAGAAAACCAGTCGACGGCGATAAAACAGAACGCCTGTAAATAAAAATCAGAGTTCTTTGTAGATAAAGAACTGGGACTATTTAGAGCAGGCAAATCAAACAAAGTGTCGATGAACTTACGAGATAGAGCGAATTTTGAAGCACCATTTCAATTACCTTTCTTGCCGCAGCAGACACAGCATTATCAGAAACACGCACGAACAGCACCATTGCGAGAGGACGCTGCTCACCAATGCTCTACCCAGCGTTTTCAGCACTCACAGCGGCGCAATCGACATACAGGACGTGGCAGTTACGTTGCGTTCTAGAAATCCCGTGAGTTTTTAACACAGTGACGCCCATTTTCGTCCGGTTTTAAAACTAGTTAACGATCTTTTAACCCAGCTGCATTAACATCCGCCTGGAAATAACTGGAGATCGTTGTCGGGATTTCAGGGGGAGCGGTGAAACAGGACTGAAAATACGATAATCAGCGGGGGAAACTTTTTTAAGAACTAGTTAATATTCATAGAGGCGGAGTGAGCACAGCGCAAACACGAGCACCGGGAGTGGATTGCGCGGGGGAGGGGGGGGAGCAGCGGCGCCTGCATTATGGCGGCTCCATGACTATTCATAGGCGTCCTAGATCCACCGCCCAAGTGCAGCTATTTGCTCTCGATGGCTGCGCTCTGCCTGGGAGGTTGATGCGCGGATGTCTAGAGCTCGCCCGATGGAATTTATTAGAGACTGCAATAGAATCTGAGAGCTCTTCATTGCTCTCCAGCGACACGATTATGATTTTGTGCAAGTAGTAGAAATCAATATGTACAGGAGATAATTTTGAGATATTGTTTCTGTGACTCTGCACTCCCTCATAGTATTGGCCTTACATCAGCAACCTCATGGTTGGTTGGTTGGTTGGTTAGTGATTCCGGGCGCGTTAACAGCTTTGGTCATTAGTACCGTAAGTGTTGTGCATGTTTTTTTTCCTCTGGAGATGCCGGTGAACTTTCCCCGCTGGATGGCGAGATCCGGCGCCGACCTACCGTCGGCTAGTGGGGTTTCCCCCTAACCAGGACTCTCCCACCAGTGGGGCAACGCCCCAGCCGGGACAAGCTCTAAGCTCCCGACCGGTCTCCCGGAATATGGGAGATGAGCCATATGAGGGCAACAGATCAACTTACAGGTCGACTATAAGGGTAGGAGAGGGGACAGACAATAGGGATGGGACTATCGCGCGCACTCGAAGTACTTTGTCTAATGAACACCTGCACCGTCTGCTTGATTGGAGGAAACAACGGTCACAGCCATTCAGAACACATGGCCCCCAATTCTCATTCAGACAGGCAGGCCTGAACTCGGGTCACTTAGCTGGTGCCGAAAATCTTACCACCATCGCGCATCCGGACGCACGAACTTTCACAGAGCACTGGAAAATAGATGCTGCACCGGGTAAAGTTTAGTGTTCTAGCTATACATGTTCAAATATAATTCAACGTTATGAAAAACAATAGATGTTTTGCCCAAATACCGAACGTACATTACTTTTAATATTGTTTCTTTCTATTAAAAAGCATTCAATGAATTGGAAAATGTAATATGAGGTACTCAATGTCTTAACGAAAACTTAATTTTCTAACAATATTTAGAAAGTCAGAGTTATGAGTTCAACAGAAAGGTATAAACGGGAATTGTAAAAGCATTGAACTTGAATACACTGTGAATAGTGTCAGTCACTCTATAAAAGCGAAAATGGGTTAAACACAAGCATTACGTTTTGAAGATTTTTTTGAGAGTTTATTGAGAAAATCAAGAATACAGAGAAAGCTTCAAATGAAAGATAACAGAATATGTATTGTCACCATTGTTACTGTCACCATTTCCTCATCAAATCAACAGATATCCGTTTTGATATCATTTCCCTTTACTTTCTGAATGCGGGAAGTGAAATCGACGGGAGTCCAAAATAGTGTGGAGGGGGAACGATCAGTGTGGAGGGAAATTTGGGCTCTGCTTTCCACGCCATTCAGGGCCATTAGAGAGCCTTGGGTGAAGGGCAGGGGCTCTGGAGGCAGAGGTCGCAGGTGGCAGCACAGGTCTCAATGGGGGCGACAGAGGGGGCAGCAATGCGAAATGAACAGGCAGAACGAGCTAGTACAGCTCAGAACCCCGGGAAGTGAGGGTGAGATTGACCAAGTAAGTGGCCTCGAAAAGTCAGGGTAATGTGGAAAGGGTAACTAGTTGTGAGAAATTGTGCACAATATCGTACCAAGTTCAAATATATAAGCTTGTCCGAATAGTGCAAAATTCGCATAACGTTCGCACAGCAATTGAAATCCTATGCCCCCCCCCCATGCGAAGCCCGAAACGTTAAGTACTCATACAATTTGGAAAATATTAAAATCAATTTTATTTGACAAAATTTTATTCACAGGGAAATTTTTGGACACGAGTATAAAACCGATCAATGCCTCTCTTAACGCCGGTGTAAGTTCATAAATCATTATTTTTTTATGTATTTTGAAATGTTTAACGCTCATGTTTGCATGGACACACAAGTGAGTTAAACGACCCTGCACATTCGACAAGTTCAGGGTCGGGCCGAATTGTTACACAGCACATTATGACCTAGAATAGTGACGCATAACTGCGGACTAGGTCTATTACGACCACGACAATATCCGAACACTTGAGATGAAATACAGAGTACAGAGTAATGAAGGAACGAGGAACCTTTCGGGAAGGGGCGGGGAGGGGAGGGGAAGGGCGGGACGAGGCGGGACGAGGCGGGACGAGGCGGGGCGGGGTGGGGCGAGAGCTTCCCCCAGCTCGCTTCTCGCGGATCTGCGGCGCCCACGCTCCCGCCGCCCGCGCCGGAAATAGGCGGCGCCGGCAGCGGCGGCGGCGTGGGCGGCGGCTGGCGGGGGAGGGAGTTCGGAGGGGGGCACAGGTGCGGTGCAGATGATCGCGCAGCTGCTCCTGGCGCTCAACCAGAGGGACAAGTGGACGGATGCAGCCCAGCGCCCGCGCAGGCACTTTTCCTCCACCTGGCACCTACGCGAACGATACTAGAAACACTATTCCACCCGTGAAATTTCAAGCAATAGAGTGCAAGAATTGGGACCTTACCAATTATCAACTACTCAAAGACGACTTTTCCATGAAAAATCATCAGTATTGATTATCGTCTCATAGGAGGTGATAATTGCACCAGGTGATAATTGCAGGCACCTTTGTTTACAAAGAGCTTACATAATTTTGGTGTATTTGTGTTATGTTTATTTCCTTGTTTGTGTTTTGCCTTATGTTTCCATTTCGGTTTAAAGTAACTTAAATAAATGTTAATTATTTATTAGTACATTGTATTACGCTATCTTTATGAAATTTTATTCGTGAAATAGTCTGGTTAGTAAAACCACCCGCCATTTGGAAACTCTCTGGATCTCCATCTGGAAATTCATTCTTCCCTTCACAAGTCATGAATTTATTTCTAAGGCAGTGGTGGGATTACTTATTTTAACGCGAGAGAAATAAAAGGGTGACACAAAATGACATCTGTAGGTTAATGGCTGAAATGAGGCCTTGACTCCTTTCTTCGAAAAGGAGCCGCTAATTTTTACACTTAATGTCCAATGAACCGGGAGAGGTGGCTCAGGGCATCAACTGATGTCACTGCAGTGCTTCTCACCGGGAGTTTCTAGGTTCGAGTCCCGACAGTGACACGATTTTCGACACTAGCTTGTTAACTGCGGTGGTTTTCCGTGGTTTCTTCGATCAACACCAGGCCAATGCCAGAGTAGTACCCTAACTAATGGGTCACAGATCGCGCGCGATCTTTCCTTCCTCTTTCTTGCCCTATTCTCACCCCTTACTTACACACACACACTAACATGCATTACACTACCACAGATGCCGGAAGACCGGTCGGGAGCTTAGAGCTTGTCTTGGCTGGGACGGTGCCCTGCTGATAGGAGATACCTGTACGAGGGAAAACCCCGCTAACCGACGGTAGGTCGGCGTCGGATCTCGCTATTCACCAGGGAAAGATCACCGCCACGTCCCGAGGAAAAAACACGCACTACTTAAGGGACAAATGACACCTGTTAACGCGCCCGGAATCACCAACGGCATAAACGGAAAGATTTTCGTTAAAATAACGTTCAACACTGAAAATAGGGAAGACCCAAAAAATGCAATGGAGAAACTCAATGCCCAAATTAATCCTATTATCAAACCTCTCTTCCAAGGACTTGGAACATATCGAAAAAATAACTATTATAATGGTCATTATTTCGTCAATGAGTTTTTTCATAGTTCCCCCTCTCACATTTAAATATAATTGAGGGATACATTTTCAGACCGATTAACCAATATTAATACTTAGGCCCGACCTCTAGAAGATTTTTAGAATAATTTTTGCATTATCATATTTTTCACAGACACGATGATTGTATCGATAATAGTGTGTATGTAAATTCAAATAACTCCCTTTGAACTGTAATTGAGACTGATAAAGTATGACGGATATTGGGGCTTCACGGGGTTGACATTTAAATCACTGTTAAAAATACACCAAGTACCAACGCCGTACATGCGTATTTCAAGCCTCTTTCTATTTAAAAATATATTTTATGTGTGCACAATTCTCAGTTGAAGTCTAAGATAAGGCCTTGTAACACGTACAGGCCTTGTAACTTGCACATTGATGTCTAAAACATAAGAATTCAACATTTACTCTACTAAATTTCTAGTGGTCTGTGATAAGTGTTAATAATTTTGTTATTGCTCTGACAATTTGTATCTTTTCTCACGTTTTAAAACCAAAAGAGGCGATTGAAAATATTTCAAAATTGCCAAATTTACTCTACTAAATTTCTAGTGGTCTGTGATAAGTGTTATTAATTTTGTTATTGCTCTGACAATTTGTATCTTTTCTCACGTTTTAAAACCAAAAGAGGCGATTGAAAATATTTCAAAATTGCCAAAATAATGACCGTACTAACAATTAATTTTTTCTTTTAATGTTACAGTTGGTCAGGAGGAACACTGAAATCTTAACGCAGAAATTACGATGTAGTGGCCAGCCTGCTCCTTCTATAGAGGAATTACTCTACGAAGGGACCACTTAGGTCGGCAAACAAATGAACGTCATGCAGGGCGCTGACATTGCAAAAGATAAGTGATGAAGCCTTTTACAAATGAGCTAACTGTAAGCGAATGCACTGATAACATTATTTCACGGGCGAAACTTGTTATATTGCCAGCAGGGTCCAAGAAGTAGCTGACCAAGTGGCCCATTCTTACGTTGTGATCACTCTATACCTCAGGATATTGAGGTTAAAATATCTGTCGATCCATATGAAAACTGTGGTGTACAAAGCGGTTCGCAGCAGAATTTCTCGGGGTTTTCCAGTTTCCTTTGTCTCTGGCCCCATCATTGCTCCATCATTTAAATTATATCATTAATTATATCATTAATTTTAGCCAAGAACGACAACTGAAGATGACTGAGATCATAATAAAGATATCACAGTAAAATGTCTCCGACCAAGTGGCCCTTAGGATCTACCACCCTACGCGCTTTGGATTGGTACACGCATTTGCCAATCAAGTTATATCGTTAGGGACCCATCTCGATCAGGTTTTTCGTCCAGTTTCCCTGATCCATTGAGCAAATGCTGAGATGGCCCCTTGTTTTGCTTCTGGACATAAATGTAAATTCATTATCTGTGCACGTCTTCTAGAATTCAGTGGGAAATATAGTTATTCAAATTATCATTTCCATGTTGTCGCAGCAGGAAGTATTATTCCGAAGAACAACATAGATAAGAGCCCAAAATTTATTGCTTATTTATCCTTGAAAATAGATTTTATTACAAAAGAGATTTTTTTTTAAAAAATTCAAAATTCAAGTAGTATATGAGTGTTGGGATCACAGAATTTTGAAAATGTGCACACAATTCACTTTTTCCCATGGCACGTCATACGCAGTTTTAACTGTTTTTTGGCGTTAAATAAATAAATAAATAAATAGACTCCAGGCTGGCCTGCCACGCCTTCGCAAGGCATCCCTTCTGCGTGAAGGCCTGAAGCCGGGCCTCCGTCGCAAGGCGGCCGCTCACCTCCCACTGCCCCTCGGCTCGACTCTTCTCCGCCAAGCACTCCGCCCCCTCGCGAGCAAGGGCACGTCCCCTCGTGCAATGCACATACGGAGGGGCTCGCGGCGAGGGAATTTATCACCGCACAAAAGTTGCACGTCATTCCATAAGGCCGTGTATAGAAATTTATATTGAGGGTTCAAGTGAACCACAAACACGCATCTTGATTGCAATGTTTTATTTTTATTTTGAAGACACATTTACACCTCAGCAAGAAAAAACAGAGAACTTGTTGCGTTCTATTTACAAGTTACTGGGTTCAAAATGAGTATAAATGATGGATAACGGCAACAAGAACGTGAAAAACAGTTTAGAAGGAAACAAGTACTTGAAACATAGCAAATCGCAGTCTTCAAGAGGACGAGACAAGTAGGAGACCAATTCAACAAGAAAAAAATCTAGGTATAATTGTTTCACAATGAAACCACTGGTACCAGAATGTCATGATCAAGAACAGAACGAATACATCGAGATCAATATTTAGTTAGGAACATTTAAAAACGGACTTTATGTTTTGAATACCGATGCTTTCTTATTAGGACGAAGGATCTAGTTTCGACATTTCTAAATATAAATACCGCTACTGAAAGTACATTGAAATGAATGAAGTTTTCTTCGGCTGTATGTAGAATAAAAACAAAAGAACTCGCGTTCGCAGTGACATCTGCTGATTCTCAGCCAAACAGACCAAGCGCGGTTCTCGACAGTCTTTGTCATTTCTCTCACGCCTACAGTAGGCGTGGACGACCGGGGAGGGTGGGGCGGGGCGTGGCGGAAGAGGCCGAGGGAGAGAGGGGTGGGGCACGCCTACTCACAGCGGCTGGCGAGCGACTGCTGTTAACAAGTGGTTCAAACTTTATGACGCCGCCCCTACTACTTAGTCAAGCTCTAGAAACCTCTTGACATTTCAGTAAATATTTTAGGCTCCGCGCCAGCCGCTACAAACTTTCAGCCGGAGAGTTAAGCTAAGAAGTTGCAAGGTGATAATGCACTGGGAAATATTGACCGGGGCTTGAAAGTCTCCGCCTCCGCCGCTGTCGCAACCCCTGCGCACTGGGCAGGCGATAACAGAGGTTACCCAGAGGCGGTGTAACCCCATGGTGCATTACATAATGTATTTTTAACTTTGCGAGCTGGAGCACCCAAACTCTGCGTGTACCCAGCCGGGGAGACCGTGCTCTGCACGGAAACCTCTAGTGTGGGATCTAACCGCTCTTGGGAGATGGGCGTGGCTGGGTGAGTGAGGCTGGGAATTTTTGATATTTGAACTAACTTCGCTTGAAAAATTAACTTTGCTATTTACAATTAGGATTCAGAGCTAAAACAGTTCGATTCTACATGTACGCCTATGTATGAGATTTGAGTACGATACAAACACCATTCTGTAGTTTTCCAAAATAAAAACAATTCCTTTCAATATTCTCATGTAAGATACAGTTGATCGAGGTGGAAAGGCTGACTGTAAGTGCACCAGATCGAGGGAGCGTGCGTAGCCGTTAGTCGGCATCGCACGGGTGCAGTGGGAGCAGCGGCTTCCAATGTTTATCTCGCGCCTCATCATGTCCTCCGCAGGCGGCTCTGGGAACGCGGCCGCACTTAAAACAATCGTCACTGGAGAGGGCGCCCGCCACTCACAGCGCTAACACGACGCGCGCCCTGGTGCAGGGCTGCACAAACTCCCTCGGCGCACTCACGAGGACAAGCAGCTCCAAATATTATTTCAGAAAAATATTGGCATTTCTGACTTCAAAGTGCATTTTACGGTCATCGTGATGTTATCTTCTATGCTCTGTTACAATTTCTTAGTTTCATTTTCAATTCTTATTTCATACTTTGTACTTCTCTCATCCTACGTCGCATTTTACTGTTTTTGTTTAATAAATAAATTTAAAAATGAATAACAACCCTATACAACCTAAAAGGATAATACAAGGATACGATAATATGAGGTGACGAAGACAGTATCATTAAAACGAAAATCGCCAATGATCACTAACCTACGCGTTAATTGCGTAATTGGTATAATTCCACAATTATTCCTTCAATCACACATTTTCAGAAAGAATTAATAATGAAAGGGAGCATTTTCTATCGAATAGAAAGATGTTACTACATCTACCGAATTAATAATGCTAATAGAAATGTAGCTCATGCTTCATAGCTAGCCGACGAAATGTCTGTAGTTTGAATAAAGATTACAATTGACAATCAACATCGACACCAAGGGGATACAGATGTCACACTCTGAACGTTACGATACTGGGAAGGGAGAGCGCAGTTCTGCGAGTCGAGATGAAGGAATGTTTGCTAAAACATGAATATAACAGGATCAGTCAAAAGAGATAAAACATGAAAAAAGAGGAAAAACGTACAGATAATGGGGGGAGGGTGACAGGTCCAAGAATGTTCATGTACAACGGATTCCCTGAAATATTTGTGGTTGTTTTTCATTCATTGATTAAAGGATCGTAGGTACTTATTCAAACATGCATATAAATGTCACGAAATTGCCGAGATTAGTGAAATGCCGAATAAACCTTCTTCAATAACAAATGGAATATTTTTACAATTAAATGTCAATTACAAACTTAAGTAAAAGAATCAGAGTAAAAAGGCAACCGGAGAATTGTTTCAATACGTACTAACTGCGGTATGGTATCAATAGAAAGATGAAAACGATCATTGGTACGTCGATATCAACGATCCTGGTTCTTATTACTGATAATTAATTAAAGTACGATAAATTATTTTCATTTTATTTAACATGCGGACACTTTCAGGAATATTTAAATACATTTATAATGAAATAATATATATTTACATTCACAAACATTTTACTCGTTTAAACATTTTCGTTGTTGTAAGTTCAGAACCCGTGAATTATAGCCAAACTATCACATACGGTAATTTAATGTGTACATGATGACGACTACACGCTAAAAATGATGGGAGCAATTGTGGAATGAGAAGCTAAGGAAATTGGTGTGCTTCGCGAAAATCTCCGAGGTCCATCACCAACTCCAAGGACAGACGGAGATTCGAATCCAATAAGATAGAGGTAGAAAGCCAGCTCCAGGCCCGCCACGTGATCGCTTTTACTCGTTTAAATAAAAGTAAAAAGGAGGTTGTTTTTCAAAGGCGAACGTTGGAGTCCCCTGGCGCTGGCCGGGACAAAAAGGCCGCCCCACCCCACGCCGCCCGCACATGTGCTCTCGCAGCCACCCACTCGCCGCTCCCAACCCCGCTCATTCAACGCCTTCACCATTAAAACTACTTTGAAATCATTACAAATGTGCAGCAACATTATTATTAGTGAATTCATTTAATGATATTTACCATTAACGCATTTTGTAAAGGATAATATTTTATAGGTTGTCTAAAACTAGTATAAAATCAATTTATTTTCAAGTAGAAAAATTTGTATTAATGGATGTATGTTGATCTGTTGTCTGAAGGTAATTAAAATCATTTCCTTTTTTGTTAAAATGGAATATTGTAATACTAGTTTCAAAATATCACTGTACTTCCTGAAAGTATTGAGCACGATGCCCAAAAGTAGTTAATGAAGTCACAGCAAATACATGTCTATTTACTTGCATAGAAATACGTCTCTTAACTGCTGTCCTATAAAATTACGTAAACCTGATAGAGTGCATTTTGCCTTCGAATGACATATAAAAATATTGTTTAGATATTTTCATTTCCAATTGTTCATAAATTTAAAGACAAAAATTGACGGTACTGTATGATTAAATAGTTATTACCATCAGTAAATTATTTCCTTAATATATTCCTTTCCTTATTATATTAAATTGTTTCCTGTATTTTTGTAACGGCCTCCTTTTGTCCCCACTACGACCTCTAGCCCAGTCAAATTAGGCCAAGAAAATGCTAATCCACTAAAAAAATCTCGAAGTTTTGAAATCTGGCAATATTTGTTGGTATCTACCGCATGTCATACTAAAAATTCTGAAGTGTGGGGTGTAAGCCGAGGGCGGGGGAGCCGTTTGTATGTTTTTTGGAAATATTTCCAAAGCTATCAATCCTACATAAAATTATTCTCTACACGATATTAAAGTAAACAAAATTTCCTACAAAAAATTTCTAAAACGTTTTGTGGGAGAATTAACGCTTTTAAAGTTATAGTCTTAAAAAGGACTTGTTTTTATTTACAAGGCCGTATTTTAGTTATCTCCCTTATAATAATGTTATGGTATGTTCAAGGGAAGGATGTAATTTTATTTTTGTTTAGGACGCTTAAAAATGGCGCTGGGCTCATTTTCGTTCATCTTTCTGAATTTCCCAAAATTGCGAAAGTTATAAAGAATGCGAGAAACTATGTAGTGTTGCAGCAACATTCGTTTTTAAGCTTCGGGAAGGTCGAGTTGAACTGTGAGGCTAATGCTATACGGGTAAAGTGAGTGGCGTGTATCATATAAGCGCCTGGGATAGAATCCTAGCGCACAGAAGCTGGTTGCTGGTGGCAACTCCTTTGCAGATTCATGCCAGATTATTATATTGCGTAGCTGACACAAAATTGTGAGAGAGTATAGTGATGTTAGCACTACTAGTACTAGTTTCACAATCTGATCAACAAGATCAAGCATGTTTTTAATTATGAAGGTTAAAATCAATTCTCCAAACCATCCTAAGACACAAATGTCTGTCTTGCAGTCAAAGATGATCCTAAAGGTATATTCGTAAAAGTCGAAATTTGGTATAAACTAATAGATACAACTCGATTAATAAATTTTCCGGCGATCCCAACAACTCCAAGTCTAACGACCTTCCTCCCTCTTTTCCCTCGTTGAAAAGTTCCTGAAGGCGAGCGGCGAGGGGGGGGGGGAAGGCGCTTCTACAGAGTTCGCTCCTCTTCCGCCGACTGCGCCCTTCCGCTCCACTCTCCCGTAGCCCTCGCGTCGCCTCCCGTGCCTCCACACGCGGCCGGCGGCGACGGGGAACGGGGTGATGCGGGCGGGGCGGGGCGGGGAGGGGGCAGGCGGCAGGCGCTGCTCAATCGATGCATGCAAATGCATGGCGTCCGCGCGAACGAAGGAAAAAAATAAAAAAGGGATTACATTGCGCAGCGTCGCAACCGCTTCTAACCACTGCTTTATACTCTGGCTACCACAACCTGGGAATGTAGGTCATCCCAAGGATAATTAGGAAAATAAAGTTGCTTTTTGTTCATTATATTTTAAACTGCCTACCATCATTGCGTTATTTCAGGTCAGGTCTTTTATTAATCGGAAATAATGGATATTTTCAATGCTTTTAGTTTGTTGTAGAACGATCCGCACATTTTATTTCACGTGTTCATTCTCCTACATTATTTGCAACTACTCATTCGCATTTGTCATGCAAACAAAAATATAAAACGTAAACTGTGAAATTTATTTTTATGTTCGTTTGAGGCGTAAATATTTTATGTATTTACATTTGAACCAAAATAAATCATATTTATTTTTAAATGTGATTAAAGTGCAGCTTTAATCATACTTTTTCCTATGTTAAAATGTATCTTTATTCCTCCCGTGATTAATATGCCACTTTAATCCCTCCGGGATTAATGTAACCACAGAGCCGGATTAAAGTAACCACACCCGCCAGCGACTCCCATAATAATACGAGAAAGAAAGTTTGATATACCGTAAGTCTAAGAGAATCCATAAACCTAAGTTAAAAATTAACATTCAATAATAAACCGATCTTCACAAGCTACTTTAACAAATCTGAAAAATTCAAGCTTTGTACAAGTTTTTTTGACTAGTAGCCTATTTCATGTCTCTTCAAAAATCCAATCAATTCACAATTTCTAAAAATATCAATATCAATTTAAAGAGTTTCACACGTATCGTCAACAATTTTCCCTACAGAAATACGTACGTACATACTTAGAGATATAAACATTTTCCTTGACACGTAACGTTGCACTCACCTTTGAATAATACCTCCAAAACGATGAAGACTTTTATGTTTTGATTTATTGTTAAAGTACGCAAGTACAATTTCTTCGGAAACTTTGCTTTCTTTACTGTCATTTCTCAATTTGCAAAAACATTCGTACTCTTTTTCGTAGATATGCGTTGATTTTTAAGGAAAAATGTTGAAACATCATATTCTGCTCTTTCAAGATATCATTAGGAATTTGTAGATCTTCATTTTAAGAGTCTAACTAATATGTATCGTCTGTCTGATTCAAAAACTTCTCCGTTCATCCATGTAGAATGCAAACCAGCTGAAATCACAGCGTCCTAAAGGTTACCACTAGAAGGATGCCCACGTCCACTGTACTGCTTCGTCCTTCGTGGCATAGATGAAGGTGTTCACGCGAAGAAATGTTTAAAAATACAGTACTGTGTACGACAAGGGGTTTACCTGAGCTTTATTCCCTCTTATGTCTCTTGTGCTAACACAACAGTTCTCCCTCGTGAATAAAGCAACACCCTTGTAATATAAATAACTATTATTTCCGCAAGAAGGAAATGTTTGTTTTTCTCTTTAATTCTTCTTCAAGTGTTAATTTTATATTTGAAATAACAGTAGAGGTGTTGTGTTTTTCGTAATCCTTGTTGTACCCGTGTGAGTGCCGCGAACAACATAACCCCACAGTATGCAAACAAGAGTGCAAATAATTAGAGGATTAGACGCTCGTAGGCAGACGGTGCGCGGCGCAGGGCGGAACAGAGAGCGCAGATGGTTCCAGGGGACGTCTCGGGACCACAGGGCTTCTCGTCCGCAAGGTAGAGATGGGCTTAACAACTTTTCTTCAATAACTGTTATCGCAATGACACTCGACTCGTAATAACGGTTATTAATAACAGTTAAACATAACACGCCCATGATCAGAAACCTAACATGGCCGACTGCTAAGAGTTAAACGAGCTGTGGCGTCTGCTAAGGGTTAAACCAGGCAAATCGAATAATGTTGGTAGCATCGTAAAGCAAATGCTTGCATGCACTACTTCCCCAAACACGTTTGGACAGAGAAACAGCTGATATTTAGGAGAATGGATGAACAGTAGATGGAGAGTGGTGAAGGAAGAATAGTAATTAATATGATGAGAAGCAAATGGTAAAGAATGTTACTAAAATAACAGTGATTCGGGTTCAGATTGCAAGTATTCTTTCGATTATGCAACTTGTGCATAGTGAAGTGACGAGTGTCGAAAGTAATGAGAAGGAGAAACTGTGCTTTTGCGTACTTACAGCTAAAGTGGTAATAACTGTTGAATATCATATATAATAATGCGAGATATTTGACCGTAACTCATTTTATTTTATGGGGCTTAGAGAAATATTGGTGGATCACACCTAGGCAGCAATGGACAGAAAGAAGTTTACAACATATTGAACGGATTTAATTTAAAGGACAAAATTATTGTAAATATAATAATAATTATATTAATTAATATAATAATAATAATAAATATAAATTATATAAAATATAAAATATTGTGGCACGTAGTGTGTAATAAAGACGAATTATTTATTCATGATTCTATAATATGAACACTTGCTTATCAAAATTGATTAGCTGCAGTGAAACCGTTAAGCGTGCCACGAAAGTTCGTAGTAGTTCGGGTTTGGCCCAATACATTGCAATATTATGAATTTCAACCGACAACAGCCAATAACAGGATAAACGAAATAACTGTTATTTCGCGTAACAGTTCCGAAACGTTAACTGTTAAGAAATAACAATTTAGCTCTTACGGGCACACCCTATCGGCGCAAGGGCGCCTCCTGCCCTGCGCTGCGGGCGAATAGCGCCTGGGGTAGACGGCGGCGGTGGAAGCGGAGGAGAGGACGGAGGTAGACGGGATGTAAGCGCCAGAAGCAGCAGAGGCAGCGGTGTGGACGGGCGCGAAGACGAAGGCGTCGGCAGAGGAGAAGGCGGCAGAGCGAGCGCAGGCGACGACGGCGAGGGAGGCGGGCGCAAAGGCGAAGGGAGGGGCGCCGTTCAGTGCCGAGGCGGCTCGTTTCTGGAATACAGATCGCCCGCGCCTTCTCCGCCAGGGCTTAGGGCGCGCTCGGCGGCGCCACCAGGGAACGTGGCGGAGAGCGGGAGCGGCAAGAAGCGAAAGTGGAGAGGGCAGAGCTCCTGGGTAAGGAGGACGGCCCCGGTGGGGGACAAGCTACCACTCCATTGCTCACAAAATCATATAAGAGTAGGGAGAGATGTATAAAAAGAGGCATGGTAGAAGGTTGAATGATTGATTGATTGATGGATGGATTCGGGCGCGTCAATTCTCGCGGTCATTAGTCCCGTTAATGTAATGCATGTTTTTAGGCAGGTGGCGGCAATCTTCCCCCACTGGATGGCGAGACCCGGCGCCGACCTACTGTCGACTAGCCGGGTTTTCCTCAACCAGGTATCTCCCACCCGCGAGACACAGCCCCAGCCAAGACAAGTTCTAAGTCTATGTGTAGTGCATGTTAGTGAAAGTGTATGTGTGTAAGGAGTGAGGATAGGACAAGGAAGAGGAAGGAAAGATCGCGCGCGGTCCGAGGCCCGTTTGTTAGGGTACTGCTCCGGCATTCGCCTGGTGTTGATCGGAGAAACCACGCAAAACTACCAATCAGAGCAGCCGGCCGCTAGAATTCTCCAGACAGCAACTGAATTCGACCTATCTGACAAGCTAGTGTTGAAAATCCTGCCACTGTCGGGAACCTAGGACCTCCCGGTCAGAGGCACTGCAGTGACATCAGTTGATGCACTGAGCCACCGCTCCGGGTATGGTAGAAGTAGAGAGGCGGGGCTTAAGGAGACGGTAATAACGCAACCTCAAGACAGCAAGACAGGGGGAAGATAAGACATTGAGACGAAAGGAAGGATGTTAGGTATGCAATCGCACGAAATTATGGTCCATACAGGCAGCCAAACGCAGAAGAAGGGTGTCTGGCGCCGTAGCGTCCCGCTTCGCTTCAGCTCTGACGTAGCGCCAGCATTAGCTGCGAAAATGAGTCAAGGACGTCGTATCGGCTCCACGACCAGATGTGCTTATAACCCTCTTGGCCCACGTAGCCGAGATACGTGGGGCTGAGCGAGAGCCAACGGGCAAGAGGGACCTGGCCAGAGGTGGATGTGGGTCTTCTCGACGGCCGACTAACAGCGGTAGCTCTGCGCCAGCATTGCCAGTCCGACCAACACGTACTAAGGTTCGAACCCCGATGGTGGCGGATTTTGGAACTAACCAGAGTGCTATATCTGGCGGAGAATTTTAGCGGTTGGCTTGCTCTGATCGGTAGTCAACTGGGTTTCTTCGATCAATACCAGGCGAATGCCATTGCAATACTCTTACAAACGAGCTACGAACAGCGTGCGTTTTCCCCTTGCTCATCGTTGTGCTCTCCTCTCCCCTTACACAATCACTTCTCTACTACACATGTCGGGAGACCAAACGGGAGCTTAGAGGTTCTTACCGGCTGATATACCTAGATGTGGTTAAGCCAACCTGTAGGACTGAGTTGAGCTCGGAAGCTAGAATTGTCGCTGTTTCTGCAACGTCACTGATCAAGAGGTCCTATGTTCTTTTTCCGACGGTGGCGGAATTTCACCTCTAAGTAGCTAGAGCGACTTCATCCGCTTGCAGCGCTATAGGGAAGAGACGTATAGCAGCGAACTGCACTAATTGAACGTCTTCCGTGGTTTCTCCGTGCCAAGTAAATGCTGGAGCAGTACCCTTACAAAAGGGGCCCACATTGGATCTTTCCTTCCTTTACCTTGTCCTATCCTATCCTCTCACACACTTACACTACACATGTTCCCTGTGGGGCGGCGCTCGGCTGGAGAGAGATGCCAGGATGAGGAAATCTCGCGCACGCCGACTTATAAGTCGATGCCGGATCCCACCACCCAGCGGAAGAGGAACACCGCCTTCTCCGGCGATAAAACATTCGCCACACTAACGGGAATAATGACCACAGCAGAAGATATTAATCACTCGACGGCCGAAGGTATCTAGAAAGACCGCAGGCACCGCGAACGCTAATGGGTCTGGGGCGCGGCCGGATTAAGAGAACGGAGCGGGATGCAGGGACGGGAAGAAATTGGGGTGAGCGAGGAGGATGGGAAGGGCGGAGGGGATGGACGCGCCTCGTCGGGTGCAGCGAGGCCGAGCGGTGAGGGATCAGGGCAGGGCCGCGTTGGCCCGGGCCGATGTTGATTGAAGAAGGGGGCGCGGAGAGGAGCTATGAGGGCGCTCCACGCGATGGAGAACAGAGCAGATGGAGCGCCAGGGGATCGGTAAGATCTCAAGGGCAATGCGAGCAGCCGGGTGGCTGTAAGGCTTAGCGGCCAGCCCGGCCCTGCAGACCGAAGACCTGCAGCGAGAAACGGAGGCATTACGTTCTGGAATACGGAGAGCGAAGAGAATGGCTCCCCAGCAATTAGGTTCTTCGCTGAAAAGGCAAGCATCGCGAGGGGAACCATGACAGCAAAAACACGATATCTTCCTTCGCATGCAAACAAACAGTTATTTATATGTATGTATTGTATGTGTATATACAAATACTCTCTCTCTCTCTCTCTCTCTCTCTCTCTCTCAATATATATATATATATATATATATATATATATATATACATACAAAGTGTAGAGAGATGACAGGCGAGTTTAAAAAAGCTACAAAACGTGTAAGGAATTGCGTGCTGCGAAGACCGAAAGTAGATGAAAGAGAATGGCAGGGTAGGCGTAAAGAAAAGTTTCGTCTAGCAATAACAAAGATAAATGCCTTAATAGACCATCAACACAAGACCATCAACGCAAGACCATCAACACTCATGACAGTATTTGTTTAAGTTCTAAAGTTAAAAACGGAGATAAAATACAACAAAATGGACTATTTTCTGAATACTAGCTTGTGCGGCGTCCCTGCGTCCGCCTGCAGCGCGTTGCGCGCGTCGCCGAGGGCAGTGTGCGTGAAGTGGGGGGGGAGGCCCTGGCTCGTACGCGCGTCGCGTCGGCCGGGTGGTAAGTCACGCTGGGGCGCGGAGGGGGGAGGAAGGGGAGGGGGGCGAGGCCTGAAGCGTGGCGCCGGGAGACGAAGCCGGCTCAGGCGTAACACGATAGCGGCACCCCTTCTGTCCCCGGCGCTGTCGCAAGCGGCGGCGCGGCGCGGCGCGGCGCAGCGCGGGATTTACGGGCGCGGGAAACCGATCCGCGCGCTCTCAAGCCGCTCCAGTTTCCTCCCTGCCCGTGGCCCCGACCCTGGCACAGCCCCTTCCCCCGCCCCCCGCCCCGCCCCGCCCGCGCCAGCCAGCCCGCAGGTGACAGGTGCTTCTGGGAAGCGGACCGCCCCCGACCAGGGGTGGACAAGGGGAACTTCAGCCTAACGCGAAACGTCCTCAGGAAGAATGGAGCACACATGATGATATGAGCATACGGTCCAAAGTACACGTTGCGAATAAGATTATTCATACATTTTAATATTGTACTTCCCTTCACTGAGCTCCAGACCCATTGTGCTTGAAGTGTATCACTACATGCCATCATGCCATTGATATGCCATTCATACCGCAGTCACCGTTGCTCCCCACAACTGGATAGAAAATCTTTTCAGTTCCATTTTCTAGTATGTACTTTGAGGATCATTCTTATCTTGCATCCTTTTAAGACCTATCTTTAAAAATTCACAGGTAGAGTTCGGGCCCACCTGGCAAAAGCCACGATTCTACAGATCCGCAATTTTGAAAACTTCTCTGGAAATGGGGCATTTGAAGTATAACGATATAATCACAAAATTACAATTATTTATTACCCGTTATATATGCACACCAATTACCATTAAATTCACGACAAATACTCGGACAATGTGTTCAGTAGCAACCAATGTCACAAAATAGTGAAAACAATACGTATTATTCTCACAATATAGAGCGCAAGTGATGTTTTTGTCACCGTTTTCCTTCGCATTATTTCTCAAGAATTGGGGACATTTTTTTAAAAATAGTTTTTATTATCCTTTTTCCATATTATTATGTCTTTCAAGGGTTTTTATGATACATAGTATATACAATTTTGTTTTAAGTACATTTCATCTTACATGTACTGTAGCGTCGCCTGGTCCGGCGCCGGTGCGTCGGGCCGCTTCGGGGAAACCCGCGTAAAGCCGGATGTGGATGGGGGTGGACGGGTGCGGCGCCACGCCGCGCCGGTTGGGAAAGCCCTCAGGAATCCCGGCTGGAATTTCCTTCAAAGGGACGCGCGCGGATGCGAGTCTAAGAGGTGTCGGTTGTAGCTCTGGAAAGGCTGGCCAGCGAGCCGTGTGTCGCCCGCTGCTTGTAGGGTGGGGGCGAGCCGGCGGATATTTAAGGCCGCGCCGACACGAGCCTCGCGGGATACGCTGGGTGTCGAAAGACGAGAGGTATCTCCAGTGCAATCCTTGCACGTGATCTTCGGGTCGAAGATCGGTTTGGCAACAAGCCATGTAACTGGTGTAGTTACGGGACTCTATGTCCGACAGCTTCGCACTTCGCGTTGCTTTTTGCTGCTTCCGAAGCAGTGGTTCTGGGCGAGGCCTAGGGGACGGTCGCGGGGTTTCGCGGCTAAGAGAATTGAAAGGTTGCCAAGGGGCTAGATTTTTGTATCATATCATTGTACATTAATTGAAAAAAATCTGTAAATATATTGTATTTATTCAATCAGAACAGTCGTCTGTGTTTTTCACTCTAGTACGTCACAGACTCGGAACCTTTCTTTTCTAAAACTGGTGGCAGCGGTTACTGTTAACTCACGTCGGGGTGCCCGCACAAATTCTGCCATTTTTCTTATCTAAAATCGGTGGCAGCGGCTATTGTAAACTCACGTCGGTGTGCCCGCACCAATTCTGCCATTTTTGTTTTCTAAAACTGGTGGCAGCGGTTATCGAAAACTCACGTCGGGGCGCTCGCAGCAAATTCTGCCACTTTTCTTTTCTAAAACTGGTGGCAGCGGTTATCGAAAACTCACGTCGGGGCGCTCGCAGCAAATTCTGTCACTTTTCTTTTCTAAAACTGGTGGCAGCGGTTATCGAAAACTCACGTCGGGGCGCTCGCAGCAAATTCTGCCACTTTTCTTTTCTAAAACTGGTGGCAGCGGTTACTGTAAATTCACGCCGGAGTGCCTGCGCCAATTGTTGCAATTGTAGTTCAAAATTGGTTGCAGTGGTGCTTAGAACTCACACCGGGTGGTTGTGCCAATTGCAGTTAATAATTGGTTACAACAGATTAAAGACTCACGTCTATCATTCAGCTTTGTGGAAGCAGTCACTACGTTCGCAACGAACGGGGAACGCGGAAGTCTGCAGCAGCATCCGCGGGGACATCAGTGCGGCATCAGAGCCATCGGTGCGCGCTGATTAATCAGAACAGCACGCGTAAAGACAGTGTACGCAGTTAAACGTGCATACGCGTCGTAAATACGTGGCGCCGGCAGTGTCGCGCACGCCACGAGAAACCGAAAAGTGCGGTGTTTCGGTACGGTAGTTTCGGGGCGGTACAATCCGACTCGGAACCTTTCTTTTCTAAAACTTGGTACTGGTAATTGGAACTGGTACTGGAACGAACTGATATCGGTACTGGAACTGGAGCTGCAGAGATTGGTACCGGAACTGGAAGACATCCCGGACCGACCTGAACGAGAGGAAGGAAGGAGGCCACAAACCGGATCCAGAAGGCGCTCACGCGACACCGAGGTCAACTGAACGTAAGTGTGTTTTTTGTTCTGGCCGGAGATCAATTCAGGCAATATGGCTTTCTTAGCGGGTTATAGGAAAGAGGTGCTTGTTAGGGTCGCGATGGAGATGGGGGAAACATTAGAAGGGAACGAAACCGTTGTTAAACTTAAATCAATCATTACGGAAAGCGAGCAGTACGAGGAATCATTCGTGAAACAACTCGCTGACCAAGAAAAAGAACAGGTTGCAGAAATACGAGAGCAGGAAAGATTACGCGAAGAGAGAGTGTTAGAGCAGGAAAGAATACGCGAAGAGAGAGAGCAGGCAAGAATACGCGAAGAACGGCAATTTGAACTTGAAAAGTTAAAACTAACGAATCAGGCTCCCACGCGTGTTTCCATAGGTAGTAGCGACACGGGAAATCGAACTAATATTCGTATCAGCCAAGTCATGGACCAATTCAAAGGCGAAGGCGACGATATTACGTTGTTTTTAAGTGTTTTCGAGGCGCATGCTCGCCAGCTTGGCATTGCGCCGGTCGAATGGGTAAGCCATTTAATGGGTTTACTTCCTAATGAGGTGAACAACTGGCTCGTAGTAGGATCCGATTCACCGGATCAAGATTATGACCTAATTAAAGAACAATTATTAGATATGTACAAGTTCACGGCAGAAAAGTGCCGGCAGATGTTTTGTAGTCACGTAAAAGGTGCAAAGACCACTTGGAACGTCTATGCACGTGAATTAGCTAGTTATTGTAAAAAATGGGTCTCAGGTTTAAAGATAGAAACATTTGAGCAATTGCTAGATCTCATTGTAACGGACCAGATGAAGCGAAAGGTGCCGGCGGTTATGCGTGACCATTTCATTGATGTGTGGGGTGAGGTTTCTGCGTCCCAAGATTTGGCACGAAGGCTGGACACCTACGAAAACAACCGGGCTAGCGGATATAAGAAGGATTTCTCGCGGTTCGGCAATAAAGAGCAGGCAGGCGAACGGAAATGGCCGAAGGCGACGGAAAGCGCGCCGACCACTTCCAAAACGGCAGTGCCGAAGGTAGCTAGTAACGCGGAGTTCGAGAAGCCGCAAGAACGGACGTGTTACTTATGTAAAAAACCAGGTCACATAAAAAAATATTGTCCTCAATATAACAATAAACCTAGCGAGAAGATGTGTCACGTGGCCGACGCTAGTGCGCCAGAGTTATTGTCTCCACACACCTTTCTTGCCAAAATTTGCGGCGAAACAGTCACCTGTCTCCGTGACACGGGGGCCACGATCGACGTCATCAACGCAAAGCACGTCACGCCGACACAATATACCGGCGAGTCCGTATGGGTTCAGCAGCCCCTGGACGAAGCGCCAAAAAACCTACCGGTAGCCAAGGTAGAGATTGTAGGGCCATTCGGTACTCTTGTTACAGAGGCCGCAGTCGCGAAGAATTGCGACTTGCCTTATTACATTTTTAGTAATCGTTCTGCTACGATTTTGAAGGAAATAAAGCAAGGTTTCTTAGAACCACAGCCTATCTGCGCTGTGCGGACTAGGGCGCAAGCAGTTGCTGAGCGCTTAAGGGCGGAAGGGCCCCAGACAATAGAGGCGGTAGAGCCTGCAGAGAGTACAGGAAACGGCCGAGATCAGGACGCGTTCCAGGTAACCGCTTCGGAGGAAACCGAGGATGACTATAGAGTTGGTCAGGGCGAGGTCGACGCCCCGGGCAACTCAGAATCAAACTATCAGGAATCTGAATTAGATTTCGGTAGCATTGCTTTGGCTCGTTTGGACCCCACCGAATTTGCTACAGCTCAGAGACAAGACAAGGAGCTCGCGCCGTTGATTGAGCGTGCGGAAGGACCCGAGACGGATCGGCGCGATTATGTTATGAAAAACGGCCTATTGTTTCGTGTCCGGCATAGTAAGCGCGGAGAGCAGTTCACTATGTTAGTAATACCGCGGGTGTATCGTGGCACGATCTTAAAACTCTGTCATGAAGTTGCTCACGGCCATTTGGGGGTCACAAAAAGCAAAGATGCCATGGCCAAATATTTCTTCTGGCCGAATTGCTATAAGGATATTGAAAACTATGTGCGTAGTTGCGACAGTTGCCAACGAGTAGGAAACGGCGGCGAAAAACTTCGCGCGCCTTTGAAAATTGTTCCTATAACGGGCGAGGCATTCGAGAAAGTGAATGTCGACGCGTGTGGCCCATTTCCAGAATCGGTCACCGGAAACAAGTTTATTTTAACGGCGATGTGTTTAGCCACGAAGTATCCCGAGGCTATTCCGATACGGGACCTAACTTCGGTCACTGTAATTGAGGCATTACTAGAATTATTCAGTAGAATAGGATTTCCACGCGAATTGCAAACCGACCAGGGCACTTGCTTCACGAGTGCTTTGACAGCGGAATTCGCCGAGCGGTTTGGCATTAAACTGGTGAGAAGTTCGCCGTATCATCCTCAATCAAACGCAGTCGAAAGAATGCATCGAACTATGAACCGGCTTATGAAGGTTCTGTGTTTGGAGGCAGGGACGGATTGGGAATGCCAACTTCCCGCTATTATGTTCGCGTTGCGCACGAGTGTGAACGAATCATTAGGTTTCTCTCCTGCCGAATTGGTGTACGGGAAGAATCTCCGTACCCCCATGACACTTCTTTATGAAAGGCTTGCGGGAACTGCGGAAGGTGAAGAAAATTCTGTAGTTGAGCATGTATTCAAATTAATCAATCGTTTGAAACGCTCCCGTGACCTAGCTCACAATAGAATGGCTGAAGAACAGCAGAAACGTAAAGTGTGGTATGACCGGAAGGCGGTCTCACGTACTTTCGAGATAGGCGCGAAGGTGTTGGTTCTCGCACCTAACAGGACGCGGAAGCTCGCAGTTCAGTGGATAGGGCCGGGCGAGATTCGCGAGAAAATTTCGGAGCATAACTATGTGGTCCAGATGCCGGGGCGGAAGGAACCCCGCGTCTATCACATTAATATGCTTAAAAGATACCACCAGCGGACAGAGTACTTGAATGTGCTTAGTTCTACGACAGTGACAGACGCAGGTGACGAAGACGCGCTAGATCGCTATGCGCTTAAATTGGATTGTTGCGACTTTGACGCGGAAGAAATGCTGAGCGGGACTGAGGTCGAACCGGAGTTTCGCGACGCTCTGAAAACGGTCATTTGTAAGTACAGGTCTATATTTAGTGAGAAACCCGGATTGACAGATATCACAACTATGGATATCGAGTTAACTGATACTAGCAAAGTGGTTCGAAGCGTACCCTACCGTACATCGCCGAGGCAGGCTAAGATATTACGGGAAGAAATCGATAGAATGCTTCGCGACAATATCATTGTGGAGGCGGAGAGTGATTATACGTCTCCCATGATATTGGTTGAAGCACCGGGCAAAAAACCACGACCCTGTATTGATTATAGGCGCCTCAACGAAATTATTAAGACCGAATACTTTCCGTTACCCAATCTCGAAGAACGGATAGAGCAGGTAGCTGCAGCTAAAATTATAAGTGTACTGGACCTTTGCAAATGTTTTTGGCAGATCGGTCTTACGGAAAGGGCACAAAGGTATTCGGCGTTCGTGACCAGTTTCGGCACGTACCGGCCGCTTAGATTACCTTTCGGAATAAAGAACGGTCCCTATCAATGTTGTCGTATTATGGGCACCTTGTTGAATAAATGCCAAGAATTCGCGGTACCATAGCTTGATGACATCGCGGTTTTCAGTAACACTTGGCAAGAACACATTCGACACCTAGAGACGGTCTTTCGAATATTAAAATCCGCCAAATTGACAGTGCAACCGCGCAAGTGTTTGTTCGCGCGGGCTAACGTAAAATATCTTGGATACGTAGTCGGTAACGGGAAATTGCGGCCGGCCGAAGCCAAGATACAAGCAATCCAGAACTTTCCCAGACCAGAGTCAAAGAAACAAGTACGTTCTTTGCTCGGTTTGGTAGGATACTATCGACGTTTGATACCAGGGTTTGCGGAGAAGGCGGCGGCGCTGACCGATGTGCTGCGTGGGCGCGAACGCCAGGGTAAGATCGTCTGGACAGAGGCATGTGAAACATCTTACAATGAGCTGCGACAAGCTCTCAGTGAAAAAACAGCGGTATATGCACCTGATTATAACAAGGAATTTCGAGTTCAGGCAGATGCTTCTCGGAGAGGTTTAGGCGTGGTTCTCTACCAAGTAAATGAAGAGGGAGTAGAACAACCAGTCGTTTTTCTAAGCCGTAAATTAAATGATGCCGAAATGAATTATGGCACCACAGAACTAGAGTGTTTAGCGCTGATTTGGGGGTTGGATAAACTTAAAATTTATCTCGACGGGCAGGCCACAATTCAGGTCGAAACCGACCACAATCCGTTGGTCTGGTTGCGTAATACGGCCGGCAAAAACCCCAGATTATTACGCTGGTCTCTTTTAATCCAGCACCTCGATTTACGCATCAGGCAAAAAAAGGGCTCAGAAAATGTTAATGCAGATGCGCTTAGCCGCATGTTTGATGATGTGAATTGATCCACCGGCGAGAATAGGGAACACGCACGTTCATGACATGTATAAATGTCGGTGAAATTCTATGTAAATAATTTTGTAAATTCAAGTGTAAAATTGTTTTGTTGTTTTTTGGATATTTTTATATGTAGATACATACATGTGTCAATAAATTCAGTTAAGAACGGCACATGATGTATATAACGAATTCCATAATTATGTAATATTTCAATGTAATGTAAATGTTTGTATTTCAGGATCTTATGTAATTCAAGATGCGTCAAGAATACTTATGTATATTTATGTATATAGGAGTAAGGTTTAAATGTACTGGCAACATAGCTTAGGTGAAAAGGGAGGGGGGACAGCCCAGAGATTTATTTCACACATTTCGATTAAATAGGGTTTGATATTTTGGTATAATTATGTTCATGTTCATATAAAAATATGGATGTAGAGGTCTCACGACCAGGTAACTTAGCAGAATTTTTTTCCTGGGCATATTTTGCTGCGAAAAAAAATTCTCACCCCCCGGCATGGGAGGGTCTGTAGCGTCGCCTGGTCCGGCGCCGGTGCGTCGGGCCGCTTCGGGGAAACCCGCGTAAAGCCGGATGTGGATGGGGGTGGACGGGTGCGGCGCCACGCCGCGCCGGTTGGGAAAGCCCTCAGGAATCCCGGCTGGAATTTCCTTCAAAGGGACGCGCGCGGATGCGAGTCTAAGAGGTGTCGGTTGTAGCTCTGGAAAGGCTGGCCAGCAAGCCGTGTGTCGCCCGCTGCTTGTAGGGTGGAGGCGAGCCGGCGGATATTTAAGGCCGCGCCGACAGGCGCCTCGCGGGATACGCTGGGTGTCGAAAGACGAGAGGTATCTCCAGTGCAATCCTTGCACGTGATCTTCGGGTCGAAGATCGGTTTGGCAACAAGCCATGTAACTGGGGTAGTTACGGGACTCTATGTCCGACAGCTTCGCACTTCGCGTTGCTTTTTGCTGCTTCCGAAGCAGTGGTTCTGGGCGAGGCCTAGGGGACGGTCGCGGGGTTTCGCGGCTAAGAGAATTGAAAGGTTGCCAAGGGGCTAGATTTTTGTATCATATCATTGTACATTAATTGAAAAAAATCTGTAAATATATTGTATTTATTCAATCAGAACAGTCGTCTGTGTTTTTCACTCTAGTACGTCACAGTACTATGCTTGGAAGACAGTAATATTTACAATATAAGACATTAACAACTAAGAATACCCAGGAAGGGTTCTTCAGAAAAATACAATATAATATTTGGATTAAAAATAAAATTATTTAATTTAGAAATGTTGGAACCTGCTTTACAGCTAATTAAGGAGGATGTAGTAGGTCTTTAGAATATCTTGTTTTTATTCGTGGAAAAAGATTGACTGATTTACCTGGAGTGTACAGTACTGGAAACATAAATTGATCGCGGCCGTCTGCGGCCAAGTTCAGCTTCTGCACGGCTTGGACAGCCCTTGTCATGACGAAACGTCGCAGGCGGAGCCTCACAAACCATCGTAGCCAATCTCAACGCAGGGGGGAGTGCCCTAACAAAATTACGTCGTACAAAATGGCGGGCGCCGCCAGTTCAGATGCGGAAGTATTTTCAAATGAAAAATACATGAAAGAAACACTTCAATGAACATGAAAGTACATTCATTGAAATATATATGAACTCATAGCACTTAACCACTGTTAACACAATTCTTTTTGAAGAAATTACATTGATATCAGATAAAATAACACTAATTTTAGAACAATTACTTATAGATATTTAAATTCCAATATTCTTGTCCAAACGCAATTTATGAACTTTATCAAATGACCAGTTTACTACAGAATTTTGCGATAAGAAAAACGATTATAATTGCATATTTTCAATTGTTCATATGTATATTACATTTGCAAAAATGCAAAATACTGTCTTTCTCGAATCGTTAGGACTTCTAGGGAACCATTTCAATAAAAGAAAGTAAAATTCAAAGACCAGCTGTATATTTATCATTAAAGTAACAATTAAACTAGATATTAAGCAATTAATTTGCATCTCAGGTCAAAATTGTTATTTTGCTATCATCAAATCAGGGACAATTTGGGGACACTCCCCGGCAGGAATAGCGCACATTTCGGAATTGTTTATAAAATTGTTAATTGTTGCAAAGTTGTTAATTCGCAGTTTTTGGTTCTGGGACATCAGAAAACCCTTCCCACTTTAGAATTGCAAAATTGGGAAATTGTTGATAAGTTTTTAAATTTTACAAAAAAAGTATTGCTTTTTTAAAATTGCCTTTAAACGAGATGTAAAATTCCGCAATCCGATTAGCGCTTTCTTTCGTTTTCGAGATACGTAATTGTTTATAAGAAATTAGCATGTCATGAAAACTATTTTTTGGCAGTTCCCACGTTAAGCTTTTCTACAAGCCGTTTTGCAACGTCTCGCTTAGTTTCTCCGGCAAATACATTTGAAGTTCCTAACGGGGTGGAGGGGACAAGCGGCCACAACGCTTGCGTTAATTGCCACGAAAATTGTTGCTGGTTAGATATTCCTGGTTTTCAGCTCCTTAATTTTTCATTTTATTCTAAATACTTTAAGTTCCATTTGTTTAACAATTACAGCATAAATTTTAAAATACTACTCGAGTCGGCTACCGAACAATCTTCAACTTGGGAGCAAGAAAGAGTCATCAATTGGCTTCCAGAAATACCTCCCGGTGAAAATTGCGTCCTTCCTCCACACGTTTCAAGGCGAAATAGGCTGAGCTTGTAAGCGTAAATCGTAACACTCGCTTTCCCTCGAGAAAGCCTTTATCCACCTTCTTAGGAAGCCAAATCCTTACATATAAAATTGTGGAAATTTTTTCAAATTAAATATACAAGAAAACAATAATTTTGCATTAATTGTCTTGACGTATAAATATAGACATTAAAGCTTCCGGCTCCTCAGTATTCACACGTTCCAAATACGAAATACATTGTTATAACATTCACAATTTCATTCTAACCAGTAAGTCTGCTGCCTTTAGAAGCATATAGCATCAGCATGGAATATGCGAAAAAGTAATAATACTATTATAATATTGAATTGACATATGTTTATTTATGGACATTTGTAATTGAAGGAATGTGAACTTACGTATGCAGTTAATTAAATTTCAATGAAGGTGCAAAGTTTGCAAATAAACATGTTTTTAAAATTCAATTATTCCAAGTTCAGAACAATTCCTAGACGCATTCTTTTCCATTCGACACTAACACGCCAATGATTTTTGACACTACCCTCTGAATCGAAGTGGATTGTTTGAGGTCATCGCTTATCGCGTCAAAATCATGGAAGTTTACACGTCTTCGAAATACGTATACGCCGAGGTCATCTTCATGAAACACAGAAAATCTCATATGAAAGAATCAGTCGTCATTTCAACAATGAAGCTACTACGACATAATAATCATAATATCCTCAATTTCGTTTACTTATTGTGTTCTTTCGAGCGTGCTCCGTGTCTCTGAGTAGCAAACATTAAGATAATCGTTAAAATTAAAAGTAACGATTTAGGATGAAAATTTAGGATGAAGTAGTTCACATCTTATAATTGTTTGTAGAAAGTCATATCAGGTTAGTATTATTGTCAATAAAATTGTAGTTTTATTTAATTTGAAATAATTGCTTGGATATTTTGGAGTTTAATTAAGAAAATATAGATACCCGAAGTTGACGCTATGAAAAGTAAACATTTCGACAAGTTTCCACTACGAGACGTATTTAGTCATCCCTATTCATTCGCTTAGTATACAGCAATCGCTTTCATTTATCATCGATCAAGTTACATAGGATTTCTAATATTTATATGATACCGGGTGTCCCACCAAATATGGACCACCCCCATAACTTCTAAACGGTTCAGGGTATCGAGTTGCAGTTTTCGCTGAACAATGCAAAATCTTGGGGCAGGTAACATGCTGGTAGAGGAATTCTCTATAATAGTTTTAGTTTTCGAGAAATTTAATCATCTCTGATTTTTTAAATTGAACTATATATTTTTTCATCAGCAATGTTATCATCATGAATATTGGAATAAAATGATTTTTCATATGTTAGTATTTTAAGAGTAATTTGAGTATAAAATTAGATTTTTTGGCATCAGATTTTCAAGTAAACGGGTAGCCTTTGCAACAGTCGCCATTCTGGGAAGGTGGCCTTCGCGACGTTGATACTGTTTTGTGAAGAGAGGAGTGTGAGAGTGATGTCCGTGTAGGATGAAGGTGTAATTGCAGCAATTCATGATCTTGACATGAAAAACATATGAACAAACATCAATTTTAACGATCTGAATGATAATTTTTTCCCAGTTGTTCATCTGAGTTGAACTTTTCTTCTTCTGAAATTCCAAATCAACGATAATCGAAAAGAACGAAATAAAAATATTGTAGCGAAAACGATAATAATAATAATAAAATTAAAATTTGCTATTCTGGCAGTTTTCTGTGTACTATTCGTTTCTTCTGTGAACGTTGTCTGAAGAATACACTGCGTTAGACGAAAGATAATTATACATATTTCTTTCTTAATGTAATCTGCTCTTCATTATTAGTCTTTCAAATCATCTCATGTGCACGTTTTTTAAAATATGAGTGTTTTTCGCAAAAGTTTGAGTTATATAGTGACAAAATATATGTTTTCGACACCACCAATACACATGCTGGAGATTTATTTCCAAGTGCAATCGTTTTAAATACTAAATTTTAAAATACGTTTTATTTAGAATTTTGTCTGAAATAAACAGTAGCTTTTGCGATTTTTCGAAAGAATTTTCTGGCATCAAGAACATTGTAATATTCAAAATATTACATAAGTGACCTGCCCAAAGACAATATCGTAGCGTATTTGGTTGGGTGGCTTCTTCTTGTGCTGAAGATCTCGGGTTCAAATCCTTGCATGCACTACTCATTTTTTATTCTGTACATTAGAGTATGTATCTGACAAATGACTTTGAAATCAGTTGTAGACGTGGAATTTTATATATCGTTTTGCTTTTCAATAATTATATATTTTTTTGTCTCTTAGCCGTGTCTCTGTCGTTTCCTTAAGGTTTATTAGAAGAATGAAGTGTTAGTAGTATAAAAGTTGTAATGTATTACGTAACCGTTACCAATAAAACAAGAAAATAAGACCGGTTTTTTCTTGTTTGTATTGGTAATCAGATGAATAGAAAGTGAATAACTGCGTCAATGGTAGGTGCTTTTTTCAATTAAATATTTTTGAGAATCGACTAATTACCAGCTGCACTGAAACCCTTATTTTCCGAAAGAAAGCTCTAACGGCTATTCAAGCCAGCAGTGTAATTTTTGTTATCCTAGCTGGGAAGCGATAACCGAGCAAGTGGCAACAGCTCAGGATTTGGCAACAGGGCATTGGACACAGGAGGCCTGTGGCCGCCGCTTGGCCCTTTAACACAAAGATGGTTTCTTCATTGTAGGGAAGAAAGTGAGAGGGAATTATGTGAGCTTCTTGCACTCGTCGGTCACAAATCATGTGCGACCGCGCCATGTGTCTGCCTGAATTTTGACATTTGCAAACACGTTAGGAACGTATGTTAGCACGGTGTTTAAAAAAACTGTTCCTCAATGCTTCTGTGCGAAATTGGTTGTATTTTGATCTGTACGAGAATTCGTAATCGTGTTTTAAATTAAAAATTTCACAAAACAATATGAATATCGTCATCCATTTTTAACATGAATAAAGTAATATATTTACCCAACAGAAACTTGAATTATGAAGACAGAATATTAACAAAAGAATTGTTATCCCTTAGACCAGACTTGTGCATCAATCAAATGTCCAGTAATGAAAATAGGTCGGACATTTAAGCGGTAAATATTCTTATATTTGGTGCCCTCCCTGGTTACTAATCTGGTCACCCTAGAGGCGCCACTATATCATAGCTACCTTAAAACACTAAGAAAGCAAATTCATTCACGTCTTAAAGTCCCTAACATTCACTGATCACATATGACACCGTAGGTCATATGTGGTCAGTTATGGGATTGAAAATAAGAAGAGTATTCTTAATTTCTAAACTTGATATCTTTATTCTTTCTAACATATCGTTCATATTAGATTCGTAGAAGTTTCTGCTAGAGTTTTCTAGTTGTTCGCAAGGCCGTCCTTTGGCCTAAGCAACTGCCATGAGTCCCAACTTCAGACAGGGACATAGATAATTGAAATAAAATACAATAGGATCCCCAATAAATTTGTATTACACTCTTAAAGCCCATAAATATGTAAAGGCATTTTTTTATTTTTACTGTTTAAATAGCTTCTTAAATATCGCAGGATTATTGATAAAAGTGATCAATTCCAAAAATTTGAGTTTTGGATAAAAGGCATTTACAGGTATCTAAACCTTCCAAAAATCAGTGTACTGTTTTCGATTTTCATAGTATTGTAATGCTACATCTTCTATATTACTATCGTTTTAACATTAGTTTAATTTTTGTTATTCAATTGGTCAATTTTCGCAAAAAAATTTGCAATTTTTTCAGTTGTGAGAAGACGCTAGAAAAATTCAAACTTTTGCAATTTTTGAAAATCCTGTTAACCGTGAAAATAGAACCTATGCCACTTTTATAAGTGTATTTTGCTCTGTTATTACAATAAATTTAAAGAAAAAATTTTGAACAAAACTTATGAGAAAATTTCGAGAATGTCCGTGGGGCTTGATCTAAAAACCCCCAAGTTTTAAAGAATGGTTTTCAAAATTTCAAAGCTTCAACTACAGATAGATAGATGTTTCTTCAATTTGAAAAAATCCTACGCATGGTTTAAGGGCTAGTAGTGTTCACAGACGGACAGACGGCGGGCGTTTTTCTTGCAATTGAGTTTTCGGTATCAAGGACCAACAAAATAGGAATTCTGGCAATATCACATATTAGAGGACTTTTTTCTCTTAATTAAGCAACTGCATTTATCCACTTTTTCGTTATCAGGATCCGACAATGAATTTTTTTCTGCCAAAAATCCACCGTTTTTTCGCGCAGCATTACATAACTTTCTCTACATTACGTATATTACTCCGTATATACGTAGGTATGCAAGAAAGTAAAAATGATATTTCATTAAAATCTGTCTCCTATTTATAGTATACTCGTATAACTGTGTTCAGCATGCTCTTAATTATTCACTTCACCACAATAAGAGCATCAGTTAATCCCATACTGCAGTTAAGTGAATCATTTTTTCGTCTACGTTTCTGCATCCCACAAAATTTGCTAAAACTTGAAAATTAATAATTTGTATTACTGTTTTTATATTAACTTCATATTATTATATAATAAGTTTGGCTAACTTAAGACGAACAAATGCAAAAAAAAAAAATAATAAAAAGTATATCGGGCCCAGTTAACCAAACAGTCCTGTATATCAATACAAGTAACTGGAGTTATTTTCTGACGTTAACTATCCACTCCACACAATATTGCGTAGTGTAACGATTATGGACAATGTACTGAAATTACATATTATAATGTTCTAACCGAAGTGCTAGCAGTACGTTTTTTCGAAATTTTGATTAATAAAAACTAATGGCGGCATGCATGGTAATAGTCTAGTTTTTTGATATTACAATTGTTTGGCGATGGAAACACCAGAATAACGTTCGTAAAAAAACTATTAATTTTAACTTACTTTCATTGAGCGAAATAACTTCTTTACCGTGCGATAAGTTAGAGCCCTGATGAGTCCCAACGAAAAAGGTACGTCTTAATCCATTTATCGAGTATTTTATGCTAATTAATGAAGCTGAATAATAATGTTATCTTCTAAAATATTTTGATGTTTCGATAGCAGGAAAGTCTACAAATGATGACATTAAGCGACAGTGTTGCGTAATATTCATTTTCCCACTTCCCAGGCAATATTCTGCGTCCGTTTATTTTCTGACTCCAAATTTACAACTAGAAAAAGCGTACCTCCCCATTTCCGTTCTGATAGACTGAAACATTTTCTTGAGAAACTTCAATAAAATATTTCAATAGTCTTTAATTTTTTAAACTTAATTTAATTAATTTAAATTACTTAATTAATTTAAGTTAATTCACAATTAACTTTGTAATTGCAGAATTACATGAATTCAATCGGCTTGGTAAGGCTGTTTTAGTATTTTTTGATATTTTGCGATGAAATAAAAAAAGTTCACGCATTGGTAGTGATGTAAAAAACCGATAATAATATAAACTTATAAACCCGTTTTTATATATTTATATTATGAGACGTGAGATTTGAAATTATAAGTGCAATTTTTCTTCTTGCAGCCGTCGACACTGTCGCTTTTGGGGAAAGTGGCCTTCGCGACCTTTCCCCTGTTCTCGCAAAAGTGCCGGCGCCGCGAAGGCAATCTTCCCCTAATGCGACAATGGCAACGGTTGCTAACAGGAAATCTCGTACATTTAGTTCAAAATCATATGTCTGAAAGCATAATTTTATACTCAATATACTATCAAAATATTAACGTATGTTACATCAATGCATTCGTCTATTTATGATTATCTATCGCTAGTGAAATGGTCCCATTTAAAAAATCAAAGATAATTAATTTTTTCGAAAACTAAAAATATTTCGAATTATATCCCTACCGCACATTACTTCCCCCATCATTCCGCATTGTTAAGCGAAAACTGCATTTCGGTATCGGGAACCGTTTAGAAGTTATGAGGTGGCCCATAGTTGGTGGGACTCTGTATAATTCTATTTCTCAGAAAATTTTCATTGCGAATTTTTTTATTTTCCAATAAATAAGCGCTTTTTACAACAGTTATTATGTTTTATTTAATAAAAACCTCATTAAAACATTGTTCTCTTTTGTAATTGAGTTACACACCTCCCAGGAATGTTTCCGCGCTCAAATTTCTTTCGTTACCCGCTGCAGCGACGATTTTGAGTGGCAGCACCCGCGAGGCATAAATAGGAACACGAATGCCCATGTGGGCAAAACTGACCGCGCTTGCTATAGATTCTGCTAGGATATTATTTGATTGACAGTCACAACTATTACGATCGCGACATTTTACAATCTTTCATTTTAGTCATCAATATTCCCTTCGAGATTCTGAAATTTTTTTTCTGAAGCTTGGCATATTGTCAGTCCACTCTTAATGCAGGTATTCTTCAGCTCACCGATCGCAATAAAACGTGACTTGAACCGCGAGTACTTGGAAACAGCAATCTAGCTTAAATCAAGAATAACATTGGCATCAGTTAAACCCCATTTCTAAAATACATTAACAAAATTATATAAGAAATAGAAAACTGATTAAAATGCAAACAAAATGAAAGAGAAAAAATTTAATTAAAACTATAATGATAATAGGACGCACTATTTGGTATCGCAGTATTATAATAATTCATGAAGTCCGCAGAAAGGTTTCCAATCCCCAAAAGTTTTGTCCACACTAGGAAACGAACTCGCTTAGGTGCAGAGAGTGGTTTCCATGTCCACTACACTATTATCTCTCCATGAATCACAGCCCCTCCGACACAAAAAAAGTTGGTTGATTAACACATGCTCATGAACGAGAATGAAGTATGTTTCGAACTTAACGTGAGGTCTCACAGTCCGCGGTATCTACTAATGTTTGAAAGTAGGGTGCGACTTCTATAAGTTTGAGATCGCCTGTTGGAATTTACGTGTTTCGGGAACTACTGTATGAACAGAACATTTCAAGACTTCAATTCAATAACACGGCGACTAGAGCAAGTGACCTCTCTGGGAGTCATTTCAAAACATAGGCGCGTGAGGGATGTTATGTCCTTGCCTTCAATGGAAATGGAAAAAACGTTAATTAATGTAAGGAAGTATATGGATTTGGAATATATGCATTAAAAAAATATTTTCATCACAAAATTGCTCCCTCATTAAAATTAACTGAGCTCATGCTTAATTTTCCATACCAGACATTAGAAATTTCTATCATTACATGTCAATTAGGTATAAGATCGATTATTACAGAACAAATCATCAGATTGATGGTGTACTTCTCAATATTGTCTGTGAAAAGTATACAAATGAGTGTTATAATAGGAAAGAAGTTTTGTCTTCCTAAAACATGTGTATACTGTTTAGTTGCATGTTTTATTTCTATATTTAAATGTGTGTAGCATTACAATGCAAACAAAACTCTTATTCGTTTATTATATTGAACTTAAATTATTTTTCACAATTTAATACACGACAAGAACGTGTTCCTACAAAAGGGACTAACGAAGCATTCTCCAGGGGAGGGAAGTGTTATTGGATTGGTGCCACTTTCTACAGACTCCGCCTCTTATGCCTTTTAAGGCGAGGAGAACGGGAAAATCTTCCGAGGCTAGGCCACCTGAATTACTAGAAGAGCCAATGATAAGCGTTGCTTGCCTTAGAGTTAAGGATTGCTCAAGCCCGATGTCAAATCCACATTATTACTCTTTAAATTATTAACAAATGAGACATCATTGAATTTCTCTATTGATATATTCATTACAGGTAAAAAATGTATGGTTGTATTTGAAAATTCACATGTGATTCAATTTCACCAAAAATAAAATTAATACACAGAATGTATCTGCTGCCTAAAACTTGCCTCGTGGAATAAATACGAAAATGATCTCTCATGCCACCGCTCTGTCCAAAAGCATTTTGCAAAATAATTTGTTGATAATGAATTTCCTCGCTAGACGTTAAACATATTGGCATACACTTTGCACCACTGAATATAATGCATTCAACCACAAAGAAATCTTCAAATTTGCAGGATAACAGTTCGTCTCAGCGTTTTGAAATTTGTCAGAGAATTTATTTATAATAAAACGTGTGTCAACGATACATGAAGAATCGAAAGTTAAAAACAGCTTATGAGCAACAATTTCCATCGATTTGTCGTAATTCTAAAGCAATTCCCAATTCTAAAGTGGGAAGGGTTTTCTGATGTCCCAGAACCAAAAACTGCGAATTAACAACTTTGCAACAATTAACAATTTTATAAACAATTCCGAAATGTGCGCTATTCCTGCCGGGGAGTGTCCCCAAATTGTCCCTGATTTGATGATAGCAAAATAACAATTTTGACCTGAGATACAAATTAATTGCTTAATATCTAGTTTAATTGTTACTTTAATGATAAATATACAGCTGGTCTTTGAATTTTACTTTCTTTTATTGAAATGGTTCCCTAGAAGTCCTAACGATTCGAGAAAGACAGTATTTTGCATTTTTGCAAATGTAATATACATATGAACAATTGAAAATAAGCAATTATAATCGTTTTTCTTATCGCAAAATTCTGTAGTAAACTGATCATTTGATAAAGTTCATAAATTGCGTTTGGACAAGAATATTGGAATTTAAATATCTATAAGAACGTAATTGTTCTAAAATTAGTGTTATTTTATCTGATATCAATGTAATTTCTTCAAAAAGAATGTGTTAACAGTGGTTAAGTGCTATGAGTTCATATATTTCAATGAATGTATATGTTCATTGAAGTGTTTCTCATATATTTTCATTTGAAAATACTTCCACACACTCCCTGAACTGGCGGCGCCCGCCATTTGTACGACGTAATTTTTGTTAGGGCACTCCCCTGCAAATTTGATTGGCTACGATGGTTTGTGAGGCTCCGCCTGCGACGTTTCGTCATGACAAGGAGCTGTCCAAAGCCGTGCAGAAGCTGAACTTGGCCGCGGGCGGCGCGATCAATTTATGTTTCAGTACTGTACATACATGGCCCTGGTAACGAAAAAGTGGATAAATTCAGTTACCAAATGTGGAAAACACGTAGTGTAGCCAGAATCCATAATTTGTGTGTCGTTGATGTCGAAAATCGACTGACGTCGAAACGTCCTTCTGTCTGTGAACAACGCTAGCGGCTAAATTGTTCAGCCGGTGTTCTCCAAAATTGATATTTCCCAATCAACTTGTCTGATGTCGCGGCCTCTTGATTTGAAATCGGTATCTTAATTTTGGGGGTACTTTAGGAGAAACCTCTGCGACACTTTCCAAATTTTCAAAAAATGGCTCCACCGTTTTTGATTTTTTTTTGTTCGATAGTGTGAAGGACGTTTGAGGGAATAGTACAGGTCTCATGTTCGTTGAAAACTCTGATTTTTCGAAAATTGCAAAGTTCAAATTTTTTTCAGTCTTCCTACAACTAAAATATTAAATATAGAGATTTTTCCCTTGGTGAAATCGGTTACTTGAAGATAGATTTTGAAATAAGGTCATTTTTCGAAAATTTGAGTAGTTTTCACGTAAGTTTGCATGAAAATACGTGCGAGAAAGTATGTGTTGTTTCAGCCCCACTAGTTTATTGCTAGTGATGAGTGAATATTTAGTGTTTCCTGGTGCTACAACTACTATACTCATTATTCTCGTGTAAGTAGTTAATGTAAGTTGGTGAATTGGTTGTGTTCAACACCCACAGAAAAGTGAATTCCAGAGCGGACCAACACGCCGGCTTGCGGTGATTTTCTCCTCTCCAGGTAACACCCCCACCTTAACATCGCTCTAGCCGGGGCAAGCGCCACGCTCCCGATTGATTTCCTGATTGATTGAGTTCATATTTGTGTATGTGTCTTTGTATGTGTGTAAAGGAAAGGGAATAAAAAATATGCAGGGCTATTGCGCGAAGTCCGTGGCTTGTTCGTTAGGGTACTGCTCTGAAATTCGTGTGCTACTGATCGGAGAAACCATGAAAAATTACCTATCAAATCAATCGGCATTGCAGTGAAAGTCCTGGCTATGTAGCTAATGTTGGAGATTCGCTACCGCCGAGATTCCATCTCTAAGACCTTCCGGTAGGCGACGCTTCAACAGCAACATATGGTGTCACGGAGATATCCCAGCCTTTTTTTATTACGAAATTTTACACCAGTGATAAGGAGTAAAAAATTGGAATTTTTGTGATATATCTGTTGAACGACCCCATAGTGCAGTGTTCCCTTCAGTTCATTTCTGAACACTAATTCTGGGCAAAGTGAAGAGAATGTTCATGCATAACTTCATATTCAAATTAGCTTCCTCTTGATATTAATAACGACACTTTGTTAATAGAAAAAATATTCAAAAGGAAAGCCACGTGAGAATAGCCTTCGCGTAAATTTATGAATTAATAAACAATACAGTATAATTCGAAAATATTTTTTTCAATTTTCAACTTACAATTTTTTTTTATTTCTTATTTATAAGTATATCTTTTGTTCAGAAAAAAACAATAAACCCTCAATAACACGAACACCAATGGAACGAGTATATCAATGTTCATTTTATATACAATTTTATCAGATTATTTTATATATCCATTACATCTAGTCATATTTTGCGACATTATGTTCCATTGCTCTAGTGCATGAAATTTTCAGTGTGAAACCAAAATTATGCGTTTGTTGTGCAATGCAAAACCTTAAAAAACTTAAAACAACCTTAAAAACGTAAGATAATAATCTCAAATCACATTGTTGAGGGAGTTAGTGGGGAAAAGTATATAAGAATATTCCGAGTTCGATTAAGATTTGTTTGGGGGTGAATGAAATCAGAAGTTCTCAGATCAAAGTGATACTTACGTACGAACTTGTCACTCAGGCACTGTTCTATATTGCAATGTCTCTCTAGTCTTTACTACCCGCTCTGGAGCTCCATTACCACACACGACGGGACGCCCGTGCCTTTGAACACAGTTAAACCCACCGTAAACCTAGCAAACGGATTTAAGCACACTTTGATACCATTTCCGAGGGAACAGCGCTGAGTCAGGTCCAGTATTGTCACATTGAAATGGGTTCTCGAAACTCTAGCGTCGACAGACATGAGTATTATAAGCAATGCAGTGCGATGTAGGACGCGGCCAAAACAGAGGTCTCTGACGCCACATGTATGACGCAACAATACCAACAATGCAGTTATGCGTGTGACCCGTAAGAAAAGAGAAAATTCAAGAACAGTTGACTGTTCTTTTCCGAGATACGAGTCGTTTATATTTCTTAGTATCAAATGACTTTTGTCACGTATTTTCAAATCCTTATCAGTTATCTTGTTCGTTAACTACGTTTCCCCTGGTAAAGATTTAAATGGTTATATCGCTATTCACTATCCTTCCGATTTTCTTTTTTATAATGGTATATCTAGTCTTTCTTACTGAAATGAAAGTACATTTAAAAAAAATAAATTGCTAGTGCCTTGCATGTAGAGGTCGGGGAAGTTTGAATAATAACAGCGGAGTCGTGTTCTCGATGGCCATTACATTACTATATTCTTACTTTTCAAATGTCTCTCAAGTAATGGCCAGGATCCAGTGTGTATAGTACTGTCAAGAAAGATAGTGGCGGCGTGAGACGAAAGTTAGACATTTTCGTCTAAGATATTATTTTAATCGTAATTTAAATTTCATTTTGTCCAGAAAAGTAAAATTAAAAAAAAACTTTAAGAATTCGGTGGAAAAAGTGGTACTAAGTAAAAAAACTTCCAATGATATATCAAAATATTTCTCTAAATTAATCAATTTGGATTTCCATTTACATCAAATACACTGTTTTATTGAATATTTTCCCCCGTTCCATGTTTAATGAACATCGTATATGCGTGATCTTCATTATCAAGGACTAGAGATCTAACATTTTTATTAGTGATTTTTTTGCAACATACATATTCACAACATTACAATACACTTATTGTGTGACGTATTTCTATACCATTCAGATCGATCTGTACAATCCACTGTACACATTTTTAAAATGTTTATGAATGATTGAAAATACATTGTGTACTTTTGTATTGCGCGTGTTGATTTGTTTCTTTTGTTTGTTTGTTTTTGTAAGTGTTATACAGAATAATTGAATAAACATATTAAATTACTTATTCCTCGTACCCCTTTTACATCTGTAAATATAATAAATCCTACAAAACAATGCACTGCTTTCCAATGCGCTCTAATGTCAGCCACTTATCTGCATATTTTCGTTCATTACTACGTTATTTTCATGTGTATATTATTAACAATATGGAAGACTATGTTAGCTTCATAAAAATTTCTCTGGCGTTATACATGTGGTGTTCACACAATCACCGGCAGAGGTGGCTCAAGGGATCAACTGATGTTACATCAGCAGTGCCTCTGACCGAGAGGTCCTAGGGATCAAGTCCTGACGGTGGCAGAATATTTGACACTAGCTAGCTTGATAGCTAAGGCGAATTCAACCTGTCTGGAGGAGAATTCTAGCGGCCGACTGCGGTAGTTTTCCGTGGTTTCTCCGATCAACACCAGCCGAATGCCGCGACCCTAAAAAACGGGCCATGGACCGCGCACGATCTTTCCTTCCTCCTCTTCCTATCGTCACCCCTTACTTATATATACTTACACTTACATGCACTACACTATCACACATTCCGGGAGATCAGTCGGGAGCTCACAGCTTGTACCGACTCGGGCGGTGTTCCATTGATGAAATTTTTGATGAAGATATTTGGATGAAGAGAACTCCGCTAGCCGACGTGTAGGGTGGCGACGGATCTCGTTATCCAGCGGGGATAGAAAATCGCTACTTTCCATGTTCAAAAAAACATTACACTTACGTAACTACTAACCGTAGCAGTTGACGCGCTTGGAAACACGAAGTAATCAATCAATTCACACTATCACAACCCGTGGGATGATATTTACCCAATAAGCACAGAGTTGGAATACTGAACACCTCAAGAATGCTCAGGATAATTACAGATTTTTTCACACGAGTGTTTTGGGGGGTTGGAAAATGCCCTTAAAGTATACAAACAAATTTTCAGCATCGTTTCTTTATGACATCTCTGACTACTTTACTTCGAAAATCCTTTCGTTATGAGGTGTGGGTACGGGGGGCTTGTAGTAATATTGGGAAGTTTCTCGTTGTGGCACACTCGTGCGACGGGGTAGCGTGCGAGTGGCACGGAGTGTCTCGGCTGCGGGGGTCAGGGTGGCAGGGCAGTGTGGCCCTCCGAGCGACGTGGGTGGCCGAGGCGGCAGTCGTGCCGGAGGCGGAGGCGGCGGCGGCGGCAATAGCGCGCAGCGTCCACCTGGCGGACATTCATTTCCATATGTATCACCCGACCATCAAAAGCGTTGCTTAACATGTATAACACGCTGGTATACTCGTAGCCTTCAGTTGAGTTTCTTTGCCCAATTTACGCACGGCTGGACGCACAGCGGCATTGCGAGGCTCTGTTGGCCTCCAGAAGAGCACCGCCGACAAAGGACCGGCACCTCGTCCTGCAATAGAACTTCGTCTTGTTATGGAGATTTTACTGTTTACCCACTGCTCAGATGCAATAAATTTAAAAATGTAAAAAGATAAAAAAAAAATTTACTGTACTGTATGTGCCAAAGCGGCGCATGGTGCATTGGTCAGACCTCTCTCTCATCTTCAAATCCTGCTCACAATCCTGCTTTAAATCCTGTCTCTCTGTCTCCTTCAAATCGTGCTCACTTCATGAGGAATTTGTGGCAATGAAAACGGGGTCGCAGCAGATTTTTGTGGGGTACTCCCGTTTTTCCCGCCTTTCATTTCGGCATTTCTTCGTTATTATTCCGGCTATATTATTATTATTATTATTATTATTATTATTATTATTATTATTATTATTCCTCTCAGCGGTCCTTGCTGACATCAGTTGGATGGAAATCACAATAAGTTGGGGACGTGTTAAAATCTGTCACGTGGAATAGTACACATGTAAATCGAAGATACAGATTGTATTGTTTTTTTAAACAATTCAAGCACTTATTTTTATTTAGTTACGTATGTATATGGTATGTTAGAATTGCTAGATACAAATTAAACCAAAGTTACACTTAAGAATAATTAGGTTGCCTATTGGTTGAACTCCACGCTCTCACACTCTGAGAAATGATGAACGCTAATAAGCGGAGTCGTAAGCCCAATTGCTTAACTACTCTCCATGAAGCAGTTCGAAACACTATAGATTCCCGCATGAGTGATCGTTGGAGAACCCCGTTTACAAACGGCGTCGCGCCCTTGGCCGAAGGGATAAAAGGCATCAACTGACTGCGACGCTACGAGACACACGACAAATAACTTAACGGAGAATTACTCCAATGTTTAGACTCTTAATGCCCAAAAATAGCTAAAGCAAAGGTTTGCGTAAAAGACGCAACAAATTAAAAAAAACAACTTTGCTGATGGAGCTGATGATTTACTGAACAATAATGACAAAGGAAAATTGAATTGAAGAGGACTCCCGTGATCTGCTAAATCTTGAACAAGTGAGAAGGCAAAATAACGGATCACAGAGTACGGAAACATAAATTCTTATACAACTTACAAACATCTGAATTTTAATCAAATTATAATTTAATTACTTTAAAAAGTATTTTCAACTGCAACAAAAATCTAATCTGAAAAGTTATTTACTTTTTAAATCAAGAATAAATTATACAGAAATTTATTAGATAAATTAGATTAGAAATCAAATTATAAATTAGATATTCTCGTATGATTAATTTATTCTCCGCAAGTAAAACTGATGACATTAATAATAAATTAATTTCCAATTGGTAGAATACTGAATGGAATCCTGTCCGAAAAAATTGTATTTGGTGTAGAATTTTAAATGTCTTTTTTCTAAAAGATTTTAACCCCAAAGTTGTTAACGGAGTATCCTGTGGCATGCGACAAAAATTACATTGAAAAAGAAATTATCGTTTATTATTGTAGAATACAGTTACAGAAAAGAAATGTGGTATATCACCACATTATACTGTCTCTGTTATTTGTAATGTTACGTAATATACCGGCTTTGTGAATTTTTTACCCATTTGAATATGATTTCAATTATTTCGAGTGTTATTGCTCCTCCAGGGTTTGGAAGTCTGGCGCGTAGATTTCGGCTTTCAAAGAGTTAACCATTCACTACACAATCATGATAATTGCAATGTTAGAGTGTAAGTGACTTCCATAAAAATACATAATATCTTTAATTTTTGACAGTTCAAAAGTTTTGGTGGCGCTTAAAACATAGAATTTAGAATAATGTGCTCTATCTTCAATTTTAAAGTTCTATTTAAACATTTTGTGTTTTTAAGATATTTTGTTTACGTATTTTTGGAAAATTATTACGATTGCACTAAAAATTTCGCAAATTCTACTACTAGTTTGAAAAACTGTCATAATAATGAAGATTAATAATGAAAAAGATATTACTTATAGAAGAAGAAAATCCCATATTTCAAAATAGAAGATGTAGGACAGGTAGGACAAAATTAATTTTTTGCGATTTTTGCAATTTTGAAAAAAAAAGAATGTAAAGAAAAAAATTGTAGCAATTCTTGAGAGCTTTTGTAAATGTCATGACGCAATTAATGTCAATAGTTCCAAAATAAAAATATCCTTTTTCCGGTTCACAAGTTCTCGAGTTCCACCAGATCGATCTAAGAGAATTCATTTTGGGAAAAACTCTAGGGGCGGCATAGGCGCTGGGAATGTTGATTGACAAACGTTTTGAAAAGACCGAGTCATAGGCCCCCTACAATTTGCATTTCCTTCACAATCTCGCCATATCTTTTTTGTAACATTTTATAACTTAAACTTGACAGAAAATAAAAACTAGACGTATAGATAGCTGTGAAAACAAAACCATTTCACAACTTCCCATTGAAAAGCGTCCCGGCCACCTGGACTTACCGGCCGCGTAAACGCGTGCGGTCCCGCGGTCATGCAGCTCCAGCCCTCAAGCATCGCGCCACGAATGGTACTTGCGGTTTTCAATTACTTTTTGATCAGCGCGCCTCGCCCCTTTGTGCAGAATATTGTTTTGTGTAGTATTGACCGAAGCGGCCTCGAGCGAGTCCCGGAGAGACGAGGTCGTGCCGGGGCGGAGTGGGGGCGGGGACAAGCGATGAAGCGGGCTTCGGGGAGGAGCGGGACATCGGGGTGGGGTTATAACGCCGAGTTGCGGCGACCGCCTGCAGCCATTGCGACGAGCTAGAGGATGATGCGCGAGATGTTCCGGGAAGGGTTAGAATGACAGGATGAGCAGAAGGAGAACCTTTTCCAGCTGCGCGAATATTTCGCGTGGGCTGTCATGGGGACGAAGCGAGCGGGGAAGTAGAGATCTGAAGGAAGATTTAGGACCGAATACTGCATCGAGCTCCCCGGAGCACCCACACTGACTGAGAGGACATGGAGTGCTTCCCGCTGGGGTGGATTAGTTCAGCGGCGCTGTGTGGCGTGGCGTGGACCTGCGCGGGTTGGCGAGAGGCTAATCGGGGCGGTGGGAAGACCCATGTCAGTGAACTATATCAAGACACTAGTAGCGCCTAAACCGAGTGAGGCGGGGCGGAGCGGTCGGGGAATGGGTTGATTGAGCGGGGCGAAGTGGCACTCTGCGAGGCAGTATATGGTAGAGTATGGAACGGGCGAGGGTGTGGAGACAGGTCTGCGAACGGTATCGACCTTCTTGGAACGCCGTCGCTGTCCGTTGCTAGTCTGAGCGGAGAGCGAAGGGGTGGGTTGGCGGAGCGTCGGGCTGGGCGGATGACGGGAAGAGCCGTTCCGAGGGCGATATCGAGCTTCGCGACTGACCGAGGCGGGGGAGCGGGATGGGGGGGGGGGGGGCCGTGCGGGTGGGATGAGAAGCCGGGGGAGGGGGCGTGGATCGGGGAACGGGACGTCGCGCAGAGCGGTCCGCCCGCGTTGACTGAGCCTGAAGCGCCCCTAGCGTACTTTCTTTGTGGGCGTGCGGGCGCCGGTTTGATGTGGTCCAGCCGGAGCTGTCACCGCGCGCAGCGCTCGTCCGGGCTGCGGTCGCCGCCGTCGCTGCCTCCTCCAACTCGCCGGGTCGCAGCGGCGCGGCGGGCACAGCCGGCGGCGACGCCCGCGCGCTGCTCAGGCCCAGTCAGCCCCATGTAAACGAGTCCGTGGGTGCAGATCTCGCAGAAAAAGGAGAGTGGTCTGGCGGCCGCGGTCGAGGCGGTTGAGGCTGTGGGGACGGTGAAGGCTGTGAAGGCTGCGGAGATGAAAACGCTCTGGAGGCCGCGATGGCTATGAAGGGTGTAGTGGCAGTGAAGTCTGCGGAGATGGTGGAGGCTGTAGAGGCGTTGGAGGCTGCGGAGGCAGGGTGGTGGGCAGCGCCAGCGTTGGCGAAGCGTTGGTGGAAGCTTTGAAGGCTGTAGGAGAGGGAAGCTGCGGTGAAGGCTAGCTGCCGGAGGGCGGAAGAAAACTCACGACCTGATGAGGGGCAGAGGCTGAGTGATGAAGGGTGACTGAAGGAAGGGAATGACCTTGAATCTAGCGAGGGCAAAGAATGAAAAGCCACCGAGTTCTATGGCGGCACTCTATGTCGGTAGTGGCTGGAGATCGAATTACAAGTAATTCAGAAGTGGGTGATTGGTGAAGTTTTGCTGGAAAAGGATAGCATGACTAATAAGTCATGGCATTTGATATAGAAAATTTATTGTTTGAAATTGTAGAAATAGCACGCATGACACGACTAGACGTGATGTGTGTACTATGACGTGTCATCTGAAGAACTTCAAGGCTCAAGGTCAAATAAATGGGGACTCTTGTTCAGATATAAATGTCATTATAACTGAGTCGTCATCGTGTGTGTGTATGTCATGGTAGCATATGTCATAAAAAGTAAGTTTTTGCAAACGGTAGGAACCTTTACCAGTGCTTTGGTGAAGCTCGTATGCCTCTAGAAGAAATATTGCACACACTCGAAAAGATAGTGTTAGCGAACAGTGTGCGCACAAATGTGTTTTGTTTGACCTGTAAAACTTTGATTTCTGGTTTATATGAATTTCCCTGTCAACGCTTCAATTACAGATAATACATGATTTATTAATGATTCTATTGAAGAACTTCGCAATACCTGCTGCAGCATTCAATTAAAAATTCACATTTTAATTGTTTAATCAGAAGTGACACGACTTCGTTAATTTAATTTATGTCATGATGAACTCAAATGAATAATTAAACTTGTAAAGTATTCTTATTATTCTCATTAATTGACGATGGCATGGCAGAAATATGAAATCTGGCAAACAGGACCTCTAAATTGATCAATAAAAAGCCGCACCGGTTCGAGAGAAAGCTAACGAACAACACTAACGCAAAATAACAATTTGGAAGTTAACAAAATATCGTTTGGAGACTGACTGTGTACCTTCGAGTATTTGTTGCGACAGATCCACTGGTCCAGAAACGTGCTGAGTCGATAGATAATCATAAGCCCAGCAGGCGGGGCCCGTGGAGACGGCTGACGGTGAGGAGAACGATTGGCATGGGGCTGTTGGGGCCGGGCAATGATCGACCAGTAATCGGAGAGCAGGGGGTTAATTGAGGCGTAATGGCGATAGTGACGGGCGACGAGGGAGGCGGGCTGCCGCGCGAGAGCTGCACGCGCCGGGCGGGCCCTGGACGCGAGCGCGGGCGCGGGCGCGGGCGCGGGCGAAGGCGAGGTCGCGGCGGGGGCGGCGGGCGGCGACGCACGGAAGGCGCGGCGCGTGGCCGGCAGCGTAACCGTAATTAGCGGCGGCGCGCGAGCGAGTGGGCTAGTGGCGGGGAGCACCGCGGCCCGCCCCTCGCGTCCCGCGCGCGCCGCCCGGATCAGTATACACAATTACGGGAATGTTTGCTGTCGTGTGTTGCGGGCGCGCGCTGCCGGCAAGATTCCGCCCTGGAGGCCGACGCCTGCTGTCCGCTCTCCTATTCGCCAACGTGGGCGCGCGACGGTCTCCGCGGCCTCGCCACCCCGCCACGCCCAACCCCGCTCTACTCTTGCCCCGGCCACTTCCGTGCCACCTACTCATTCCAGTTGCGTCCACGCATTTCCTCTCCGACCACCCATTCCAGCTCCATCCACCCCTTTGCAGCTCCACCCACCCATTCCAGATACACCTACCCATTCCAGCTCCGCCCACCGAGTCCTGCTCCACCCACCCCTTACCCCTCCACCCACCCATTCCAGCTCCAACAACCAATTCCTTCTCCACTCACCCATTCCAACACTGTTCACCCATTTCACCTCCACCCATTCATTCCAGCTTCACAACAACTACACCGGTTTCGCAGCACCGGTGGCTGTCGCTCGCCAAACATTCCTGCTACGCTCGACCCGTCCTCTCTTCGTCCCACCTAAACCCTCTCCTCCCATCCTTGGTCCCATGCTCGCTCCATCACAATCATCCCTGCTGTGCCATCCCTCGTCGTTCATCCTTCTCCTCCCTTGGCATTTCCGTTCCTCTATGTCATTTTCCCTCTTGTCGCCCTCCGTCCAAATCGACTCTATACAACCTTCATTCCCCCCTCCCCTCCTTGTGCCATCACCATTCGTCTTGGCTGGTCCTGTTCCGCCTCCATCTGCTCAACTCCTTTCTATCATTCTCTGTTCCGCAACTGTCCGTCACTCTCCGCCTTGCGAAACTCTGCTCCTTCCCGCTCCGCTCTGGCGCCACGCCTCGCACTCGCTCCCACGATCCGCTCCGTCGTGATCTCTCCAGCGTGCCCCCCCCCACTTACCACCCCTCGCCGCCACTTCCCGCCACGCCTCACCATTCTCCGCCACCTACCGTCTCGCCCCGCCACGCTCTGTCACCCACCGCTCCTTCCCACTTCTCCTCGCCCCGCTTCGCTCCACGTTGTCCCGCTCCCCTGCTCCTCACCACGCGCCGCCCCTTTCCGCTTCACCCCGTGTCGTGCACCCCGCCTCACTCCCCCGTCCCGCCCCGCCAGACTTTCACCCCGCATTGCCCGTTCCCACTCCAGGCCTTGCTCTCCTCGCCTAAACACATCGCACGCCGCTCCTTCCAACCCCGCTCCGCTGCGGCCTTTCGCCTGCTGTCTGCCCGCTCCGCTGGGCGCTGCGCAGCGCGCGCCGTCAAACGTAATGAAACGCGCCGGAGTTGCTGGGCGGAGAGTTGCGCTGCCGCACGCGGCGCGGGTGCGGGCGTGGGCGCGGGCGTGGGCGTGGGTGCGGGTGCGATGCCGAACGCTGCAGATGACACTCTCCGGCTGGATCAGCAACGAGGTGTCGCCTGCCCTTTTGTACTGAGCCCTTTCGTTTAAAACAACAGAACCTGCGTCTGTTCATGCAGCAAACGTCGCCGCTAGTGACTACCTGCGATTGTAAAAAAACAAACAATAAATATTCAACAGAAATATTCTTTTGTACGTCCCGTGGCTCATTCCGAACCGAATCGTGTTCGAGCGAAACAAATCGCACACCAGGAGGCTAAGCCAAGAAAGACAGGAGTAGCTAATCGGACAAAACTGGAACGAAATATAGAAACTAGTACTACTACAACCAACCCATACATTCTCGCAATAGTTCTTAATTAGCAACTTTCGAAGATTCAGAAAGTTCAAAGAAAACATTTGGAGCGATAAGTGAGAAAAAACTTTTCTTTTAGAAATTTTAGAAATTTCATAAATTTCAAGCGCAAAGTAAATTAAGCAAAAACTACTCATATTTTCAAAAAAATGTACATGACCTACTTTAAAGAACTGATGTTTTGGAAGTCTTTCTGAGGCAAAAATCATTTTTAATTTTATTGATTTGAAATGTTCTTTTTGCAATTGTCAAAAAAATTGAGAGTTCGACGAAAATGGGACTAGCACCATGTTTTTATCGTTCCTTACTATATATGAGGAGAAAGTTGAAAGAAAAAACTTTGGGCGTTTTTTTTAGATAAATTGTTTTAAATATTTAATTTCGACCTGGATGGCCGAGGTGGCTAAGAGCGAGTACCGACTCAGCGCTTCGGTCCGAAAGGTCGCGGGTTCGAGTCCCGCCTTGGGCATGGTTGTTTGTCCCTTGACTTTGTATGTATGTGTTGTCGCGGAGGGCCTCGCGTTCTGCTGACCCCAGACCAGAGGAGCCCGCAACTGTGTTGGTGTCTAGTGTATGGTCGAATATGCGTCCCATCGGGGCGTAAAGGGTAACCGGCTGTCGGCTGGATAAAAGCCCTAGATAAAAAAATATTAAATTGCCTTTATTTCGGTCAAAATTACACGAAAACTACTCAGATTTTCGAAAAATTAAAAATAAACTTACTGAAGATGTATTCAAGAAACAAATGTCATTGACAAAAACATTTATCTTTAATATTATTGTTGTAGGAAGACGCACAAAATATTGCACTTATGCAATATTCAAAAAATCTGGGATTTCAATAAACTAGAGACCTGCACCATTCTCTAAAGCATCCTCTACGCTAGCTGGGAACAAAGTTTAATCAAAAAAATTGGGACCAATTTTGAAAAAGTTTTTTAGTCTTCATGTGAAGTACCTTCAAAAATCAAAATATATCTCGTTGAAACTATGAAAGCCTCGAGTTCGTTCATATTGATGGGGGAATATCAATTTTGGATGTGTAATGGGCACTATCCTTCTTCGTGGGATTTTGTCAGACGTGGGAATGCGTTCGCCAAAGCGATCTGAAGGTCAATTGCGTGTCCCTTCGTCTAATGGCCCTGCCCTGGGATATTAATTCGTCAGTTAAGCGCAGGTTCAGTTTGCTGTAACGCGCTTAAGAGGAGTGTTCGAAATGTTTAAACGAAAATCCCTTCATGTAAGTGAAAAAAATTCTAATTTCGTGTTCCTATTCATAAATGTGTGGGACGAATGATTAAAACATTTGATAATTACTTAATGTTTGAATTTTTCATTTCACCAAAATTTTTCAAAATCGTTTTAAAAGCATTCGTTAACTTTCCTGTGTATAGAAGATTCTGTATATCAAATGTTATTGAAGGAACTATCAGATCCGATGGACGTCTGACTGTAGACGTTTTGTCGTAAACCAGTTTCGATTCAGTTCTGTATCAAGGACCCACAAAATGTGGATTGTACCTGCATAACATTTACAACACGTAAGTACGTAGTAGGCGTGAAAGTAAAAATTGGATATGTGCTGTTTCTCTATAAGAGGTTCAAAATATAATATTTCATAATACATTTAAAATTGAATTAAAAATGACACATACAGACTTCATCTTTTTTAGACCTCTTGGAATGTTTTATCCATAGAGCTGTGTTTATTTATGTTCTTTTTGTGAATCGAAAGTTCGACGTCATTTTATTTAATTTTATGTATGTCATTTTATGAATTAAATTACTTGAGCCAGTAGGCAGCACTAACGTTTTATCTTATTCTGTCTCTTCCGCACTGAGAAACGCTCTCCCAGTTCCTGACAGGACTGAGGAAAGAGATACAGTATTTGCTTTTCATCTGACGAGTTATTGGTTTGAGTCCGGAGACAGTTTACTTACACGTAGCTACTATCCCTTTGTCTGGCGAAATACGCACAAGAGACAGGAAAATTGTAGTTCGCCTTTGTTTCTCACGATACAAGTAGGAGGAGAAGATAGAAAAGAAGAAAGAAGGACAGAACAAAGAAAAGTCTGTTTAAGCAGAAGGATCCAAAGGAGCGGAAGCATCCGTGAGCGGTCGTCAAAAAGGGACAGCGCGGTTTAGATCTCTTTGGAAGCTTCAGCCAGAACTTGCTAGGCACTGTCGCAAATAAACGCACGTCCGTACGTGCACTTCTCTGAAATTAAACAGCACACCATGTCACGGGACATATACAGTCTCACAAGTTGAGGTATTATAGGTCTTGTCACCGAGTGTGATTCAGTCGCTCATCGGAGTCTACACAAGCCTACTGTCCCGTGTGTCTCTGGTTATTCGAGTTGGAAGCATCCAGCATGTGCTAAAACGCTCAAAAGAAATGCCAAATAATCACAAATTTATGATAAAATTAACGAAGCGAGTTGGATGCGTTTCCATTGACGCTTTTTAATTATTCAGCGTAGAACAGAAAGATTAGTTGGTACAGCCTGTGCCACACTGCGAGCAGCTTCCATTAGAGTTGCCCTCATTTTGCTGCCGCTGCTGAAACCTGTGCTCGTTCGTTATTTTTAGAAATACTGCTGCCATTTTCCATGCATAGATGGTCATTAAATAAAAATTCGGGTATCGTCAATGTGACTCAAAGTCAGGGGGAATTTCAAAGGGTAAATTTGATGAATGCACGTTCCTTGTGCCGTGTGTTATTCATTGGGAATTTCTCGTCAAGTGATTCAAGTGATAATAATTTGAATACATTTACGCTGGTTTCAGGCTTAAGCGATGACGAATTCATTTAAACAGAAGGCAAACAGGTTTTAATTTTAGTAGATATATTACTGAATTTCTTTTATTTTTTATTCTAAAAGATCCGCAATATTTGACAGAAGTATCGACAGCCAGTCAGAGAGAAGATCACTTTAAATGAATTTGAAAAACGATTAGGTACCCTTTTAAAGTCTATTAAACATTTATTTCTAACATTAATTTTTGACTTGTTAAAGATATCTAATCTTTGCGCCAGTTTTTATTTCTAAAGAGAAGAGTTAATAAATACTTGTTACTTAATAAATATTTCTTCACTTTTCCCTTTATTTTCCTAAAAATATTTTCACGAATTTCAAATCACATGTTTCAAATTTACGAAAATAATTTTATATTACGTCAATATTTATTTTACGTTTTTCAATAATTTATTTTCTTCGATTTCATATGCAAGTCTTCTCCGCACTATATTAGGAAGGTCGTTGAAGAGTCTCTAAGGGTTATTTGCACCAAATCCTTGTATAGGTACGAGAGATCATTTATTTTTCATTGTGTTGAATCATCAATTATTAATGGCAATCTTTGTTAAGTTACTGCCTTTCTCCTCTTCTAAGAAGTGGGGAGAGAACAAAAAGAACTACTTTGTCATAACATTGAGTACTTTTAAAGCTAAACGTAAACAAATAATTCTTCAATATTGTATTTTTTTATGGTAACTCATTGTTGCTTGATGTTTATTCTGGAAAAGCAAATATATATCTTTAATTTATATTAACACAGTTGTAATGCAAAAGAAACACACAAGTTGTACTGCGAATTAATAATCTTACTTTCACGTGTTAGTTACCTTAGATGAAATATTTTTCTTGATATTAAGAAATAACAAGAGAAAAATTGTAATATTTACGCCGAAGCATTATAATTCAAAATATCTGCCAATTGGTTGATAATATATTGAAAATATTTCAATAAACATTGAAACTTTTGATATCCTGCAGACACGTTTTATTTAGATCATGCTAAAAAAATGCATACACCCTTGAAATTGTTCAGGAACTACTCTAATTGGTTTGAATTAATGTTGAAGCATATTAGTGTATATGTCATTTTCTTTTTATAATTAAACATGTCGCATGTTTCTGGGATGTTATTGGCATAAGGCATGCCTTGAAAGAATGTCACTACATCTGTAAAAATACTAAACATAATGTGAAATTAAGCCGTTATATGCATTTTAAATGTTGCAAAGATTATGACTATTCACAAAGTAGTTTTGTTCATTACTCTCTTCACAACAAATCAACAAATTGCAATCAAGTTATATGGAGATGAAACTAAACGCAATATTAGTTTTGAGAAAGTATTTTGTGAACGAAGCATTACGAAGCATTTTATTTCAATTTATTGAAACTTGGGGATGCAGATTGTTTTTATCTTCTAACAACAACAATCACTGAATAACAAGAAACATTCAGAAAATTACACCACGCATTTCAAACGGTGTTTTATAACACATTGCATGACACTACAGTTTGCATGCGGACCCTTCATTATGGACCAGAGTAGCAATAAAACCCGGGTGGTTGTAGTTCAAAACGTAATTTTCGAGGTAACAAGCGCTGGCGGCTTCGTGTAACGTGTCAAAACTTTCGCTAACATTGACAAATTTTTGGCGAACCGGGGCTCTCGCCTGCCTGCCTGCCTGCCTGCCTGCCTGCTAGGCGCGTGACGGACGAGCGGGTTCGGAAAGAAGGGTGTGGAGCGTGACGCTGTAGGGAAGGAGTGGGGGTGAGAGGGAAGGGGAGCAGAGGATGGGTGCAGGTAGCGGAAAGCTGGGTGCGGGAAACCGGTTTTGGGAATGGGGTGCCTACACCCTGGTAGGGAGTGGGGTGCGGCAGGAGGGTGCGGGCAGCGGGTTTGCGGGCAGCGGGGCACGGGCAGCGGGGTACGGGCAGCGGGGTACGCGTAGCGGGGTACGCATAGCGAGGTACGGGTAGCAGGGTACAGGCTGCGGGCAGTGGGGGGAGTGGAGTGGTGAGTAGGGGGTGCGGGGAGTGGATGCTGGCAGTGGATTTTAGGGCAAGCAGAGAGGGGTCCGGGGAACGGGAACCGGGTTGCGGGACGTGGGAGCGGAGAGTGGGGGGAGGACGTGCGGGAAGCAGGGTGCGAGGAGTGGGGAGCAGTCAGGAGGCTTCATGTTGAGGAGGGGATGGAGTGGGTTAAATGGGACGACGAGAGGCGATGCCAGGAGGTGAGAAGGTTGTGAGGTGCCAGAAATGACGGTGCAAGTGGGCATGCTGCGGAAACTTTCGCGTGAATTAGTAACTTGCAATTAGTGGTTTCGCAATATCGTTCGGTGTAGCGTTGATGGCAGAACATTGTGCAATTTGTTCTTACACATTCAACTATGAACAAGAAATATTCGCATTTCCCAACATGGATTCTGTTCTGAACTTTGTAATAAATGTAGTAAATCAATAACTTTTGCTTTAAAAGCGTTCATTTGAAATACTACAATTAATTATAATAAACGTTCCTGTATTAATATATTAACTAATAATAATAAAAATAATAATAATAATAATAATAATAATAATAATAATAATAATAATAATAATAATAATAATAATAATAATAATAATAATCATAATAATAATAATAATAAACATCCAGAAAGCTGTTATCCTCAATACGTGCTCTATGGTTAGAAAATTCATAGGTAGAAACTTGTAGAAATTACACAAATCTACAAAAGAAAAGTTTTCGAAACTTGATTTGATAATATCATCTAATCTTTGTGTTTTGGTGTGCTGAAACTGAACTGTGAGGTCAGTTTTTCCCTGTCACCTACAGATTTTTTCAATATCAAAAGACAATAGTTATAATGACATAAACAGATTCGACTGACAGGCTTTATTTATATATTACTAACAATACCAAATCAATTTTTCTGTACGGATATAAGCTTGCCAGAGTAAACATTGATGCATATTTAATTGTTATTTTTTAGAAAACGTGTTCTTTTCTCTTAGAAACTTCGTGTGCGCTTCCAGGTGGATGTCTCTTCAGGTAATTCATGCTGTAACCTCCAACAATAGTTCGCCATCACATTGTCCTTCCACTTATCCTGATACCTACGTTGATGTCCTGAGTGAACTTTTCCTCTTGTTCTTAACTGACTTTCCCCTAGTTTTCCGGGAAATGGTTCACATGCAAGTGTAGGAAGTGAACCTTCAAACTCTTGTGGCAACCCAGTATTTGAAAAGCCTTCAACATGCATTGCACGATACATCTGTAGATAGGATCCTTTTCGTTACCGAGGAACTTGTTAAGAACTTCTTTAAAGGAATACCAGGCATCTTCTCATTCATGGTCTGAGCAAAATGTGGATCTGAGGAAAGTGTTCTGACGTCTAGGCCTACAAATATTCCTTCTTTTTTCTTAGCGTCACTTAAACTAGGAAACTTGGAGCATAAGTACTTGAAACATTCACCTTCTTTATTGAGAAACTTAACGAATTGCTTCATCAGCCCTATCTGTATGTGTAGAGGAGGTTGCAGTATTTTCTCAGAAGGAACCAAACTTTTCCTAATTATATTTTTCGCCTGGCAACAGAGCTTCTCGTGATGACCTTTTTTGTTACTGTGCCAGACTTTTTTGTTACTGTAGGAATTTTTGTCACAGCTATACATAAGCATAAAAAACAAGGAAACTTTGTGTACAGTGATTGCTGATCTAAGAGCATGGTGAGGACTAAGCTGATCTAAAAGCATGGAAGTCCACAAATCCACCACTTATGATCATTTTAACGAATTCGTTCGAGAACTAATATGAAATTGTCGTATGTTTCTTTTAAAGTCCCAAATGGCCAACTGATCTGAAGCAGAAGTATTGCCATTGTGTAACAAAACAACTTTTAGACTTTGTTTCAATGAGTCTATAAATATATCCCTATAATTCGGGTCATATTGTTCACCAAACTGACCCATCAGTTCATGAATGTCTTTGCAATAAACAAGATTCTCATCGTGTGAAAAGTAAGGAACGAAAACTGCTTCGCTATGTCGAGACCATGAAAAAGAAGTGTCTGGATATAATATTTTTTTTAAGCCGGGAGCCAAGTAACTGAGGAGAAGCTCTTGAAAGTCCAAGATCTTTCACTAAGTCATTCTACTCCTGTTGAGAAAAAAAGCTCTGGTTCGTTTACTGAACTGTCTGGTTGGAACTCACTGTTCCATAATTTTCCACCACACTAACTTCTCTGTTTCCCATTCAATACTGTTCTACGAGGGGACTGAGGAACTGGCAATCCAAGACCGTGTGGTACCGGACGAAAACCAGATTCATGACAGGGGTAGTTAATCGACTTATGATTTTTGGAATTATCCTCGTAACCTTGAACATGCAAATACAAATGTAAGAGTCATCCCCATGTACGTTTTGCTCCATTCACATTCCACCTACTAAGGGAGACTTATTAGAACATAATAAGTGTTTAGAATGTTAGAAATCGTTTAAGAAAAAACTATTGGTTACAAATGTGAATGTGTGCATAGGCTACAAAACAGGAATTATGTTTTATGGATTTGAAAGAAAGCTCTACGTGACGGAGAAGAACGAACTTCGTTTCCGTTTTCAGCACACCAAACAGTATAAAGATTAGCACAAATTATCAAATACAATTTTTTGTTGTAGACCTGTATTACGTAATGTTTGATATGTGTAATAATTTGGTAATAATTTGTTAATTTGATAATAATTTTGGTAATTAATTTGATCATAATTTTAGTAATTTATTTGGTTATAATTTGGTTATTATGTAATAATTTGTGTAATGGATATGTAATAATTGTTCCACCATCTTATATTGCATTTTATATTTATATTTTATATGTGGTTTCATTTTGTATGTCATAAGTGTTATCAAACCAAAAATGTAATTATGCTCTGATTGATATGTGTATGATTGTGCAATTCCTGGAAACTGTGAATTAAGAGAATAATAATAAAACACAAATATACTTTCGTGTGTTGACAGTCATAAGAATGTTTTCAATCACAAAATATTTATTTTCAATATATTGTGCCTGCGGTAGCGTGATGGAGATTCGTCCGCAAAGGCATTGACAAATACCTTCTATCTACATTGAGACGAACTCAAGAATTGGCCTCACATCAAGGAAGAAAAAACAAAAAACAAAGCAAAAAAACATCGAATTTCAACAGAGGTCCGTGTGTGTTGAAGTTTAAACCTCGCGCGACGATGACGTAGTCACTTGACGTGGGAAGATTCCGTCAGGCGAACAGAGCGTCAACCAAACTTTAACCTAGCGACACAAAGAAATGGGAAATCGCTCTAGGCCGAGGGAAGAGGGAAACGGGCAACGCGAAGTACGGCTATCCATCGAGAGGAATTCGAACGAGCGATGTTTCATCACGTTACGAAGTGTGCCATTTTCGAAGAGAAGAAAATCCGCTGGAATCGGCCATCTTGAAACACTATCGCATGACAAATATTAATTGTGGAACTTCCGATCGAAACGGTGAAGCAGGACTCACGTTTCCCCTCACGTTTCCCCTATATATTAACGTCACTGTGCGTTTATGTACAATCTTTAACCACTGCACTAAATACGCAGTGGAAGGAACTGGAACGCGGAGTGGGGGTGAGAAGCTGCGAGCAGAACATCGACGCCAGCCTTTTGGTCGCGGGCCTGCCCGGCCGTACACCGCTCGCCAAGGTCGAGGGCGAACCCCGAACGCAATACCAGAGGAGCAAACCGCTGCTGGAGCTCACGCCGTGGCGCCGCCGCCACCCGCCACCCACCACCCGCCGCCCGCCGCCCGCCGCCCGCCGCCCGCCGCCCGCCGCCCGCCGCCCGCCGCCCGCAGCTGCGAGGGCATCGTCAACGGGGGATCGCGAGAACCTACTTCATCAACGTGTTAGCTGCCGTATCTACGAAGCCTGCCGAGAAGCTCGAATTCGGAGTCGTGAGTACCCGTACAATGAAATGTGAAAGAAATAGAAATTTGTGTAAAGGTATTGTAAATAGCATTCTTAACTTTAAAAGCAAAGAATTCGCCAAAGTTTAGAAAGAATTAAATTGATTAAGAACGAATGAAAAGTAAACTTCATGAAGTCGTATAAGACGAGAGGTTCATTATGAGTAGAAGCAAAGAACCTTAATGAAATATTGAACAAAATTGGTTCGTTATATATTTCGTGATATAGTTTAAATTCCATAATTTTGATTTTCTAGTTTATAAGAGGGTTTATTTATGTGAATTGATTAAATTAGATCATGATGGTTGAATTGGTTGATCGGTATTACTAGCCGAGACCGCACCAGCTGGTAGGAAGGTTGACCTATTATCGGTGAAAGCTAAAATTTAACAGGAAAAACTCTGATTCTGAATAAGTATTACAAGTCAAATTAAACGTAGCATTCTGTGAATAGAAACATAAAGTGATTTGATTATAATTTTGTTGTCTTTGAACGGTTAATAAGTGTATGTAATTTCAAAGCTGTTCTTGTTTATGTTCAACCCTTTTTATTGAAGAAAATGTAATTGTTTCTGTTTTTCAAACGAAAATCCGTTTTCGTACATTTGTGTATTTTTCCCTAGAACAATTTTCCTAGACAGTGTATCCTGTGGGGGTGAATAATAGTAAACTAAGTCGACAAGCCCGAAGGTGGATGGTGTTGAGATCGCCAAGCGTTTTAGGTTACTCCCACGCAGCATTGAGGCGTAGGGTTGAAGATGCCCGATTGCTACAAGAGTTGTTTGGTGTAACTCACGTCCCGGGTGACGACACGCAAAATTTCAGAGGAAACTACCCAACCTATTGCTATGTGCTAAAGATGCTAATGGTCTCGTTAGATACCCAGGATCACGGGAAAAATACAAAAACTGTTTACATGTTCACTGAATAGCCCAAATAAACGAAATATCGTCCAGGATTCAACAGGGCACTCAGCGAGGCTGCTGTAACAGGCGGGTTGCATTGCGTGCTATTAGAATCTGAATTACTGACTTCATTACTAATTTCGTACGCGCAGAAATGAGAGAAAACTGAACAGACAGTGGCCATCTGAAAGGTGTCAAAGGTTTCGTTAGACACAGAGGATGTTGGGAAAATACAAAAAACAATGAAACTTTATATCCATCTCGATTAGGTTTTTCGACCAGTTTCCCTGATCCTTTGAGCAAATGCAGTGATGGCCCCTTGTTTTGCTTCTGGACATAAATGAATCTTCATTATCTGTCTACGGCTTCTAGAAATGAGAGGGAAATATAGTTATTCAAATTATCGTTCTCCATGTTGTCGCGGCAGAAAGTATTATTCCTGGACGAAGGACATGATGAGGGATAAGAGCCCAAATTTATTCCTGATTTACCCGTGAAATAGATTTTATTACATCAGAGTTTACATCACAGTTTATGACTGTTTATGACGTAAAATAAATAAAATAAAATATATTTTTACTGAAAAATGCAAGTATTTATTTTATTTTATTTATTTAACGTCAAAATCAGTTAAAAACTGTGTGTGACGTGCTACGGGGAGAAGTTAATTCTGTGAACGTTTTCATAATTCTGTGATTCGTACCCTAAGACATATACTACTTGAATTTTGAATACAGAAAGAAATTAACGTTTTTTGCGAGGGTTGTTTACAAAAATATTCGCTCCGATGTAATAAAATCTATTTTGAAGGGTAAATCAGCTATAAATTTGGGCTCTTATCCCTCATTATGTTCTTCGTGAAGGAATAATATTTCCCGCCACGACTACATGAACGATAAAGTATAAGTAAGTAAAGGAAGATAAGTAAAGGAAATGTAGTTCAGAATACTGCGCGGCACTCGCCTAGGCTACTGTGGCTGAGGATTTGCAGTTCATTGCACCGATTAGAACATATAATACTCATTTCATATGCGCGTGGAAATTGAAATAAAACTATGCAGCCTCCGGTCTTTGAAATATGCCCGTGGTTTAGTTAAGCACCGAGGAACTCGAAAAAAAAATACAAAGAAATGTATATTTCTAATTTTCAATGCGCGCAAAAATTCAAACAAAATCTAAGCAGCCTCTAGTATTTTGAAAGCTGTATATGGTTTCGATAGATACCCGGGAATTCGGAAAAATCCGCATCAATTAATCATTCTAATTTAAATGAAAGATTCAAATATTTGATTGTGTAATTCCGCCTAGTCTCAGACTTCCCCCATAGACTGAATTTTCATATTCAGTACGTCACTGCTTACTACACGGTTGTCGTGCGTCACCAAGGTTCTACTAATGGAAGAGCAAAATTAAATATTTGCTGTTCATTTTGTGTAATGGACCAGCAATATTTTTATTTTCTTAGTAAGCAGAGAACTGTTGTGCTGTAACATTATTGTGTAATTCCAGTACACGTGAAAACTGTTTTTGTTAAAATATTTAATTTATTTCAGTGTTATAGGAGAGTATTTTGTTTGTCGCTCTTGAGAAGTATACGTGTTACTTTTTGGAAAAATCATTTTGTGTGGTTTTGTTCAACAGCATTTTTGCTGCTGCAGATCAATATTATAACCTATACGTCATTTCAAGAACGGAATAAAGTTGTAAGAGAACCATTGTTTGTAAAAATTTTCGAATTCGAATTGGCTTGTTCAATTCGTGAACTGAAGATCTCAAGAAAATAAGAAATTCTATGGTAGAAAAATATGATGGTCTAATGAACTCCTGCAAGCAAACAATTTAGCAGTAGTTCATTTCACTTCACTGAATTTCGATAAAGATCTTTCCTGATGTTATTGTGCGAATTATATTCATCCGCGAATCAGTGCAAGTTAATGATATGGTTTAAACAGCGTTTTTCTCAAGGAAATTTCGTATTTCGTATATTACTAGAAATAAAATTCTTATATCTAATAGCAGTTCATTAGTATTGAAACAAACTGTCTTATTTTAAAACAAATTCATCCCCAGTTGGGGCGCCATTTTGAAACAAACTGTCTGATTTTATTTTTTTTAATTTAATATTTCTTCTTCTCGTTTAATATTAATTCAACGTAACCCGTTTCAAATTTATAAAAGAATATGGGCGCCAGGAAAAGATTACGTTAATTCAATTATTAAAATTACTCTTCAACTGCTATTTCCATTAAATTAATATCCTTAACTGGGTCGATGGGTCTTATAAGAAATAATCGCTATTGACTGCTAATAGAATAATTATTCGATCTGCCATCTGTACAGAACGGCCGAGGAATCTGAAAAGCAAATATTCATTTCTAGCTACTCATTTGCTGGAATTGGATAAATGAAAATCGTCTTTTCTATTCACAGAAACTTGTAAGTTTATTCAATGTTCCTTGTTAACATTACGAAACTTTTGGTCATGACCAGTCTCAAACCTTATATTGCAGTATCCGTCTTCGCATGCTCTTGAACGATGTCGCCGCGTAGAGCCATTTTCAATCTTCGCCGGTGTCGATGGCTCCAGGTCCAAATACCATCTTCCTTTCTTCCGTTCTGGCACAAGTGTACTCAAGTCACTGATCCTCACTGCCTCGTAAGTTGATAAGACTTACTTAATTTTCCTTTTAAACGTTCCCAGTTCTTTCTACTCGTATACTTAAAATATTAAAGTTCATCAAACTATATCTGCATCAAATTCTCCCATTTCTGTTGTCGACAAATTCACCTAAGTTCACAATTCTAGCTGCTGCACTCGAAATATTTCTAAGTTCCAATTTCCGCTCCTTCCATCAATATTCTAAGTCCGACAACCATACGCTCCAAAGTAAATGTTCACAATTCCCAAACTCCCAACATCAATTGTCTACACACGATCCGCACAGCACCACGACATAAGTCGGAATGAATCCATATTCTCCTCTTTCAGCCCATCAAAACTCGGTCCGTCTTGCTACTGTTTCTTGTCAGCAAAAATTCCATGCCTAGCCAATCCCTCAATTACTTACAAATTCAAATAGCCGCGCCCCAGACTGTCATTGCTTACTCGGCCAATCCAAAACAGTTTACTTTATCAACTAGCCGCGTCCCGCGGTTCAAAGCAATGAAGTTTTTTGACATTGACGACAATTCGTCTACCGTTGCTATGCCGCCATATTTACAAATGTCTATCCTTACAATTCACCCCATTTACAATAAATGTGACGCAATACAAGGTCCCACATTTTGGTATGTCACAGTATCTAATAAAAAGCATAACATTTTAGATTTACCTGTGATACTAATTGCACTCTTCAATTTAGTGTTACACCTCAATTTAATATAACGCTGATATTATATTTCAAGGAGTGCAAATGTACGCTTTTCTTTGTTAATTGGCCTGTAAAATTCACTGTTTGTCAATGGAATGAAACTCTCGATCTTAAAATATACTTACTGTGTAGTTTTGTCCGCGTTACTAATTGCGCAAGGTAATTTAATATTGTCAGACTCATGTAATATTCATATTTCACATAATATTATTTGTATAGTGAGAAGGAATCCAGCAGTACTGTTAAAACGCAGATGTTAGGCGAAGGTTTGAACTAGGTTCTGGCGTCATCCCAAAGAAAAGAAAAATATTTTATTACTATTTTTACGTAACTCTGCAGATGAGCTAATGTCAAAATGGATACGAATAGCTCAAGATACATTATCATGGAAGAGTAAAGGAGAAGAATTATAACTTACAAAATGGTTATGAGAACTGTGTTATGTTATTTCCAATCCTGTTATTAATAAAGTAAATCTGCGAAAATATTTAATTAAAGTCATGTTTAAGAGTAGTAAATTATAGTATGCGATAGGAAGAAGAAATTTAGTTCGAAAACTGTAACTGTAACCGACTGAAATAGGTAAGGAACTGTAATGAGACAAAGAATCTGTGAAAACTTGAAGTGTGTAAATGTATATCTCTGCAGCTGTCCTTGTATTCAGAAGGCATTTGCATGCAAGGAATTCAATGGACTGCAATAATAAAAAATAATAATGATGATGATAATGATGATAATAATAATAATAATAATAATAATAATAATAATAATAATAATAATAATAATAATAATAATAATAATAATTTATCGTCAGCTTTTCCTTCTCAAGCCACTAGTTAGGTGTAAGCGGTCAGGCTCAGAGGGGGCCCGAAAGACAAGAAGGAGGAACATGATCGAATACGAACGATTCTACAAACATCGTAGAAAATGAACAAGCATGCTAGAGCGTGATCTAGGCCGATCATGCGTATTATAAACCATGATCAAATGTGATTGAGTCCTAGCAAGATAGGCCCTATAGAAATACGGAATGTAGAATCGAGGATGAACATTGACGAATACCATCTGGTATGGAGCGAAACTGGGTGCTCTATGTGGCCGACCTCCCCCAGTCGTGTAAACACGAAAAAGGACGATGAATAATAGGAAGAGCCGAACAACTCCACGAAGAGACGAATAACGTCGCAGTAGAACGAAGGAAAGTGAGCAAGAGTGATTAAGGTAAGACAATCGTATGTAGTTCAAAAACGTTTCATGCCCTATTATGATCGAGCGTGATTAAGCATGCCCTGCCGTGAGCGAGCATCTAAGCCGTAGCGGCCGTGGATGAGCACCCAGGGTACCATCGGGGGCAGCGGAGCTAAGCCGGTGGAAGCTGGTCACTGGCAGGGGCGGCGGGTAGCGAGAGCTCAAGCGGAAAAGAAGCGCGGGTGATGGGAGAGCAGGCCGGCCCGCAGAGGTGGTGGCGAGAGTTGGAGCGGAAGCGGGAACGGGAGGGTAGCGGAGTAGCGGATTTCGTTACGCAAACGAAGCCGTGCCCTGCACCTGGCACCGCGCGTTACTCGCGCTTGATCCGCTCGCCGCGTCCCACTTCACTTTGCCCACGCCCCACCTGGCCCACCCGGCCCCACCGGCCCCACCACGCACTCCGGCTCCCACCCGGCCCCACCTGGCCCCACTCCGGCCCCACCCCGGCCCCACCTGGCCCCCACCTGGCCCCACCTGGCCCCACCCTGCTCCGCCCTGTCCCGGCCCGGACACTCGCCCGGACACTCGCCCGACACTCGCCCGACACTCGCCCGACACTCGCCCGGACACCCGCCTCGACACCCGCCCGACACCCGCCCACACCCGCCCGACACCTCGCCCGACACCCGCCCGACACCCGCCCGACACCCGCCCGACACCCGCCCGACACCCGCCTGACACCCGACACCCGCCCGACAATTCGCCCGACACCCGCCCGACACCCGCCCGACACCCGCCTGACACCTCCGCCCGACACTCGCCCGCTGACACCCGCCCGACACCCGCCCGACACCCGCCCGACACCCGCCCGACACCCGCCCGACACCCGCCCGACACCCGCCCGACACCCGCCCGACACCCGCCCGACACCCGCCTGACACCCGCCTGACACCCGCCCGACACCTGCCCGACACCCGCCCGACACCCGCCCGACACCCGCCCGACACCCGCCCGACACCCGCCCGACACCCGCCCGACACCCGCCCGACACCCGCCCGACACCCGCCCGACACCCGCCCGACACCCGCCCGACACCCGCCCGACACCCGCCCGACACCCGCCCGACACCCGCCCGACACCCGCCCGACACCCGCCCGACACCCGCCCGACACCCGCCCGACACCGTCTCACCACGAGTATTCTCAAATCACCACGCCTGCCCCCGCTCGCCCCTCCCTCACTGCGCCAGCCGTCACCCTACCCTCTCCCGACAGCCCGCCGCCACCCCGCCCTCCAGCCCTCACCCCGTCTACTCCCTCTCTGCCCATCCGTACACTGCCTATCCCTCCTCCCGCCCTTATCCCGCTACGCCACGCCACGCCACGGCCGCACCTCGCCCTGCCTCTCCGCGCCGCGTCGCTCCACGCCCACGGTGCTGGCTCTCGGCCCCGCGCCGGATGGATTAGAATTTCACGGTCCGCTTTCAGCGAATTCTTCCGGCTCCATTTCGGAATATCAAGCCTGCGCACGGCTCCCCTCGGCTTGCGGGACGGCGGGCAGGCAGAGGGGTGGGGCCAACACGTCTGTTTAGTACGACTCTAGCCTACTTACTGCTTTCAAAGAATTACTTGTTTCTTTCGTTTTCAAAGCTCATTCCGTGCTTTGCGGTTCTCATATGTTTATGCGAAAATCGTGTTTTATAAATGAGAAAGTAAATGAAGTTTTATTATGTGTCTCAACGACCACTATTTGTTGTTTTTTGTTTTAATGTCGCATTTTATAATAGCTGATTCTCAAAATTTAATATAAATGACAGGATTACGAAATAATAATTTCATATTAAACGGCCGACAAAAATACAAGAGACGTAATGGTTGGAAATAATTAATAAAAGTTGCGTACGGTGCAATTTTTGTGATGTATATATAGGTTAGGTTACAGATTATCATGCCAAATAAATAAATAAAGAGAACACAGCCAGTTTTTTTAAGATTGTGAATTAAATGTGTATTTCCTCATTCTACTATATTAATACCTTACAGGCATGTAACAAAAATATTTTAGGGCTGCAATTATTAAGAAACGATTTAATGTCAAAAAATGAGTTTCATTTGACTTAAATGAGTTTCATTTGACTTAAATATAGCCACCGTTCAAAAGTCCGTAAACCTAGACTTGCTTCTGCCTCTTATACATAATCATAATGCACAGTTTTGTTTCAAAGTAAACAGAAGTATTTATTTGGCTCAAGAATTCTATGTAGCATTTCACATTCTTGAAGAGGCGTCGCTCTCTCGCCTGGGCCAATCGATGTATGATGGCAAAGAGACGCTTTTACGCCGTAGTAAATAACAGTCATTTACAGACTGGTCTTTTTACATGCATTAGTAGTAGGTGTTGGTGTTGTGCCATTACAGAATCCTTTCTCCGTCATTGGAGACCTTAATTCACCTTAGTATTCCATACTTACAACTTCCTAGAGTTGCGTTGCCAACGAAATATTGATGTGGTACGCCTTAATAGCTTGATGTCTTTGTAAATGTATTTTCGTGTCAGGCATTTTGTACTTGCAGACAGAAATACAGACTCTGGACATGTTAATTATAGTAATTACTACAAAACCACCTCTTGACTAATGATGTTGACTTCACACCACAGTAGGAGTCGCGTTAGCAAAGAGTTTCTTGACGTTTCAATTAAAGGAAGCTTATTAGTATTTTAATCGAGAGTATTTTATCAGTTTGTGTACATATGCTGTGCCCGGAGTAAAAGTTTTGCACCAATGAATGCCTTGTCGGAGAAAATGTTTTCCTTACAGTAAACAGAATTGGTTCTCCATCTTTTGTTTTATTTTGATCTTGCTAACACTGAGACATTCTTTCGGTAAGGTCGATAAACATCTATATACCATCGGATCTTGTCATAAATTACATTTCTTTTTATTTCGGTGGAACCAGATACTTTTCCTTCTTTCGAAATATAAACGTAATTAATTTATTTTATTTATTTAATATAACAAATGTGACATATGCAATATACACACTCTTTCTTGAAGTTTGTAATCCCTACATCCTCAAGTTTATGGTACTTTATTGAGATGAAAATAAAATAACCAATGGCCGTTTTGGGCAAGTATATCTAGGTACGATAACAAGGTACGAGTATATTCATTTCTATGTAATATGAACTGGTTTCGTCAGCAAACGAGTAACAGATTTTATTTGATGGTGCTTCAAATGAAGTACCCAAACTCCCCACTAATACTTCACAGATAATTAAAAAACGTGCGAAGATAATGAAGCTACATTTACTGCTTGGAACAAATCATCGGATCATCTCAGCATTTGCTCAGTGAGTCAAATAAACCTGGACAAAAAAAAACAGATTGAGATGGGGTCATTGACACAAGAACAGAATTACAATACAAGATACAGGCAAATTTATCTTATATAATTATATAATTCAAACGGTAATTATTACATTAATATAATTATTAAAATAAATTATATCTTATTTTGTAAAGTTCATTGAGATGTATAATTGTATGGTACAGTTATGCAGCAGAAAAGATTATACTGGTGTCGATTTATATCTATAGTGTCATGTGTCAATGAGTTGTAAAATAACATTATTTATATAATATGTGGATCTATTCAGAACGACACCTGATGAATATCATTTCTACGTCGTATATTATACTTTTAGGTAATACTATCTTAAAATTGTATGTCTAGTTGAATAGAGATTCCAGAAAAAATACTCAGCAGAAGATGATGAAAAAATATATAGTGTCGAATAACACATTTAGTGGTTTCGTATGCGTGATAATGAAATTAGTTTGTGGTATAGCGATGATTATGGGTCATTAGATGAGTTATAAATTGAAATCCACGGATAACAAAAAAATATAATATAGCTTTAGTTTTCAGGGAATATTTCTATTAATACCAATTCGAAGTATTCATTCCTTATATTTTTCATAAATATTTGGTAATAGAAATTAGCACATGTGACATAGCTTTTGATCCAACATTTCAATTAATTTCGGTTACATTTTCAAACTCACATTTAGTCATTTTTCAGCAATAATTCAACAGCAGTATACTGATTTTTTTTTCATATTGAAACTGGTGTTACGAAAATCCTTTTGGTAATGTTGAGAGAATGTTCCTAACAACTAAAGAATAATCAAGAATGTTTTGCAAACGGAAATTGTTTATGTAATTTAGTAATCGTTCATTCCAAAGATAGTTTTTTTTCTTCTTCAGGAGGATTAAAGTACATTAATACGTATGAAAAAAATATGATCAATTATGAAAGTTTTGAAAAGTTTCTAACCATCAATTTCTTCAAGATAATGAGGAAACTTCCATTAAAAGCCTCTCCAGGGTAAAGGATGCTTTCATGAAAAATATTGTAACGAGGATAAGTTCAATGTATTTGAATTTCTTTGCGTCGAGGGACAATTAACATCATTACAAAAATCGGATGAATGCAATTTTCAGTGTTCATAAATTTATCACTAGATAATAAAACGATGGCGATTATATTTGAATGAAAGGTAATTCGTTTCATTTGATTCCACACAATATTTTTATTGAGTTTTAAAAGGGGAAAAACTCACCATGATTTTGTCGCGAAGCAGACGAACTGATCCATTAGGTTTAGTGGGTTGTAGGGTCGGTTGGGTGGTTTGTAGCATTTGGGCTCTGTGCACGCGAACTCGTTCACTCCAACTGATTAGTTATTTCGCGCCTGGCCATTCCATGGTCCAAAAGATCTCACCGCCCATAGCCTCCGCCACCGCCCCAGCCTCCGCCACAGCCTCCCCCATCCGCCAACCGCCACCGCCAACGCCACGCCCGATGCTGTGGCTGCTAGTCGCCAACATTCAAACGCAAGTTGCTGACTCACGGATAATGTAATTGTAATAAGTGGGTAGATAATAGTAAGTTACATTCAGAAGATTTTCTTTCCTTTCAGTTCATGCTATTTGTCATGACCCGAAATTCAAGACATGAAATTAAAAATTACTTAAATATGAATGTGTTCATTTGTATCATGAATATAATATTTATCTGTTTCGTATTCTCTTCTTTTGGTGTCTTTATTGTTATTATTATTATTGTTATTGTTATTGTTATTGCTATTATTATTATTATTATTGTTATTATTATTATTGTTATTATTATTATTGTTATTATTATTATTATTATTATTATTATTATTATTATTATTATTATTATTATTATTATTACTTCTTTACTTTTGGCATCACTTTCATCCAATTTTTAACTCTTGTTAAATGTGCTGGATGTTTGGATTTTCAGATCAGCTTTACTTACCTCATTTTTGTTGTTCTTCGTAGAAAATGTATTATACATGGATGATACACAACCTCTCCAAAAAGCATTTGAACTATTGAGCATTTATTTCTTCAGTATACTTGCTTTAAAATAGTTCTCTGGCGTCAGATATCTTTCCTCGTCTTCCTCTCTAACCCTACACCAAAACGCTTCTACCGAGTGGTACGACCTCTGTCTGGCCAGACGACCCCCTCCACTCCGCCGCTCTTCCCCTTATTGCCTTCTCTTTTCCTCGCCAACACCCTGCCCCCGTTCTTGACCCTGCGCCCACACCTCGCACGCTCTTCATTGCCTCCACCGACCTCTCCTTTCCAACCTCCGCCTTCGCACTAGCCCCTAAAAGTGCCCCCGCCCACGCCCACCTCGGAGCTCGTGCTGCCCGCCCAGCACCCTAATTGCAGCGCTCCCTCCCCCGCTGGCCTGCGTCTTCGCGTTGTGATTGATGAAGTAGTCCGCGCACGCCGTTTTATATGCAAATACCGCGCCCGGCCGGTGAGAGATCAGACGAGACCATTCGGGCGTCGGTTGGCTGCAAACTGTTTCTCATCAGCGACCCCAACGGCTTGAGGAGGTTCCCTGCACAGCTTGCCTCTGAGATTCGGAAGCCGCCTTCTAGGCATACTTCATTGCACGCGATTGCGTTTTAATCTGCGTAATCGGAGATATCAAATGAAGACCGGGTTGAAATTGGTTCGTATACTTCACAAACTCTATTATTCATGACCGTTCTCCAAATTTTCCTATCGAATTTTCAATTTTTCACTCTCAATGTATATAAATTCTCTAATTTTTCAGTGTTTTCTCAAAACAATTCTTATAAGTGCAGAGTGAAATTTTTTTTCAAGTAAGCCATTGCGTTGTCATTCTACTGGTTTTTGCACATTTGCTTGTGAACTTATTTTATTTTCCACCTACCTTTCAGTCATTTGTTCTTTGTCAGTACAAAAAAAGTGATTTCTCAGTTCAAAGTTTTTCTAATGCAGTAGAATAACGTCCACGTGTACCTAGTGAAACAATTCGTCACACCGGATGTTTATAACATGAACGATAACTTCTAAATGTGCAGGAACAGCAATTTAGGAAGACGAAATTGTTTGCAATTAAAATTATATTGATTTCATATACGTGGGAAAACGTTTTACTTGTCTTGAAAAAAATAATATTCCTGATATAAACGGTTAAATTAATGTGAATATTATGATTGTCACATTAATATTAATAATTTAACGCAGGTATCCCTTTTCTTTTCTGATAATCAACATCCATTACCAGAAAGAAAAATGATACTTGTGTTAAATGTATTGCAATACATTACAAAATATAAAAAGTTGTGGAGCTGTAAAGGCTTCATTTCCTTCTTACCTACCAAATTTTTACAGTAATTCAATAAACAGAAAGTACAATATTTATATGTTTAAAACTTTATATTATGAACTACAAAATCACATTATTGTTTACAATTCACGTTTTCAACATTTAAACTCGTGCTTGGAGTTTTCTTCAGTGCTGTTTTAAAATATACAAGATTTCAAAAACATGGGACCGAAGATTAAGTAATTATAAAGTAAAAAATGACTAAACGCTAACTATAAATATGTAAAAATTGTATGTATTAATATACAGAAAAGTTTTACATACCCAGTAGTTGATAAAGATGTCATCAAAATAACTCAGGGTCATACTAGAGGTCAACAGTCAAAACTCCTAAAAAGTTATTTGACTTTAACAAAAAACAATTACATACAATATTGTTCTCTGTAATCTTAGGCCTCATTGTTTTAAGATACTCTAAATATATCATCTGTAAAGAACATTACAAAATCGCCCTCACGTCGAGGATTATGCGCATTCAGAGGACGTGGAACGAATGAACTCCATTACAAACATTACCAGTCGAAATTCGGCTCTCAGTACGCCCCGTTGATCGACCATTCGTTTCTCGTAAGGGCAGCTCGACTGAGAGAGTGCTACATCAAAGACACTGGCGACGAGAATCGTTCTCGGCCCAGAGTGCTTTCCTCGAGCGGGAACGCAGCTGCAAATCGAATGAAGACGCGCTGGCGGCGATAACAATAAAGCCGGTGCAGATAGCAATAAATCTGGTGCTTGCCTCAATAAAACATTCGTTCGACACAGCAAACTGCGAGAAACTGCCCTGCAATACCGCATACCGATCTGGCGCCAACACGATCCGGAACAGTCTGCACGCACGAGAAACATTTTCCTCGAGAGAAACGTCAACTAGGTAATTTATCCGCTTTGGCTCAGTGTGGTTTTCTTCTCAATTTTTAATACATTAATTTTGGAAATCTCTCCTATGGTTAGAAAATCTTTTCTTCATCCTACAACGTGGTATGAGATACTAGAATACGATTGTGAAGAGAAAACTCAATATAAATGCTTAATACAAGAAAAACTACTTTCTAAAGATTTTTTTCTTCAAACTTTGTGACTGACGTTGCATATGTAAAGGCTATCGGAGTGAGCTGAAAGTTTAAGAATATTTTTTACGATTGGTTTACTCCAATTTTTTAGAGAATCCCTTCAAAGAAATTGCCCGTAGTCGATTGTTTGGAACCACCCTTCTCTGTAGCCATTGAAGTGTCACGCGTTGTGAGGAAGAATGTAAGAGTCATGGACTTGTCTTGACGGAAGAATTTAATTTTGTTTTCAAGCCGTCTGGGTTACGTGAGTTTTCATAATTAGTTAAAGATTTGTTCAATGGTCGGTCAAGACTCGTTTCAATCCATCAATCCGAATTTCCATCGAGGTGTGTGCGTGTGCTTCATCGCGGCTGTAATTTTTAACGAACCTTCCAGCTCATCAGTGATCGTCAGTCGTAAAGTTGGACGTACGACGTAAAGACATTGCGTACCAAGAAAATCCTACTTTCATGAAAGATAACACAACATAATAAATATAAACCTCTAAAATGTGTGCAATTGAATTGCACAACATACGAAAATAATATAACGGAGCGTACAACTGTGTCAGAATAGTGTCACAATGTTGGAGGGCATTTCCGTGGGTACAAGGGTTATCCTTCCAAACGCAGCGTGTGCGGGCGACGCCAAACGGACGCAAGCTCTGCGCGTGGGCGGGTGCGCGAGTGCTTTGCGGTTCGGGGGCGCGGCGGGCGCGGCGGGCGCGGCGGGCGCGGCGGGCGCGGCGGGTGGGCGGGAGCGGCGTGCCCCAGGGACGCCTCTCAGGGCCATGTGCGGCCCGTTAATAGGGGAGCGGCCGGCCCGCTGCCGCGGTGCGCGAGGTCCACATGGGCCGCGCGCGCACACACTCAGCACACCCGCGGCGCGCCCGCGCCCATTTAAGCCAATTAATAAGTTAGACGTCGGCGAACGCCGTCGATCGCGGGCCCTTTTATCACTGCTCCCACGCGCGCGACCCGGCGCTCCAACGCGGCTCCCTGAAATGGCACCATCCACCTGGCGGACGGCGATAGAGGCGGGCCCTGCTTCTCGATCCCGACCGCCAATGCCACCGTTGCCGCGGAACGCGCGCGCGCGCACTAAAAGGCAGACGAGCGCGCTAAAAGGCAACACGATAATTGGACAATATTTGACGCACGCGATACGCTCGCTCTTTCCCTTTGCGCCCGCCCGGCCGCCCGCGTTCCGCTGTATCGCTGCTTGTGCGCCGCGGGGCCCATTTTTAATCCTCGTTACTGCACCGCGCGCCGACCCGCCCCCGGGCCCGGGACCCGGCCCCGCAGGTTCTTCGATCCCCGATAAACGCCGGTGCACGACCGCGCTGACGTCGTGGCTGCCAGCGCCCAATCCTGCTTCCCTTTTGGAGCTGTTCTTTATCCCCACTTGCCTATCCACTCTCCCATTACCAAAGGTAATGGGTGAATCCCAGAAAATATATAACTTAATTTTAATGTTACTTTTTATTTATTTAAAAAAAATATATTTAAAAGTTGTAATAAGCAATAATACGTAAATAAATAAATAGATAAGTAAATAGATAAATAGTTACATGAATATATAAATAGATAAATCAATACATAAATATATAAATAGATAAATGAATACATAAATAGATAAATTAAAAAATAGATAAAAGGTATATAATTGGTGTTTCTATCTTTAGGGTATATAGAAACACTATACGACACGCCGCGATAGCTCCAGCCGTGGTGACTCCAGCACGTCATTGATATACGATACCGGACACGGACAAAAAGTCCTATAAAAGAAATGAAATGCAAACCATCTTCCTTGCAGGGGTAGTTGCGTCCCAACCCTGTCCGCCCGCACATCCACAATTTCCCAATATTCCTGCCATCTCTGTCCTTCCAATATCGTATGTATTTTCCTACTCCGTATGCTATCATCGCAACCACTCGCCCAAAGTATCTGCTTATTCATGCACAGGTTCGCTAGGCGAGGAAGTTCACCGGTTCGCGAGGCGAGATATGCTTTCGAAGCACGAGTGCACGATGATTTGATGAACGGTGACCGAACTTTTCCTGATAATTAATGGATTTGCGAGTAAAATGCGACGGTAGAAAATGCTCATGTAGTCTGATCGCGGCACATGTACTGGTGATACAGCTTGGATCTCCATAGGATGCTAGTTATTTTTACCATTATTATTTTTAGATTATTTCTATTCATATTAGATAAATAATTTTCCTTTTTTTATTTCCCTGAATGAGATTAGACTTTCTTCCCAGACTTTTTTCACAGTTCTAACGTAGTTTCATTTTCTTGCTTCCTACGTTGCCCAACCGAAACCAATTTCTCTTTTCTTGAGAGAAAAGGTTAACAAATACCCTTTGTAAATGTATTGTCTTCCTCTAATTTATGGGGTATTGTATTGACCGAGATAATCAAACTTATTTTTTGTTATTTCTTACAGAGGACGAAGCTTTATTTGATTGAAAATCTCCCTCTTAATGAAGCATATTTTTATTGAGTGCGTAGTAACGTTCACAAGGTTTGACTTGAAAATTTTCTCGTGAAATATAAATATTGTAATAATTGTTATATATTGAAATGCACAATATATTTAGTTGATTTTAAAGTACAATGGGTTTCAGTAAGCTTTTTGAGATATGTTCTTTGGTAAGGAATGTTTTTAACCCAAATGTAAATTTATTGCCACGAATTGAAGATAACGACTACCGGTATATTGATGTAAGCAGTCAGAAATAATAAAAATCGTGCAGTATTAATTAGAACACTTTGCTTTTTGTTTGATAATTTCCAGGTTTCTTACTACACATAATTATTCTCCTTTCTGAAATCCTTGATTTCTTCAAAACAATTGTGTTAATTGTAATAAAATAAAACCGATACTGTTCTAAGAAGAACACAAAAAAGTTATCGCTTTCGCATTTACCTTACCAGTTCTGAATTACTCCAATAATAGTTTGAAGTGTATTCTCAAATATTTCCTGATCAGGCACAAATTGTGTTTTTGGAATAATGAATTGTTTTTATTGAGGGAATGAGGTTTATCTAGCATAACGATTCTCTTGTAATCAATTGTTTTGAATAATAGCAAGATTATATTTATTTTGAGTTAAGAGAATCGTTTAAATGCATTATTAGAATAGTTCTATTCACAATAAACCTTACTACAGTCTCATCTCTGTATAAATGTGCAGTTTATTTTGACAAATGACAAGGTATTACTATTATCTCAATCTATTACTCTCAGTAAAAAAGGTATGTGATGATATTCGCATATTTTTCATGAAATAACACCAGTTTAATTGGATTTCATTCGCTCTATTTTCAAAATGTCACGCACCCTAAATTTCCATTACATGTGCTTTGTCTCGTTGAAAACAAAAAGCCATTAATCAGAGGTCTTTTTTACTGTAATTGGGAACAGAAAACGAATTGTTATAGTACCATAGCTTCATAAATCAGAAAATTGTTTATAATGCAATGTCCTCAAGGGTTTAGACGCATACCACTAAAATTCTGAAGCAGTATAATTTGATACTCGACATGTGGAATTATTTTCAATGTATTTGCGGGAAAATGGTGCAGCGGAGTGAGTGTAAAGATATTATCGTCGTTCAACACATTTGTTCGTATTACGAATCCACTTTTTTCTGTACTGTTCTAATATACGTTGTTATATTTTCGTGTCACTTCTTTTACCCTCGTAGCATTATAAAAGCTTCATTAAACTGGAAAAGTTTGGAAAAAGCATCCGCATTCTCATCTGCGAAGTACACAACGTTTCAAAAGATTGTCCTGCAAATCTTCTGGAAGGAGCCAAGCTGTGGGGGGCGGTAGATACGAGGGAGGGCGAGCGGGAGAAGGAGAAGAGTAGTTCGGGCCAAGCTGGGCGAAGTGCGACGCGAAAGCCAAGGCATATCGCGGAGGGGCCGAGGCATGGGTCATGACGAGAATCGGAGTTGAGATTGGAACGTAGAATACGTCAGAACGCGTGTGGGGAATGGGTAAAATGGAAAGGTGCTTGGAGAGATCGAGGAATGTGTGATGGTGGGGGTAAAGAACAGGATGTCGGGTGAGTTGGAAGAGAAATGGTAGCAGGAGCTGCAGTAAAATCGGTCAGTGTAGGAGCTAGACTTTCACGTAAAGTACAAATGAGTTTCAGAAGTGAATTGGGCCGACAACTAAAGGAACAGAGGATATGGTGTGTGGGCATTACGGAATTTGCGTAGAAGACATCAAAATTGGAAGCGGAAGTGAAACGGAGAGAGAGAAAATGCATTAGGAGGCGGTATGGACACGATGAGACGATGCGACAAGCACATAATGATCAGGATTTGATGCGCAGGATTGATAGGGTGGTGGGGAGATGAGTGAAAGCCGGACGATAGAAGAGCCGGCAAAGTGTAAGCGAGCGAGAAGTGGGGCGAGGAAAGCGAAATGGACGATCTTCCCATCACGTCGTGTGTACATGTCGATCGTTCCACCACATCGTGGGTGTGTACATGGAAGTGTGTTTTAACTGAAACATCCACCGACTCGTCCGCTGGCGTGTTTTGACTGGAGAGTTGCACAGTCAAATCTGGTCAGTTAGTAAGTTTACGCAGTGCGCGCCGAATGTACGTTAGTGTTTTTGAGCTTGTATTGTGAAGAGACGGAATTGTGGAAGTAAATGAACATGACTGGTACATCAAAAGGTGAGTAAAATTATATCATCATAATATTGCGAACATACCGTGTGAGCAGTTCTATAAAAATATATTTGTCATACTTCCGCAAATTTACCAGAAATTTATGAATTCATAAAGATGTAGTTACCTTCCAAATATGTCCAATCAAAATTTTTTGTCGCATTACATCGATCATACAGTTTTCTTTAAGTATTTAATGAGAAACTTTGCCCGGTTTTTTCGAAAAAAATGTCTATGTTCCTCCGTTGTGTCTTTTATTAGAATCTCAGGAAGTGGCGTTATACATAACTAGAATGAACATCGCCTCATGAGGGGAACAGGGTATAAGAATATTTAAAAACAGATGTTTCTTGAAAAACACAGCAGAGTATTAACTATTTGTTCCAAATCCTCTAATAATGAACTCAGTAATTTTATTTCTCAATTTGTGTCACAATATATGCAGAAATGGTCCGAATCACATAGACTGTACGATATATTTATTAATATAAATGAAAGATGGCTTTAGACTTTGCTGTGCTTTCCTAAACATAAAGCAGGGGGGAGAAAACAGGTCGCCCCACAGTGACGTTTTCGATAGCTTCTGACTGCAGTGAACATAAGAGGACCCAAGAACTGCGGTAGACGTATTCATCAGAAGAAATTGCTTATAGAAGAAAATATGCAAAAATAATTCCAAGAAAAGGTGGGTTTATAAGTCGACAGACCAAAGCTTGGATTTGCCAATTCTAATGATGGTAATACCGAAAGACGATTTTTTGAGAATCCTGAGATATCGGCATATGTAAAAGGACTTGATTGTGAACTAATAGGATGATTTAGCATAGAACGTGTCATTTCCAGTGGGTTTCGCATTAATCCAGAGAAGTTTTAAACATTTTGTGGTAATACAGCGAGGTTTTTATTGGAAGAGTATTCTTGGTACTATACTCTGCCAACAATTCACAAACTACTCATTCATGGTCCAGCAGTGATGACGAATTCTTTACATGTTCGTTAGTTTTTCAATGAAGCACAGGAGGAACGTAATAAGTACATTAATAAATTTAGAGAAGGCTTTTCTCGTGTGACATGACATAGACATACGAAGACATTTTACCGACTTCTGGTGTCGTCTGACCCTGTCATCACAAGCCACAGCCCACTTTCTGCAAAGCAAATTAAATAATTTTCTATAGAAGTTTTAAATATGATGTTCCTCAGCACGTGCAGCATGCGATTTTCCGTTCCTCATCCTCCTGTTCCCTCCTCTCCCCTTATACTCACACATTTTACATTTACATGAACTACACTGCAGTACATGTCGAGAGACAACTGGTGTGCTTGGAGATTGTCCCAGTCGGGGCGGTGCCCCATCTGACGAAAATACCTGGAAGAGGACCGACTCATAAGTCGAAGCCAAATCTTACGTTCCAGCGAGAAGGAACATCCCCTTCCAGGAATATTACACGTACACACACACTCATAGGACTAATGATCAAAGTAGTTGACGTTCCTGGAATCAATTCTCAACTCTCACAAGAACTACTTGCTCCCAGTGGTTGATTGATTATTTCATGTCTCCGAACGCGTCAACTCCTTTGGTCATTAATCCCATAGGTGTAGTGCATGTTTTTATCACTGGGTGTAACGGTGTTCTCTCCCCTGAACGATGATATCTGGCTTTGACATACACGTTGGATTGGGGTTTCTCCATCCAGGTATCTCCAATCAATGGAGTACTGCCACAGCCGTGACAAGCTCTAAGCTGGGACAACTAATTTGATGTTTTAATTGATATTCAACGTACCAAATTAAGTCTTGACATATTACAGTAATCAGAAGACGCGAAAATATGTCTTCTCGAAACATTATCTCTCAAAAACTACCAAAATGGACATGCAGTGGAAGCCATAGGTGTGAAATAAAATCTTATGACAAGTTTAAGTAGATTGCCGTTCTGGTGATTTAATTTTTCTGTAAATAATTGATGGCAGCGAGAAATATTGCAAGCTCCAAGCTCCCGACTGGTCTGCCGACATGTGTGGTAGTGCAGTCTTCGTGCTTGATGCGGGGCGCGCGTCTCAGGAGGAGACACCGTCGATCTCCAAAGACGTGGGTGGGTGCAGAGCCGCGAGGGGGCGTGGCGCGGGGCGAAGCGCGTCGCGCGGCCAGGGCGGGTGAGGCCCCTGTTTACTTTATTGAGAAATAATTTATGAACCTTCCGCCGCAGGCGCCGCACAATTCTATCGCCGTCGCCGCAACTTTCCCAATTTTCGCCCGCCAACTTCGCAGTCGCCGACGCCGCCGGTGTTCTAATCTCCCACTTGAGAGGCAGACATTCTTGTCGTGACGAAAGAAAACCCCGCCCTCCCAAGAAGTAGAAGTAGAAGAAGAAGAAACTTGTTTACGTATACGAACAGGGCCCTAGGAGTCACTTTGGATGGTTTCTTAACGATCTTCGCTCCGGGAACTTTTTTCTACGCATTCAAGTGTCGTTTGAAGGTTCGCAGAGCCACACCGGGGCAGGTAGGGGCGAGCGTACTAATTCGGGATCGGAGGTTGTCTCCGGGGCTGACGGCCGCTCGCCTTCCCCCTGGCAGGAGGCACGTTTCTGCACTAATTAAATACACCGAGCCGAGCGATAATGCCCTTAAAAGAGCTCGCATATATGTAACTCAGGCGAGGCGAGGCGAGGGCGTACAGGTCACGTGGTGGCAGGGGCGTCCCTTCCATACAGCCTGTTTGCGGCTGCATGCAGAGCCGAGGTCTTTGGCATGCAGATGTCCCACTCCCACCATGCTTTTAGGATGAAATACGAGCTGTAAATCCCGTGGACGGCGCGGAAGCGGAGACGCCGTTGCCGGCGCTTGTGGAGCGGGACGCCGACGGACGCGGCGTCTGGGAGCTGGCTGGGCGCACGCGGCGCCGCGACGCACGTTAGCGGATGCCACGCCCATGCCGGTCAACGCGCTGCCTCCTCAGCTGCCCCTCTTCCTGCCACTCGGAACACGGACGGATTCATGAGGGTGGCATGGGAACCAGGACTGATTGATGATCATCCGTGCATGAAGATCCCTGAATGGATTATTTTGTTTCCTAGACTGGCAAATGCTAAGGTTTATTTTCCAGTAAGTGTAGTGCACGTGAAATTTGTATATGGTGGTGTTCCTCCATAGCTGGGAGTTTAGCTCAGGACCAGTATTGCTGCTGTCTCTGCAGCGACTCTGATCGAGAGACCCTAGAGTTCGCGTCCCGATGGTGCTGGATATTTCATACCAGCTAGATAGCTTGGTCGAATTCTGCTGCTGTCTAGAGGAGAATTCTAGCGGGTGGCTGCTCTGATCGGTAGTTTTCCGTATTTTTTCTGCTCAATATCAGGCAGATGCCGGGGAAGTAACAAACAGGCCACGTACCACGCGCGTTCTTTCCTTCACCTTCCTTATCCTATCCTCTTCCCTTACACACACCCACACACTTATTATGCATTACGTTGCCACGCATCCCGGAGGATCAGTCGGGATCTTTGAACTTGTCCCTTTTGGGGCGATTCTCTAATAGAGGTGATACATGGAAGGAGAAATCCCTATGAAGCCGACGTGTAGTTCGACGCCAAATCTCACTATCCAGTGGGAAAGATATCAGCACCACCTCCCGAGAAAAACATTCACTACACTCATGAGACCAATGTCATAACATTTGACGAGCCTGGAAACTATCAATCAATCATTTCCCTGCTCGAAAGTGAGATCCTACCGAATTTGAACATGGTTTGTTAGTTGTTTATTATGTTATTTTATTTTCCACATAGTTTCATAACGTTTATAAAAATAAAATATCTGAAAAACGTGGACAAATTCACTGAAAATCTCGGTGATACCATTGGCACGTGTCTGGCGGTGGCCCAATGCTCCCCGATGCACACGCTCAGGCACCGATCCGCTTAGCACAAGGAGCCATGAACAATGGTGAGGAGAACGCCGAACAGAAGAGCTAGAACCTTCTGCTTTTGTAGGTACAGAGCTTATTTTCTGAGAAGTGACGATCCCGCATCCCCAAGCGTCGGTTTCTGCGAACGGCAGACCACTATTTTCCTATTTCCAAGAGTTTCGCGTCTGGAGTACATAATTCCGGAATCAATACGCGGGCGAGAAATCTGGGTACGGACCGCTTTAGTTCTAGTGAATTTTGTTTCCATAATATCTTATAGCGCGAATCGCCGCTATTGTATGAATTGATATTTTTTGTGAAAATTTACGTAATCTATTAATTATTTAATAATTATTCAACGATTTTCCCCAAAATAGAAAAGTGCCATTATTGAAAATTTCCTGGATCCACTCTTGGCTCTGAATTGCTCTCTTCATCAATGTACTGCAAGCCTTTCAGAATGTTGCTTTTGTCTGCATGTGAATAAATACACGCATAGAAACTCTCTCGGATGAGATGCAGCCCAGATGCCCATTCTATAAATTTAAGGTATGCCAAGATGTAGTCTATCTGTTGTACCCTAGACGTTACCAACGCCTCATGCACCGTCGCCGCCCGACTTCATCGACGCCTTCCAAGCCTCCATAATCGTTTCCATAACTTTACAACTTCCACCACTATTCCACCTCCATCTTGTGAGACGCCGTCAAGGGCTCCGTCCCCAATGCCTCCGCCGCTACCACATATAAACCGGGAGAGGTGGCTCAGTGCATCAACTGATGTCACTGCAGTGCCTGTAACCGGGAGGTCTTAGGTTCCGATTCCCGACGGCGGCAGGGTTTTCGACACTAGCTTTTCAGCTATGTCGAATTCAGTCGATGTCTGGAGAAGAATTCTAGCGACCGGCTGATCTAATCGGTAGTTTTCTGCGGTTTCTCCGATCAACACCAGGCAAATGCTGGAGCAGTACCCTAACAAACCGGCCACGGACCGCGCATGAACTTTCCTTCCTCTGCCTTGTCCTATCCGCACCCCTTATATACACTACACCACCACATATGCCGGGGGACCGGTCGAGGGCTTAGAACTTGTCCCGGCTAGGGCGGTGCCACGCTGGTGGGAAACATCTGGTGGGAGAAAACCCCGCTAGTCGATGGTAGGTCGGCGCCGGATCTCGCCATCTAGCGGGGAAGATTATCTCCACCTTACGATGAAAATACATGCACTAAACTTAAGGGACTAATGACCTCGGTAGTTGACTGTCCGGAATCACTAGCAATCAATCAGTCACTACATACAACCACTCCGACGCCACATTTCCAATGGTTTTTAAGTTTTGGTGGCTCATGGCTACGTTTAGCCGTTGTCTGGGGGAGAATTTAAGTGGCCGGCTGCTCTGATCGGTAGTTTTCCGTGGTTTCTCTGATCAATACCTGGCGAATGCCTGAGCAGTCCCCCAACAAACGGGCCACGGACCTCGTGCAATCTTTCACTTCTCTTCCTTAACCTATTCCCTCCCCTTACTTACACAGACTTACACTTACATTCACAAACTGACACACTTTTCGGGGGACCAGTAGGGAGCTTAGAGCTTATCCCGTCTTGGGCGGTGCCCCGCTGGTGGGAGATACTCCGCACACCAGAATGAAGGTCGGCACTGGATCTCACTATTTTTTCTTATTAAGAATTTTCATATTTAAAAGAAGCATGCACCACACTTACGGAACTAATGACCATAGCAAATTACGTGCTTGGAGACAGGAAATAATCAGTATAATCAAATACTCAGATCCAGTCTTTAACAGCACTCCATTACGTTGGTTGCCTTCGCTGCCTCCAACTCCAATTCCAACTCTACCTCCGCCTCCGCCGACCCGGCACCGGACTCTTGGCAGGCGAAGTCGGAGAAGGCCGCTCGGCGCGGATCCAGCCGGGCAGCTGGCGGCGGCGGTGGCGGCGGCGGTGGCGGCGGTGGCGGCGGTGGCGGCGGTGGCGGCGGTGGCGGCGGCGGTGGCGGCTCGGCGCCGAGGAACGGCCGCCCGGCGGCCCGGCAAAGTGGCGTTTCATGTAACAGAATTCAACTGGGTGTCGATCGCGCCTATGATATCGGAAACGCTACGGAGCGTTAAACAGCCCGAATATAGACAGGCACTTTCACGCAGCACTGGTTTTTACTTCTGGATGATTATTTTGAGACAGTGAAGAAAGGAAATGCGACCTATCTCTAGAGAGGTTAGGAAAGCCATTCTTTATTTATTCGACGTCTGTGTGTTGAAAGTTGTGAGTACTAAGAAGACGTTGTTTGTATTTGCAAAAGAAGTTCGTGGCTGATTAGATTCATAACATAATGGTTCGTATGCGTCAAATATATTAATAAGGATGATAGGAATGTAATTTATAAGCACCACGGATCTACACACATATTTAAGTTGTTATTTATTGAACTGAATTTGTATTTTACATTCATTTGTGCTAATAAGCAAATGCCGTGATTCTGGCGTCTGGTGTTCATTCAGCACAAACAGAAATAAATATAAATATAATGTAATTGTAAATATATGTATTATAAAATCTTAAATTCTCGAATATGTTTTTTTTCTCTTTTGTATTATATGCTTCTTAACCCTAATGCTCAAGACTCAAAGCGTTCTCTTTCTTTGGTGTTGAACGACCAGTAAGCTGTTTGTGCGGCAAGGCATCACCTTACAATTCTTGGAAAAATCACATTCAGCCAGGAGTTAATCGCGTCTTTGATAGACACAAACATTTAAGAATTATTTTACTAACACAAGAATTATATCACCACCTTTAAGACAGTATTTAAGAATAATATTAATGGTAATGGTATTGATGACAAGGACGACGTTGTTAATGTGTAAATGCCTTGAAATGAGTTGCAGAAGCACTAAAGTGAGAATAACAAACTTACTCTTCAAAGGGGCGAGTGATCGACTTTTTAGTATTTATGCTTGACCATTTATCATTAGTTATCCTTTCATTTTCTATAATTGAAGATGTTTGCATATAGGCAACCAAATTAATTGAAATTTGGTACCGTACTTCGAATTTAATCAATTATAACCGCTCGTTGGCCCCAATTAACAGAAAGGATATACATATCTAACGTCCCGCGGTCGAGATTTATTTTTTCCTCAAAACCGCCGACTATCTTGCAGAGAGAAAAAGGAATTAATTTCACGTGTAACTCTTTGAACTGCTTTCAAAGATTACCGCAAGAACACGCTACATCCTGGGCACCGTACCCGCTGGAGGTCCAAACAGCATTGCCCATTTTCGTGAAATTCTCAGAGATCAACTCCTTCCACTTAAGACGCGACGAAATCACATTGTTTCAAAATCAGACAAGCCGAGCAGTTTCTTGGCGAATCGCCTCGCGCGTGTAAAAAGCATGTAATACACGCGTATGAATCGAGGGCACTGAAAATCAATTGAGTGGTGTTGGGTTGGTGATGCAATTCGAAATCTGTATGATTCGCGAAGGAGCATGGCTGGCGCGTGAACTTAGTTCACACGTACGAATTCCGAGAGAAAACCAGAAGGAAAACTATTTCCTTTTCTCCCCCAGACAGATAACACTGACAATTTCTTCAATACTTAATTATCCTTACACTGAGGAATGCTAACAGTATGGTTCTTTGTTAGTTTCAGTCGTCCTTCAGGACAAGAGTGCACGAAACGACGATATTCAGTTTCCTCGGCACAATCCCTTCGAAAAAGCTTTCTCCATATTTCGCAACCTCAACAGGAAGAGTTCGGGAAACGTAATGATGAGCCTCATCCCCACATATCTGAAGTAATGATTTTAAAATATTCTCCACATTAGCAGCTATAAATATATAAAAACGCTGTGCATTTATCATAAGTAATAGTGTTGTGGTAACCGGTGAATTCACAATTCGCGTAGCTAGGAGTGAATTTACCGGCTAGCACAGCACTTCGAGTGATATTTAGTGTGACTATTTCATGAATTAAGACATTACATGGTTCGAATGGATAATTAAAATCACAGGAATTACAAAAGTGAAATATTACTTAAAATTACTACGGGAATACGTGAAACTTTCATTCCGCTCCGAGTTGTCACTGCCTCTTGGAATAACTTATAGTCAAATAAAATATGAATAACAGTTTAAGGGAGAAAATTATTTCAAATATTTTTTTCGATTATAAATACTAAAACTTTCAAAAACCAATTATAAGAGAGCTACTTAGGAGAACATTACAAACACTATTATGAAAGTTGTAGGAAATTGAGTTTTCCATGTCTTGGTATTCCGTGGAAGTATTTGAAAAGAAAGACGTACAAGCTGAATTAGCAAGGGATTCGTCAATTTCGAATGGATTGAACACACTAGTGTACTCATGAAAGTATTTTTCTAAATAATTTTGGTTGTAAAGTTCCACATAGCTTTGATAGCATATGCTTTGTATTTTTCAACAACTAATCTTCCCATATTAACTGCCTAAAATACGTGTAATTTCTTCATTTGTAGCTTGTACTGTCCATTTGTATTTTCTTGCTCCATAATTTTCTTGAAATTGTTTCCACATACTTTTTCGGTTTCTTTGGCAGTTTTCTGCCCTGAATCTTAAATAGTAGATTCTATTTCAGAGTTTTAAACATTACCAAAATGACACATTACACATTATGACACTTTATATTGATGCTTAGAAGCTATTACGGACCTAATGCAATTGCTATCTTTATCTTTAAAAGGTAAACAAAGTGATTACAGTAGAGTGCAAAAGGTAAACCAAGTGATAATCACATGGCGATAGACATCTTGGATTGGTTGAATTTGAATGGATTAGCATCGGTTACTTACGGCACACACAGACATGAGTGAAACAATCTCCATAAAACTACTCAATTTGTGTAGAAAGCAGTAGGACGTGTGTATATTCCGTCTAATCTTCAAATCTGGTTAATTTTCAAATTACCCGCTTTGTGTTCACAATATCTAAAATAAGTGGATGTCCAAAGTAGGAACAGCTTGAAAGCATCCTTTGGAATTCAGCCGGATCAAGTATGAATTAGCCATTTCGAATGATATCTTAGGTGATGTATGACACACTATCGAGAATCGGCAGATATATGATAAACAGGAATAAGGTTGCTGATGGGAAGTTTATAAGGCTAGTAAGAGACGATTTGTGTAGTTTCAAGGTCCATTGAGGCAGTAGTTAACGTCTAACACGATATCATCTTACCTATCCAAAGCCCACTATACATTCCATGTGTAGTGCGTAGCCGCTGCATAGCATCACTAGTTTAGTCACTTAGCATGCTGTTATAGCATCACTAGTTTGTTTATGGCTTAGGACTGTCTATCTCAACTCGTAATTCTAATTAAATCCATTGTCTTTTGATATTTTCCCCCTATTTTGTTAACATATCTGTGATTTTTATATACAAAGAAATATGATGAAAAATGCATATTCGATAAACTCAAATATTTTATTGACAGTAATATTATTTCACCATACAATATGTATAAACACAACTTTAGTAGAACAAGGAGTAAATGCACTTATAAGGTGAGATATCTACTTTCAGAAATATGCATATGACCATCTATCTAGGACATTTT